>JAVJIF010030154.1:0-350512 GCA_038442645.1 Agave tequilana | reverse complement strand
CGAGGATTAGGATTTCCTGATCTTTTGATATTCAATTATATTTTGTCTTCTTTTAAAAGCTTTTAATTCTATTTTTTGTAAGGTCTCTTTCTCACTATATTAACTTATAAGCTCTTTTAAATTACATATCCAAACTGCGACTGCTGCTCTTAAACACTGCGACCATAGTCGCAATCCTACTACGGATGCAATTTATGGTCGCAGTTACTTAATCATTTATCAGTTCCAATGCGACTATGGTCGCAATAATGTACTGTTTTGGAGTTCAAAGTAATTTAAAGTTATAGTGTATTAACTTTTAAACTGTTTTGATAACTGAACAGTCACCTAGGAAGTATACACAATTTTTGAGAAAAGGTAGAAAATAAGTTTGGGGAGATATTCACGTGGTTTGAGAGCTTAAACCCTTTGGAATTCCGGGATTAAAAATATATAAAGGGTCATCAGCAAAGGATTACAACATACTAAATTATTTTTGCTCAAACTCATTACTCTCACTGTTCGGTCAATAGACTCAAAAAAATGTCTTCTCCACCGTCTTCACCGGAAAGAAGCCAATCATCTAATGATGATTGGATGTATAGTTCTGAAGATATGCCTCGCTACGGGTCAGAGATGAGCTTGATACAGACGACCCGTTCTGGGAGTTCATTGATGAACCAAACACAAACATGAAGAGGAAGAAAGCGAAGAGGAAATATCGCTGAAGAGGAGGAAGAGACGGAAAGCGATACAGAAGACGAAAGCATGACTCTTAACGACGAATCTGATTACGATGGTGATGACGAGGATTATAAGTTTAAAAAATTGTATTTTGTATTTTTTTTAAATATATATAAATCTATTTTCTAAAGTTAATTGTGTGAATTATATTTTTTACTACTATGTCTTGGTTGAAATGCTGTACAATTGTTACAAATCTTCATTTTAAATATTTTACGCTAAACGAATATACTGCGACCATGGACGCAGTTAATAATTATATTACTTCACCCGTATAAATTTTAAAATGAAAGGTTGCGACTTTGGTCGCAGTTGCAGGACGCAGATTTAATAAATAAACTGCGACCTTGGTCGCAGATGCTGGTCTTTAGTCTTAATCAACAACAACACTGCTACCTTGGTCGCAGTTGCTAACCGTAGTCTTAATAAAATACAAAGCGACCTTGGTCGCAGTTGCTGGTTTTTGGACTTAATAAAATACACTGCGACCTTGGTCGCAAATCGCTGGTCTTTATTTTTAATCAACAACAACACTGCGACCTTGGTCGCAGTTGCTGGCCGGAGTCTTAAAAAATAATCTGCGACCTTGGTCGCAGCTGCTGGTCTTTAGTCTTAATCAACAACAACACTGCAACGAGGTGACACGTCACCGCAGAAGTTGCTTAGTCGCAGTCTTTGGTCGAAGTGTCGACCCTGATCGCAGTTGTTTCTGTTTGCAATGTAGTCTTATGCGACCTGGTCGCAGTGTCGTCTCTGGTCCAAGTTATTTTTTTGCAATGCATGACTGCGACCAACGTCGTAGTTTATTAAAAAACAAATATGATTTTTATTTATGTCCAGGCATTTATCTCCAGGCATGTGAAAATGATACAAAAAACGCTCTCTTATACAATAAGATTGAGTGTTACAATACAGCAGTACAAAGAAGACTAAACATCAAAAGACGCTCTCTTATACAATAAGATTGAGTGTTACAATACAGCAGTACAAAGAAGACTAAACATCAAAAGAGCCCTTGTTGACTAAGAGCAGTGGTGTTATTGAGGTCTGGTGGCAGCAGAATCCTTCGATTCCACCTGACCTTCCAAAGTGGCGGGATACGATCCTCGTTGATGAACATCTCTTCCACCAGAAGGTTATCCAGTGAGCATGGAATTTCCTCGATGTCACTTCTGGGGTAAGATGGGAGAGTGAGACCTCACAAGGTATGCTACCCACCACTATATCCACCACATCCCCCGCCGCCATACCCATCTGACTATCCCGTACCAGCAAGCTTGACTGGTGCATCAAGTCCGAGGAGATCTTGGTGAGGGTTAAATCCTCGTCAGGGATCATGACTTCTTCCCTTGTGAACGACGAGGACCATGACTTCTTCCCTTGTGGACGATGAGGTCTATGACTTCTTCCCTTGTGGACGAACATCGATCAAGTTCGTCCATAGGGTCATCTTCATCCATAGAGGCAGGCCCCTGTTAGAGACTCTGAAGAAGGCGGAAATTCTCAGAGCAATTGCTCTCGAAAGAAAACAGTCTAATTATGGGCTGTTAAAGGGAGAGGGTGAGCCCTATTTATAGGCAGCCCATAATAACCATAATTAATGGTTCATTAATCAGAACCGTCGGCTTTAATGGTCTCCAACCGCCAGCGCCGGTTTGGCATTAAAAGACATTAACGCCTAAACCAATGAAGAGCCGACGCGTAGACAACATAGACTTGAGTTTAAAGATCTCATAAAATCTTTATGACAGGCCGCGTCTGTCGGAGTGACTCCAAGTCGCGTCCCCTCAGCAAACTTTTCATTTTTCATTTAGATTCAAAAAATGACTTAATCAAAAACAACACTTAATAAAATAACACTGCGACCTTAGTCGCTATGCATGTTAATATAAAGGAAACACTTACTTAACGTACTGCGACCTAAGTCGCAGTCCATGTAATGCAACCCTAGATTGCAGTTGCTGGCCATCTTTATCAATAACAAAACTGCGACCTTGGTCGCAATTACCATGTACACTGCGACCAAAAGTCTCTGACTAAGGTCGCAGTTTAAAATGTACACAGCGTCCAAAGTCTCTGACTAAAGGTCGCAGTTTAAATTAAACTATAAAGTAGAATTTTATCGCAGGCTGAAAAAATTGATCTGAAAGATTTTATATTTTCAGAAAAAATTTTATCGCAGGCTGAAAAGTAGAAACTAGATCTTTCAAAAAAAGGGTAAGGAAATAGGGCGAAAAGTAATTTATATAAAATAACCTAAATATTATAAAAAGCGGGAAAAAAAGGGGGAAAAATATAATAAACAATAAGGAAAGTTATCGAAAAGGGGGTATTTGGTAATTTAACTTCTTCCTAAAAGCGGGCCGCAAGTCAGTGAGGTAACAAATTGAGCCACGTCACCGCAGGCTGACAAAGTACTCTCAGCCCGCAGGCTGATATACATTTTTCTCATATATATATATATATATATATATATATATATATATATATTATATATATATATATATATATATATATATTATATTACATTTGTAATGCACATAAAATATGAACAACTCATAACTGCCCTAATTTTAGTTTTTAATTTTTTACAAGTATTTAAAAGAGTTTTAGTCCATTACAAGTATTATTCATACTCATATGTTCAATTTATTTATGACATTATTATTGTGAAACAGAACGCAACTTATGCTCCTAACTAATGGTTCATATTTATATCAAAGACTTAAACCTGTAAGCTTATAGCTTGACATGGATAAAATTTTAGAGATTGGACAAACCAAAAAAAACTAAGTGATAAGAATTTAGGCTTTTTATTAGCATGGAAATTATAAATAGGATTAGTTCAAGTATTTAATATAAAACAAATTTAGAAAGATAATAATTGTTGAGGAGGTGTTTTGCTTTCAAGCTTAAGAGAAGAAAAGAAGTGCCCTAAATACTCTCACTGTGACGAAACCTGATTGGCGGACAACACACCAATTGACTTATCAATTATCCGATTCAAATCTAGAGCAACTCAAGATACTAGTCCAATCGACTAGACTATAGCTTGCGGTAGACCCCATGATTAACCGTAATTTGAGTTTCATGCTCCTATAAAATCTAGTGCATGAGAAACGCGAGGCGTGATTAATTAGAAGGCCTCAATTATTAACTCTTTTCGGATTGATGACCGTGATTAATTAGAAGGCCTCAATTATTTTAACTCTTTTCGGATTGATGACCGCATTTTCTTCTCAATATTAGGGCTATGTAAAATTGATAGGGATCGCTTTAGCTATTATTTAGCAGTATCTTTCTAGTTATTTTATTTTATTTAGTGTGTTTTTATCCCACATCGGTTGTGATGGGGAAGTCTTATTTGTAAGAGTTTATATAAGGCCAAGGCTTGTAGTTGATTTTTCAGAAGAAGATGAATTGAAATTAAACTCGCTTTATTGGAGCATGACAATTTGCTTTCAAAAATGAATCTTTTGCATGGTGATGTGTAGAGTGAGAGAGGGATCTCCCGGGCGTTGAAGACCGAATCTGTCTTTATACCCTCAAAATTCCAATTTCTATCCTTTTCCTCTTTCTTTTCACCTTTCCGTATTACATTAGTTTGGTATCAAAGCTAAAATCCTGATTCCTTTTCTTCCTCCACAAAAAATTCTTCCTATACAAAAAATTCCCCCAGCACAAAAACCCTAATCCTACAAACCCTAGGTCCACTTTTCTCTTATCTTCTCTGTTAAAAAAAGAAAAAAGAAAAAAAAAAAAAGAAAATTAAAATCTTGTATTGTTCTTCTTCCCTATCTCCCTTTTCTCCTCATCTTCAACCTCAGCAAAACCTAACCCATCAGCATTGCAGTCCTCCACCAGCACCTCCAACATCCTCGCCTCTGACGACCTCTCCACCCTTCCCTGCCCTCGCCGTCACCAATTGACATCACCAGGGCCTTCACCGGACCATCGCGAGCTCCGATAGAGCCACCTGAACCCACGTCGACAAGATCTGCCAACTCCTCTGCCACCGCCGACCTCACCAAGACCTCCTCCGACCTCGCCAAGTCCTCCGTCTCCCTCGAGAGCCGCCGCCGCCGCCACCACCGGATCACCACTCATCCGAGCATCACCACCTCCTCCACGTCGTCGTCCTCATCCTGGGACATCGCCAGCCCTCATTGATGTCGTCGCCGCCGCCTACGAAGGTCGTCGTTGCCTCCGCCGCCAGGGTGTTCCGATCCCTCAGGTTCTATCGAAGAAGAGAAGGATTTGAAGTGGTTTAAAAAGAAATCAGGTTCAATTAAAACCGATATCACAAGGTTTAGTTAAAATCTCAAGTGGGTTTAGCATAATCCTGACCCGACCCGGATCCGACCCGAGTCGTGCTGATGTCAGCAGCTCAACCCGAGCCGACCCAAACCACAGAGCCGCCTCCCGAGCCGCGCCGAGCCGTGTTGATGTCATGGGCTCACCTGAGCTGCCACTGTTCACAGCAGCTGTACAACAACGTTCCGGAGCCCGTTTCAGGCCTGTTCAGAGTCTGATTCGAGTTCCGTCTAAAGCGTTAGATCCGCAGCTAAGTCTCGGAAGTTGCTGGGAAGATTTCAAAGCTTGAGCAGCAGACAGATCTCCACGAGCTCCTATTTAGTGCCGGTACAGTTCCTGCAACAATCCAACAGCGTTTCAGGACCCGTTCGAAGTCCGATTCGAGTTCTATTCGAATCATTAGGTTCGTAACTGAGCCCTAGAGCTGACATGGAAGAGAATCTCGACCGCATATTAGAGAAAAACCTCATCCTTAGACTAGCATGGGATTGCAATTTCACATTAAAGAGGATAGAGTCACGAGGCGAGAGTCGACACATTAATAGCATCCATAGTGATGATGTTAAAGAACCAGAAGTTATTGGTGAGGCTGAGACAGAGCAAGAAATTGTTGATGAGCCAGAACTGGAGCTAGATCCAGAAGTTGTTGATGAGCCGGATCTAAAACCAGAAGTGGAAGTCTCTTATTAAACCCATGTAAATCTTCTAATGGAGCCCACTATAGAGCAATTGTCGTCTTCGCCAGCTATGAGGGTTTTCTTATCCTTAAGGCTACCTGACGTGTACGACTCGTTGCAGATCTTTCTAAATGAAGTAGGTTCATAGAAGTTTGGCATCGTGGTATGGGTTTAGTTTCAGCGGAGCTGATTTGAATTGTTTTGCTGCATTTATCCTGCTCGAGCTACCTCTGACTGCGACTGATCTGTCATGGAAGCCAGTCCACCTCCACCACCGTGGCTCAGGCATATGATGCATCAGTGATGCTCCCTCGACCGCCATCTTGGCTTAATTGATGTGAAATGTGGTACAGTTGTACCTGATCAAGCCTCTTATCTGCCAGCACTGCATTCACCAGAGATGAATGCTTTTAAGCCGGTGAGAATGATGGGAATCGCTCTAGATATTATTTAGTAGTCTCCCTTCTGAAGCCCGAATCTATCTTTATCTTCTCAAAATCCTAATTTCTATCTCTTCCCTCTTTCTTCCCCCCCCCCCCACCCTTTTCCGTATTACATCAAAAATCCTTTATAAGGGGGTTGAAGTCTTGGATTTTGTAACAACGTTATTGGAAGTTATTGAAGAAAGAGTTATGACTATAAAGAAGAAAAGAGGAATATTAAACCACTCGTATTGTGTGAGAGTTCATGGGGAAGATTAGGCTTTCTCTATAACCAAAGATCAATAAAAACTCTCATGTCTTGGGTTTGCTGAACCACGTATTTTCTCCCCCCCCCCCCCCACTCCCAAACTCTTATTTCTTTTGTGTTCACCAGCTCAAGTAATTGTTCAATTTGCCATCAAGAGCATATTCAACTTCCGCTACATATAAGACATAAAAAGATACCCTTGATACCCCAACAATAGCAGATAATGAAATTAGGTAGATATATTAAGCTAGATATAATAGGTGCAAGGTTTCATGGAAATAAACACAATGAGATGACACAACATGACAAGGAAACGATTTCACCTGCGCAACCACCATAGAAAAAAATAAAGCGCGACGACAAGGGGTACAATGACTATAATATATAATATTTATTTACAATGTCTAGTTTATCTAAATTAGACAATCTTAGTTAAGAAGAATATCCGAGTTAGAAAGAAATAATCACCAACACAAAATTCACAGAAAGATGGTATGAAACAAACAATTTCAAGTCCTAAAAGGCATAAACCTGCCCCCGCAAAGAAAGAAACTCCAGCTTGAACTCCTGACGCCTCCATAAAGGCAGCCAATTTGTGATACTCCAAGAAGTAAAAGAAAGAAGCAGTAAGTGGAGATTCCATTGTAGAGAGCAGGACAAGTCATGCCATAATATGGCTTTGTGCGAAAGAATGACTATCTCGCTAATTATCACTTTAAAAGATAGTCTTTAGAAGACTTTAAACTCCATATCCATTGGATTCACCAATAACACTACCCACTAATAAACAGTAACAACAAATCAAGGAAGATGATATCAAAATGCAAGAACGGGAAAAAAAAGGATAACCTAACCTATCAATGCCATGGTGGTACCGCTGCTAAAATAACTATGTTCTCACAATGCTGTCATTGTTCCTACAGCCAAGAGAGAAGCAAAGAGAAAATGAAAACAATGAGGCAACTGAGAAAATTAGGGTGGGATCGGTGGTTTTTATTTAGAATGCAAACTAAAGTGGGACTTATTGGGTTATGAGTTTGGGCCGAACTAGACTCAAACCTAATAACATAAGTTTTGGGGCTACATCTAGTTTCAAGAGAAAGCCAAAATCAACATCTTCTCTCTACTGTGGAGTTCGATTCTCGAAAATAAAATAAGAAAACAAACACCCATAACTCACTCATAGCTGTTAGCCCGCCTCTTGCCTATTTCCCACATGTGTACGTGCAAATTCTCCTTGAGTTTGGCCAGACATGAAATCAAAAACAATCATCTCATGTTCGTGGACAATCTACATCGACTTCTGTCCAACTTGAAAGTGGGAGCCACTTGGTCGTGGCCGGCTACTTGATTAAGAGATTATCTTAAGAGTGGTTTAGAGAGAGAAATAGAAAAATTGATTAGAGAATTAGAAATTTGAAAAGAAGTACACACAATAGAGAAAATTCTATGGAACATTGAAAATTTTGGTATTCAGATATAATTCAATCTTACCAGTGTGCCAATTAAACATTTTTATGATTCTAGAGTTTTCAGATTTGAGAATCTGTTTTCCTAGGTTAAGGAAAAGGATCTATCTAAATCTAAAAGTGATGTGCGTGCCACTGCGCATGCGCGCACACGCACACATAAAGATACATACATAAACATACTTTGTATGTATATTGAAAGGTAAGAACTCGCACACACTTCACTAACTACTGAAGCTAACTCCCCATTTGATAAATGCAGGAATCGAATATGGAACCTCCCCTTATGAGAGTAATGTAGCACCTGGTCAAATATCCAAAGAGAGTGAGTACCAGAGGTGACACATAAAGGACTATAAGACGCGGAACTTGAAGATACACCACTATATCTAAGTCTTTTCGCAATTAGATAAACAATCACAGAAATTTAAGCTGCAGAGAGATCCTAATGAAGTAGTAGTAGAAACTGAAGCGGGAGGATAAAAAATATAGAAGGCTAATATATGAGTAACTACAACCATTGGAGAGGTAGAGCGAGTGAAATGACTATGGAGATGTTCAGTCCTCACTAATCATGATCCTTCTTTTTGCAATATTGACAAAAAGATGACTGAGAAGATTTAGAAAAACTACTTGAAGAACCATGACATAAGGAATTCTTGTTAATAGCAGTAAAGATTATAGCAGAGGAGGAAAAAAAAAAAAAAAACCAAACAATGAGCAATAGATGAAACCGTAGTTAAGACAGTGAGCATGTGGACTTGGGTCTTTTAGAGAATGAAATCAGTAGCATCTACAACATCTGCAAGACAGAAATGGATGTGACCATTTAGTCTTTCAAATTCGGGCATAGACATATCACTAAGTGATAAGGTTGCTATCAATCACATGACATTGAAAAGCAGTTGCAAGTTGGCCATTATCTAAGGATTAAGCACTTCTATCATTTGCAGCTCCTCCAATATCCAGACAATTAAGAAAAAAGGTGCTAAATTGAACAACCACCTTAGTGATACTTCTGAGGAAGTATAAAAATAATAATCACAAGCCTCTCTTTGTTAAAGAAACATGCGATCAAGGGCCAACCACTCTGCACGAGAAGTAGTCAGACGGCACAACCATGGAGCATAATATATGCCATGATATATGAAGTATCAAATGATCCTTTAGTAATTGTAGATGGAGAGGAGTTGCATGAAGATGATGAAGAGATGTTGGCAGGAGGGCATTGGAAAAAGCCACCTTTGTATCCCCATAAAGCAAAAGCTTAAAAACTGTACTATATAGTGATGGCCCATGCAGTATAATTTTCTAAAAGCTGGTGAAATGAACACCCAGAAGTGGAAAGTTGTAGATACTTTTTTTATGTAACAAATATAAGTTGGGATCATGAAAATAAATTGAAGAAGTACTGAACACAACCTAGGAGCACACAAGACATGCATTAGGCAGAATAGAGAAGGCATGAGGGAATGTAGTGGGGTGTGGTCAGTATTTTCAGAAAATTTAGGCATAAGAGAAATATGGTGAGGCATGCCCCATGCTAGCGCTATAGGTTCACATGTAGACAGAGACGGAGACAAGGGGAGCATGTAGGGGCGGTCGCCCTTACCCCGCCCCGAAAAAAACTTCTGCCAATTTTCTAGAAAAGTAAATGTGTGTTGGGCGCTATAAATCCGCCCCTCCTACTTTTTAGCTTCCAAAGAAAACCTCTTTAGATGGGACCATATAAATGCTCATTCCCCCTTTAATTTTGCCAAAATATAAGATAGATACTTAATTTTGAATACAAAATTTAAACTTCTTTCCTTATCAAGAATATTACTAATAAAATAGTTAAGCAATTAACTGCTCAAATCTCAAATCGACCCTGTTTTAAATATCGGCCGAGTCGGCCGAGATATCGTCCGATATCTCCTTTTTTGCCTGTTGCCGATACGATATGGATAAATCGTTCGCCATATCGTTTGCAACAAAAAACAGCCGATATTTGAAATATCGACCGATAAATTGCCTGATATCAGCTGATAAATCACCCGATATATCGCCCGATATGAAATAACTTATTTATCGCACAACTGCATGCAAATGTACATTATTTTTTACAGTCTTTGCACGCATATTACATTGTTTTTATTAAGTAGATGATATCTATGACACTAAACTAATTTTTAGTTATCAATATTTCATTATAAATAGTGTTCGATATGAATGCCTGATATGCGCGTGTATCCCCGATATCTCCCCCGATATTTGATATCCGATAGGAAAAACCCCCATCTGATACGATCCCGATATCTGATATTAAGAACTTTGCAAATCGGATTGCCCATATCTTTCCTTATCTTCTTTAAGCTTTCATTATTTTTTTCAGCTGTCCAATTGATAGAGAAAACAAAACAAAAGCTAGGATAATACATCTATAGGTTCAAGATACAAAACTCAAAAATAAAAGAAAGAGGAAAAAAATTTCTTTTTTCTTAAAAACAATAAAGTCTATACATAGAATTGCATAAATGTGAATTTCTTTTTCTCCTCTTTCGGTCATTCTATCTCAATAGCTAATTGAGTCATCCTTGATGGATACAATGCTTCTATATAGCTTATTTTGCAAAAAAAAAAAACTCAAAAGTTTATTTATTTTAAAAAATTTTAATAGAATTGGATTTGTTAGATCTAAAGAGGAGAATTTTGCAGAGTTGATCTTAATTTGGTAACTTCTTATTAATTTTTATATTTTTTATAGAATTAGTAAAGTTTGTTATCTATTTTCTCTTTAACATTTGTTACTAAAAACTATTAAAATTTGTCAATATTGTGTATAAAACTTATTTTACTTTTTCTACATTTTATACTCAACCCCCCTTTGAATGATTTCTGGCTTTGCCCCTGTGTGCAGAGTGCACGTGTTGCAGTATGAAGATCTAGTGATTAAGGATTATAAGAGCTATATTGTGATTACGATCAACAAAAGATGAAAGGAACTTGCTAACCAGAGATGATTCTGTGGTGGTGCAGTGGAAGATGAAAACTTTGATGACAAAGGATAGGGTTTTGACGAGAAGAGGTTAAGGCTTCTGATACCATTTCATTAGGAGAAACCATAGAATTAGTCTCAATGGCATTGTCTATTCACATGAAGGCAATTGCCAATATGTACACAAGAAATAGACTTCTTATGGTAAGTCCAATGAGGAAACAAAAATATAGAAAAGACTTAACATTATAAATTCATTCCGCTTACTTTGTTCCATCTAAGCATCCAAAGAAGCCTTATCCCAGCATGCCATGTTCTTCTCGGAGTAGAGATGTTCTATCTACCTAATTTCATTCTGCATACCATAGTGATCTCTACAGACCTGGTAACCATGGTCTAGTTACCTTTCATTTTATCAACAGTCAACACACCCTTAACATTATTGCCATTAACTCATATCAACCAGTATCAACTTAAAAGTTTGTTTTGTTATCCTTCAGGATGTCATTTTGCATGAAAGTACCTATAATTGAGAACTGAATACATGCTCATAACAAGCCACCGAAATATATCTCAAGGGTAATGAAAAAAAATTAAAATAAACAGTACTAATGATACAACATGTAATCCAAAACAGGGTTCAATTCTAACCTGCCAATAAAGAATCCGTTGTGTTGCGGCACCTGTTGGATTACCCTCAGGCCACATAGGAATAATTATGTAAGCCGAAAATCTCTCATTTGCTTTAATTTTGTTCACAATTTTAAGGGCAATTTCCATTGGTATCAAATTGTTTGCACCTACAAGAGAGCAAATTATCTCAAGAGACTCCAGTTAACAAAGAAGACCTTCAAAAAATTAAACATACAGAGAAACCAAAGGATCCTGTTGAGATCAGGATTGCATGTATATATTCAAAGCATTATTTGTGACACAATACTTCAGAAGAAGTTAGTTCATCAAACTCTTTTCAAAGATTCTAATGGTTGACAAGTCAGCAATTGTTATCTTCCAAGTTTCTGAGAACAATGACATCAATGATAGAGAAGCCTAGCTAAAAGAACATCACATCTCTATCATAATATAAAAACTAGCACTTAATGCATTGAATAGGCATGACAATCCACTCATAAAGACTACCCTTTGTTTTAAAGGGGCTCTTCCATTCATGGTCATCCCTACAATAGATGTGATGATATCCTATATGGATAAAGTTAAAATTCTTAAGCCCTACCACCATCTCTAACACGTAATTAGGTCTAGATGACACCAATATTTACTGGTAATCTGGTTAATGTCTTATCAACTAATGTTCTCAAGTTTTCATCCTTCTTAAATGCAACACAGGGACCGTATAAGAACTTGATCTTTCTCTAAAAAAACACTTAGATATGTCTTTCCAATAAAGTTCTTTTAGGGGTTCACAATACAAGGTGAACCATTAGTGACGCAGGATGGAAGGAGAAACTAGGATTTGTGGTGGGATTGGGAAAGAACAAGAGGTTTAGGGTTTATGGAAATTTGGGATAAGATAGAATTTGGGCTTCACACCGAGGTGAATCGCTCACTCACTCTATGCGTCCGCACATAAAGATTTAAATTTAGGACTTCGCAACCAAAGAATCAATCACCCGCTTCATGCTTCTCAATACTCAAATAAAGATTCAAAAGAACTCAATTAGGCTTTCAATTTTTTTAATAACTCATTCATCCATTAATTTCAAGCAAAAGAACTACAAGAGTATAAATAGAAAAGAGGCCACATGCACTACTCATCCCTCAAATAAAAAAATAAAAGATTAAGAAAATAAAAGATCAATAAATCAAAAAACTACTAATATTCCTAATCAAATATGCCTTCCAAGTATTCCCCATCAATTAGCAAATGAAGCTCTGTGCACAAGATCAATATCTAGAATGTCTTGCGGAGAAGAACTTTTAGAAGCAATGCAAGCATAGAACGAGAATCCAAAGCTTTCTCTAACAAGTTCCTTAAATTGGTTAACCTACATGTTGGCGTATCTCCATGAAATAATGAGGAAGGTTGACCAAAATAATTCATAGGCACCAAAGTGATAGCATGCTGCATATCTTAAAAAGAATACTTGTTAACCTTCTGAGGATCTCAAGCAAATTTGTGGTGGCTATTCAATATATGTACAAGTTACTATTAAAAGATGACCCCTTTTTCCTTCTTTAATTTCTTTGTCATAAAAAATATGTAGGCATGTATTTTTTACTCAAGTATAGACTTTAGTCTAGCAGTTAAACTATCATACATTTATTTGGATAAAAAGGGAGTAACTTAATAATTCAATTATTAGTTTTGAGATACCTTTTTCCACTCATTACCTAAGGCATCACCCAAGGTTGACCTAGTTGGATGTGCATTACATCCACGGGTAGGACATGGTACTCAATTTTATCTCAAGGGGAAGATTAAATTGGGTTACAGGGATAGATGTTGGATCCAATAATGGTCTTGTAAGAGTAGAAGTGTTGTTGCATTAACAGATTCAATGGTGGTGCAACAACTTCTTGGAGACCGAAGTCAGCAACTACCATTGTGATGCAGAACTTGTTTTAAAATGAAATAAATATAAATTTTGATTAATTCGGGAATCGATACCCAGGTGATTTCTCACCCTCTCACAAATAAGCATGTAAGAGATTTAAAGAGCAATGCAAATCAACATGCAAAGAAAAAAGGGTTTTAAATTGATTTCACTGAACTATCCAACCCAATAGTCTAGTTATTTTTTATTAGCCCCATACAAAAGGAATTCCCCTATCCTAACTGATGTGGGACTAAAAGCATCTACTAAATAGAGAAAAGAGAGTCTATCAATAAAGAAAGCAAGCAAATAATTGAAGAAAATTACGCCTCCTGCGCATGTAAGTCCTCCATGTTCCTGAACTAGATGGATTCCCATCAACTCCCTGGCTTCGAAAAATTTGCCTCTAGAGAATAGCGACAGTGAAAGTCATGTAGAAGCTCTGAGTTGAGTTGCATAATCTCCTCGGCCCGCAACTAAGTGCAATCAGAATCGGATAGTCCACACCAATGGACCAAATAGTGATGGTAAGTGCCATCAGCGGTGGACACTGTTTCCTCTGTCAGAATACCCTCAATCTCCTCTGTGGGGGGGGCCTCCTCAAGAGTGGTGATAGTGGCGGGTGAATCGGGAACAACTGGGGACTCCTGAAAGTCGATGCTGGCTCTTCTAGTATGATCGTTGGATATGCCACTGGAGTGTGATAAAGAGTCAAGTTCTCAACGTTGAACACCGTTGATTCCAAGATCACGGAGATGTCGAGCTCATAGGCATTGAACCAAATCTCAATACCCTGTAAGGACCCATACGCTGATAATGGAGCTTCTTCAAAGTTCTCGGTTGGAACCTCTCTGGATGCGCTCTAACCATCACCCCATCTCAATAGTAAACTCCTACAAACTCTTATGCAAATTTGCAACAGACTTATAGTTATCATTGCTAATAGCAATCTGCCTTCTGGTATGCTCATGCAACTAATGCAAATATTGTGCAAATGAGTCAGCCGATGCACTAGGGTGGTCACCTATGGATATAAATAGGAGATTTATAGGTTTCCCAGGTCGATACCCCGTGACAACCTCAAAAGAACTTAACCCTGTAGACCTATTGACTGAACTATTATACGCAAATTCATCTACAGATAAGCCCTGATACCACGTAGTCATCCGTTATCCTACTAAACATCGAAGCAAATCACCCAGACTATGGTTTACTACCTTAGTCTAATCGTCAGTTTGAGGATGGTATACCATAGAGAATTTAAACGCAGTCCCTATTTTCTTCCAAAGAGTTCGCCAAAAATGACTTGTGAAGCGAACATCCCTGTCAGAAACTATGGACTTGGGTAAGCCGTATAAGCGCACTATCTTCCTAAAGAATAGGTGTGCTATGTGTGAAGCATCTGCCGTTTTGCTACAGGGGATGAAATAGATCATCTTCGAGAACTTATCAACCATCACAATGACAGTCATGTTCCCTAAGTATGCGAGGGAGCCCTAAAATGAAATCCAATTTGATGCAGAACTAGTTTTAAAATGAAAATAAAGATAAATTTTGATTAATTCAGGAATTAGCACCCAGGTGATCTCTCACCCACTCTCACAAATAAGCATGTAAGAGATTTAAAAAGTAATGCAAATCAACATGCAAAGAAAAAAGTTTTAAATTGATTTCACTGAACTACCCAACTCAATAGCCTAGTTGGCTTTTTTATAAGCCCCATACAAAAGGAATTCCCACATCCTAACGATGTGGGACTAAAAGCAACTACTAAATAGAGAAAAGAGAGCCTATCAATAAGAAAACAGCCTAATAATTGAATAGAGTTACGCCTCCTGCGCTCGTAAGTCAACCATATTCCCGAACTAGACAGATTCCCATCGCATTGCCAATTATTACCTTAACTCCGCATCCTTTTAAAAGGAAGATTGAAAGATGGTAATTCACTTCTAAGAGCCCTTACATATGATGAAGGCATACAACCTAATGTTTATTGATGACCCTGAAGTACATCATCATTGCATCCTCATCTCGCCCTGCTGCACCTTATTTATCTATGCTCCATTGTCTTCCAGTATGCAAGAACCATGCCATCCACATCAATGTACTATTCTTAGTAGGGTTCTCATGTAACATGTGGCCTTTACCATGACACTTGAAAGTCTGTAACTTTGAATTAGACTTATTCAACAATAGCATACTTCATTTAATGGTATCCAGCTACTCTTGAAGAAACACTAATGATTAGCCCCTCTTCATCCTTCAAAACTCTTTGCAGTTCATCCAGAAATAATCTTTATAATGGACTTGCCATAAGTGGAAGACATGTAACCCATCCAATTTTAATAACTAGCAACTTGTGTATGTGTGTGATGTACATGTAAAAGATAAGATGCTACTTGCAACTCCTAAGATAAGCTTAAAAACTCCATACACTTCTTCGCAAGGTTTCAAATCTTAGTATCAGAACAGATATCAGTCGAAGATTAAAGTGTCAATATCATCACTATCCACGTTTCATCTCACTAGTGATAACCACATCATAAAAAAATTAAAAAATAATTTAAAGTATTAAAATTTTGTTAAGAAAATCAGAAATATTTTGACATTTTCTTAGGAATAATTGATGGTGCTTTTATCTACTTCCAATGAAATATTGTATGAGACAACAGTTGGTGTAATATTGATGGCCTACATTTTAATTAATTTTAAATTAATCATAACTTTCAGATGGATTATTTATTTTTTGATTTGTATTTATTGCAACATGTTTGCATGAAGTGATAGCTCATGCAACATTATTAGATAATACATAGTTTTCTATAATTTGCATTTATTAAAAGAAAGATTTGAGAATTAAAGAACAATGATATAAAACATGAACCATTTGAGATTAAAATAGCAGCAAAGTTTTTAATGATTTTATTTTAAGTTTAACATGGCCTAAACCTTGTTGTTGAATTTTGTATAGTTTAATTGTAATAGTTGTTCATTTATATGGTATTTATGCTAACCTTTGTCATTTAGTGTTAGTTACCAAATATTTTTGCTAAATGTTTATATTATAGTTGTGATATTTATTTGTGATTATTATAGGAATTTATGGCATGTCATGATATTTATGGTAAAGCTTACCGCTTTCATTTCTTAAACCAAGAAAAAAACATAGAGTGATTATTTCCTATTCTGATAACAAAAATGTCACATGGGATTTTTATGCCCCGGGACGTAGTGTACGCTGACTTTATCGGTGAAATCATTGTTACATACTTATACGTTTACTTGCAGAAAAGGTGATAGCTGCCACAAATATTTTCAAAAGTATAAAATGAAAGACCATATAGCCAGACAAACATTGCCAAAAAAATATTCAGCTTAACCTAAAAGGAAAGAAGTAGAAAAATAACAATCTTCTTCTATTATTTCCTCCTCTGTCCATTTCCTTTCTTGTTCTTTTTATTTTCTTTCCTTCTTTTGCTCTGTGTGAAAGAATGAAAAGGGGAAACGATTGCTAGTTCCGCATCAAAACCCAAGAATTCTTCTTTTTCTTTCCCTTTTTGAACCTTGCCATTCTTAGTCCCATCTTAACTCTAAGATTGTTTGCAGAGGAAAGCAAATAGGCGAAAGAGAAGAATAAGGTATGTTCAGTTCAAAAAAAAGGTGGCAAACAAAGGCATTGAACAAGAAAGTTTAGTCCAAGTCTACTACTAACTCTTATATGTTCAAATTTCGAACACCTCTACTCAAGAAATCACCAATGAGAAGCATGATAGTTTTAGCTTGAAGAAAGAAGGTACGTCATTTGACTAAATGGATGTGAAAGACAAGTGCTTTACTTTGTAGATTAAGAGGGCCTTTTTTCTCTAAAATGAAATAAAATTAATGATTGGAAATGATGAAGTGGCCGCGAGTGTGCTAATTCCGTGTGGATGGATAGTAGACAATCAACCTTTGAAAGAAAAGTATCAACTACTTCCCCTGATCCCTTGGATTTAAGGGTGGAAACAGATATGAGAAGTATCAGGTATCACATTTACCATATCCATTTCCGCTTGGCAATCACGGGTGTTAGCCTTAAGGGGACTTGTAATATCTTATGTTTTGATGATTAACCAATCATCTAAGTTACTAATGTTCTATGGAGTGTGTTTTGTGTTAAACAAGTCCTATATCAAACAAACCATGAAAGCATAAAAGAGGTTGAAGGGAATGAGTTTACAATGCAAAATCAAAATTGGAGACAATGAAAATAGAAGCTCCTAAAAGCAACTTAATGTTGATATCAATTTGGAGCTAAACACTTGAAAATTTAAGAAAATAGGAAGCTAAACTTTCTAATAGTTATTAGGAGATTGTGAGCCCAATTGTGTTCTTAGTTTGATGATGACCACTCTTTAAGTTACTTATGCACTAATAACTCATATTCTAATCCTTTGGTATTTTAATTTAAGTCAAAGCACTTGGATGGAGGTTGAATGGATCAAAGTTCAAATTGCAATTTCAATTAATGATGTGGTGGCATATTTCTAACTCAAGTTACTCAATTTATCAAAACTATTCAAATTGGAACTAAAGTGAAAAGTCAAAGATTGCAAATTGAAGTTAGAATATTGAGCCAAAGATTGCAAAATCTACTTAAAAATATTATGTAAGGTAAAAAGAACTAAACGGAGGACTTAATTTGACACTAGATTACATTTTCATACTTGTGCATATATGTTTTAATTTAAAATCAAGTATGATTTTCCCTCAAGATTTGTTAAAATGCCCAAATGCTTTGAAACTAAATTTAAAATATTGATTTGGGCCTATTTGCTTTGATTTTATGCCTACTAGGATTTATATAAATTATTTCATATTTTTTTCAAAGGCATTTAAATCATGTTTTGGAAGATTGAGGTTGTTGGATCAACATTATATTGCATATTCATACTTATTTCACATTTTAATTGGATCATCTTTGATTTTGATTTAAACCATTATCCTTAGTTCATGATTTTACCAATCTGAATTTTTTATAGTGCTTTCCATATCCTACCCCATCTGAATCATACTAGTGCAATTTGGTTCCTTACCAGAGCCATGCATGTAGAAGCAATAGGTTTGTAATTAAAACAAGCGATATCTAGCCTAGATATCGATTTTAAATCCAATCCTTACAAGAAATTAAATTAATTAAAATCTGATCCACTAGAGTCTAGAGTTGCATGTTCTTGGAAAGGCTTCAATTAAATTGAACTCCAAGAAAAATGATAATTGATTTTTGAAAAGTCAAATAACTTTATCTTTGTTTTCTGATCTAGTTAAAAATCTAAAATTGAAAATTTTCATGTGAAAACAATTTAAAAATGAGGACAAATTTCTGATTTCAGCAAAGAAAAGAACCCTAATTGAAGAAAAGAAAAAGAAAATTCAGAAATAAACTGATCACCAATTGGACAAAGGTTGTTGTGAGTTGCTTTGAGGCCGAGGACCTCTCAAAAGTTGAAATCATAATCATTGATTATTATTATCTACGTCTTTAACCATCAAGATGGGGTAGGATATGGAGCATGAGTCCAGATTAAGAAAGCTCGACAAAAGAGTTCATGCCAGTGTCAACCTCACACAAACCTTGTGTTTTGGTGCCTGTTCCTAGATAGCTCTGAGCAAGAGAGGACAAAGTTATATAACTCTGAGAAAGCTCCAAAAAGGAGTTCAACAAATCTTTCAGGCACTCAGCCTAATTATTGGACTAATTTGGCGTCATCATCAAGAAACATTTTGAACATTTGAAACACAAAACCAATAAATAAAACTTATGATGAATTGCTGCCCTTGTACAAAGACTAATCAGTTTATTCACAAAAAAACAATGACTTCGTAACCATCGCCCTTTACATTACGGGCCTGTTTGGTTAAGGGTGGAAGTGAGGAAGTGAGGAATTGAGGAAGTAGTAATAATTCCCTTTGGAACTTGGGAATTGGTTAGTAAGTTATCCGGTGTTTGGATGTTATTGGGAAGTGTGGTTTGGAAAATATTTTGTCTTTTCCGGCGTTTGGATGGTAATGTGAAAATGAAAGTGGAAAAGTTGACCACAAAGTTGACCATAAAATAATATTAAAATAAAAATTAATTAAGAAAAATAAAAAATAGACTATAATTAGAATGCAAGTGAGATTTACATGATAAAAAAATTAACTGTTTTGTGCTACAATTTATTACAAACGTGATTTACATGACCACAAAATTAACTGTAGCACTTTAAAAGTAAAGAAATGATTGTGTAAAAGAGAAAAGATAAAAGGAAAAGAGGTTTTTCTTATTTCCTTTTTCGGTGTTTGGATAGATAGGGAAGTGAGCAATTATACTTCCCTATTTCCTTACTTCCGCCCACTTCCTTGCAACCAAACAGCCCCTACGTCACACATGATCCCCGCATAATGTTCATTATTACATAAAGTGATCATTGTGGTTCTACCGAAAACACATGAATTCAAACATCTTTAAAGCAAGTATTGTATAGAAAAGAAAAAATGAAACATTATCCTATTGGCTCCTGTTATCCTATTGCATTATTTAAATAAAAAATGATTACACATGATCACAATTAACAATTGCAAGATTAAAAGCTCCGGAAAAATTGAATTACGTAATTATATTAGTAGCATGAATCTTTAGTTTTTTTTTCTTACCATTATCTGCTAATGCTAACAAAAAAGAGATCATATATTTTTCATGAAAAGAAACAGAGCACTGTTCCTACCAGAAAACTTCACTAAGAAGAGTTATATAACACGGGAAACCAATAAAACAATACAGTGCATACATACTTTCAACTCAGATTACACATGCATCATCATTATATAGCCGTTATGCTTACCAAGGTCTTCGTGTGAATCCCAATTGTATGATGAACCCAGGAAGTACTGGTTTTCAATGTAAATAAAGTGTTGTGCAGCACGTATGGCCTTGACATAAGCCGTATGTATGCTCATGTCAATCAATACATTTTTCCCGCATACAAGGTTCTGTTGAACAAAATATCACCAGTTAGATTTTTATTAAGACACTGCAATGAAGAAATATGCAAACCACATCCACATTGGGAGTCAAGACAATGATTTAACATGCCTTGCTAGAAGCAATTTTTGGATCCTTCGGAAAACCTTTCGCAGAATTTGAATCGATCGAGCGGAAGATCTGAGAAAGTTATCCAGGTTAAGACAAACAAACAGCATATTAAGAACTTCATCAAATTAACTAAATATTTACCTGCACATGCCAAGTCTCAGGATCATTATCATTTAGATATGGTGATTCATGAATTCGTAGCATTTCTGGGAGTCTGTCAATATTAAGCAAGGCATCATCACAAGACTTCTTTATTTTCTTAATTCCATGGCGTTTTGCAGCCTTTAACCATCGTTCCTCAAAATTTGTTAAGACATCGTAAGCAGCTGGACCATCGATTCTAGTATGCAAATCATGCCAAGGTTCTCTTGGACCATTGACAACAGGTCCCTAATAAGGAAATGTGATCCATAAAGAATATATTAAAGCATAAGTTTACCTGACTTGATTAATATGAAAAATAAAATGCTAGGAGCAAAAGTTGAACATAATTAATTGTTTTGTTAATTCTTTCCAGTGTTTAGATAGCGTTATCATTCATGAGTATGCAGAACAAGAGAAGCATAAAAAAAATAGAGGCAATCATTGGAGCTGACACTACAGAATTATAAAAGATTGTTGTGGGTTGGATACTTTCATTCCATTGATGACAAAGGCAAAGGACGCAAGTCATGTCTCATAAGCATATGAGGAATAGTGGAACAGAGAAGCATAACATGATAGAGCACAAGACCATAATCTGAACACTTTATATTAACTAATCAACAATTGTAGAGGCCATGAATTCAGGGCCAATATTAAAGTCAATAAAAAAAATAGATTAGGTTATCACATGGTCAAATATTATCAGATACTACATTAGTATATTTTAAATAATAACAGAAATATAATTTTCTTATGAATACTTTTTAAGGAAACTGCTATTAACATTTTACAAAATTATATATTCAGAACTAGAAAATAAAACTATTATGAAATAATGGCTACGAAGTCTGAACAAACAAATATAAGAAATATTGATTATCAAGCCTCTTGAGAGTGTATAACAAATTATGTTGTAAATGTCTCTTCTACTGTCAGTCTGTTATATTGATAAACATAACATAATGGGAGTTACTTGATCAGGTATAAAAGCCTGCAATTTCTGGAACAGTGAAAATGTTATGCATGACCATCTTCCTAACCATCTAGTGGTCAAATGTATTTAACTAAGAGGCTAATTCACGTGCCACAAAAAATAAAAAGCCCAATTCATCTCCATATTGTTTATCCAGGGACTAGGGCTTGACAGAGCCTCTAAATAGTAGTTCAATTGTTGGTTTCCTCTGCCTGGAGTCCATGAGACTAACATGTCAAAATATAGAGGGCTTTTAATTAAAATTAAAAAGATAATCTAATTCAATCCAATAAAAAAGGAATTTTAGTAAAAATGGGACTTCTTGGTAGACAATGTAGATTATAAAGGCCTAAGGCATGCTAGGACACCTGTATTTTAACATTTAGTTTACTTTTAGCTAATTCCAACTCCATTCCAACACTAATATAGGGTCTCACGCCACAAGAAAAATGCTAACTTTTTGAGTAATGAAGATGACTTTGACAGAGCATTGTAAGTCAAGATGACAGAATCGCATATGAAAGTAACCCAAACATATGTGCCACACTTAAGAAGAATGTGTCCCAAGATTACAATAACAAGCATTATGGAGAACTAAAATGAATCACTAATTATTTGCTGAATTTACAAAAGTTTTGGCGATCTAACACAAAGCTAAGACATGAACATATTTCATAAAACTTCAAAAAAAAAAAAAAATAATAATATTATAGAAAATTTATATGTTATACAATATAAACGAATAGCCAATTTTCTTCCTATAAATATTCGTGAAATTGCTTTCCTTCTTTAATTAAAATTCATGAAAAAGATACCCAAATTTATGTATTTATACAAATTAGGGGGTTGGGAGTAAGAAACACCCACACTCTAAATTCAACAAAACAATCTGAAAAATAAGAGAAGCAGAGATAGAAGTGTTTATGCAGTTGGTTTCTGTGCATATGATCTACTAAAAGATAGGTTTTGATTTGGTGCACCAAATCCATTGCAGTGGGACATACCGACATACCTTAATTCTGTGTGTAAATATATTAAAGATTTAATCTTAAAAGAAATTTGTCTTTCAGTTAATAAAAAAACTGTGTTCTCTTAACCTTGTATAAAACCTGTGTAAGATAGTCAAAGTAAGATTTACTATGACTAAACTTAAATTTTCAATTGCTAAATCTGTGTTTACTTAACTCTAAATAAAACCTATACATATCAATAAATAAAGTAAGGTTTAATCATAAAGAACGTTCAGTTTTCACTTTGTAACTTTCTGTGTACTTAAACCTTTTTTCTTTTTAATTATCTATACATGTAAACTTTACAATATGTTAAACTGTGACATAACTTGACTAATTGAAAAATCAGAAAACAATCATTACAACTGCTATTTTAATATTTGTACCGCATACATTTCAAGATATTTTCCACAGTTACAATATTGCCACTATGATGGATTCAAATATTTTGTTCACTAAGGTGGAATTCTATAAGGATGCCTGGATAATAAATTTTTCTATTAAGATTTCCAAGACACAAACTTCATGGATGGATCCAATTCTTCTTTTATTCAAATTCCAAAAAATAAGAGGTCATATACTATGTATCCTTGAGGGGAAAGGCCTCAAAAGTCAGAGGAAAGAGAACAAAAATTCAAGTTATCAGATTGCACTATCCAATTCATAAACGATAAATTTCACTGTAGCGCACAATCACAAAATGCATTCTGATTCCAACTCACTTTCCCTTGTACTTTATCTATATTTACAAAAAACATTTGTCCTTCAGTAAGCTATAAGATATTAGACCAAGATATTCTATTGCACTGGCTGTTGGCATTCACTTTCTTGCCACCAATTACTGCTTCCCTCCGGAATGTTGCTGCATTCTCTCTGTTGCTATCTGTGTCACAATCATGAGAATGCTGTTGTTGGACAGTGGGAGAGTGAAAGTGGTAGGCAACCAAGAAAAGGAGGTGAAGGCCAAAAGTATGGGGGGGCATGCAACTCAAAGGTATTAAAACAGATGAGAACAACCACAAGAAGATGGGGCAAATATGCAACCCTCAATAGGGGAGAAACAGAGGAGGCAAGAAGGTAGGATGGAGGGAGATCAATTCATTACGTCATCTGTTAGGTTACACACTCCTACTGAGAATAGTTTCCTTCTCCTGAGAGGAGCACAAGACCAATCACACACTAATTTCAAGTTTAGCAATTTTAATGATTATATGTATCATGTAAATTCTTGTGTTTATATTTTTATGATAACATATCTTGGAATATACACAGCACTATTTGGTTATCAACAGAAGATTTAACATCCCAACGCCAAAGGTAGTATTTTTATATCCATAAATTGACTAAAAAACTGGACTGGAAAGTAGGTGGTGCTCATATCAATTAAGCATATCTATTCTTTATTGGTAGCTGAATAATTATGTCAAATTTTGAAAATAAGATTGATCAAATTGATCAAGTACAGATTGGAAATCTGTTCCAATGGCCTCAAATAACTTAGTGAAAGCAGTCCTAAATCACAACTCTAGGAGTGTGCTTTAATTTGGCATTTTCAGTTAAATAATGCCTTAGGGAACTCATTGAGATGGACGAGTCCAGTGGAAATGAGGATGTTGAGATAAACCAGTAATATACAAAGAAATAGGATAAGAAATAAAGCATCAATGTAAGAAGTTAAAGGTAGCTTATGTTGATGATAAAATGAAGAGAACCAATTGAGATGGTTTAGGTATGTGCAACAGAGACCAATATGTGCTGCATTTAGGAAGGATAGGATCGTAGGTAACAGAACAACGAGGACTTAGAGGTAGGCCAGTTAAACAGGATATGCTAGTTGTTAATATAACCAAGTACATGGTGCTCAATAGAGCTGGATAGAAGATAAAGGATTCACATAACCGACCCCAGAAAAATCGGACAAATACATTGTTCATGTTTTGTTGGTTAAATAGTACCTCAGAGGTGAAAAGCAATTTCTTACAGAAAAATCATCTTCCTCCTTCTAGACGCAGTCCTAGTCTTAGTCTGAAGAACTTTAGAGGCTTATTCCTTGGCTGCATGAGCTCATACTGCATAACCACAAAAGAAGGTTTCCAAACCTGCTAATTGGCCAACAAGGTTACATACCAAGTCCCTCTTTTCTTCATAGTTTCTTCAGCCAGGAATATGGCATTGACCAAGACAGAGGATATGCGAGGTTGATAGTGGGTCGTAAAGTCAAACTTTTTGTGAAGCTTCTGAATTTTGGACTATCTCTGTTAGGACCATAGCCTAGTTAATTTGATGGTAGAAGGCTTGCATGCAGAAAACAATGAGTACTCCGATGAAAATAATTACCTTCTTAATTGCTTCATATTTTCCCAAACAGAAAAGATGATAAAACTACTTTTTAATAATGGCAATTGCATAAGTAGAACCTATCTTGCAAAGACATGAACTGCTTGAAAGAAAATGGAACATCAACATCATACTGAAAAGATAAAGAAGAAAACTGTGATTGGTCATCATAGAGAAGATTGAGACTTTACCGCAAAGTTAGGCTGGTGAAAATCGTCCTTATGCAATGTCTGTAGTGTCCTAAATATAGGGTGCTTGGGAGTATCATATCGCCCACCACATAAATCAAGCCCTCCAACAAAAGCAACGATTTTCCTCCTTTTGTTACCAGCATCAGCATCAACTATAACTGTTTTCTGATGATGGGTAAAGATGACTCCAGTTTCCTGATGAAAGAAAATTTTCCAATAAGCAAGAAACAATGTAATCTATCCTCTCAAAAAAGAAACGACACAATTGAAGTAGGATCATAAGGTTTAATTATGATATTTCTATAAACACAAACATAAACAAGATGCATGTTCATCCACCTTACTTCTTATATAAAATTATAAGTATGACATCTAATGAACTAGAAACTCTTCATATAGTACAAGAGTTAATTAAAAATAGGAACTAACACAGTAAAAGTGAGATGACAGAAAATAAGAACCTGCTCATATAGAGAAGGTACTAGTCTTCTTACTCGTGCAGTTATGCACAGGTATAAAATAAATTTAATTAGCTGCAACTCAGTATGGTTAATCCTAGCCGCCCCAACAAACAAAAGCAATAGTACAGTCTTTAACCTTGAACCTCACATAACCTAATTCACCCCTCTACTACTAAGTTGGGCCTTAATAAGATCAGAATCAGGATCACAGTTAGAAATTGTAGAAGAACCTCTCTTTTTTATATGAAAATAGACCTCACTTTTTATATGAAAACACACTCTTCAATCTCTTTACAACTTCAGAGACTTTGAATAATAGTAGGGACTTCAGAATGGGATCAGAATGATCTAGTTCAAATCCATCATTATAGATTTAAAGTAGAGTAAAAAAAATAGTCCACTAAGTGAAAGCCCACATTTTGGTATACAAAAAATTGTCACATGGCCTTTAAGAATCCATTTTAAAGAAAACATTACACTTTTGAGTTTGGAATTTTGAGTAAAAGGGCATCATAATCAAGCTATAACACTAATTTATTAACCATAAATTTAGCTACTCTGCAAGCTCACCATCATCACCATTGAATAACTATCATAGCTGAGACTCACAGATATTTCCCAATCCTTACTCTCTTAGTTAAGCTTAGTTACTACCTACTTGTGTGTTTGTATATAGAACAGATCATCCCTTTCAATTCAAACCTGACAATCTCAAAGGTATTGACACATAGTTATTTGATTCAAATCTATATTGATTAGAACCATACTTGAAGGAATTTTTCTTTTTTTTAGTTTAATAATTCAGATATGGGTTAGAACACGGGGAACTAACTCGACCTGGTGCTAAGCCTTGTTGGAACATTAATTGACATTTTTTTAAAAATTTAGCCGCAAACTCACTATTCAAATGAAGCTTTCTATAATAATTTCATCACAATATAAACAACACAAAAAGAAGAAAGAGAGAAATCTATAACTTACCGCAAACTCACTATTCAAATGAATGGTGTATGTTGCCATCTTTGTAAAAAAAAAATGATTAGTGAAAAAAGGTTAAACTGCCGTGACAGTCCTCGCTCTTAGGAGGAGAGAGGTTTCAAGGTCGATTATCTCAGTTGTTGAACGAGGAGTTGGCTTGGGTAATATAGATATGGGTGGAGTGTTTGCTTTATCCTTTATTCTCAAAAAAGAAAAAAAATGATTGATAAGCAAAGATCTTATATGGCAGGATGCTAAAAGAAATTAATTGAAGTTTGAAAGATATAGAATAATTTTTTGTAAAATTTTTTCAAGAGATCATACTGAGAGACAACTTAATTTCTACACAAAAATACCAGTTTTAAGAATAAACCATGATTGAAATGTGTTGTTATTTTCGTTAAAAAAAACAAAATAAGAAGCAATTGTTTTAGATCATGTTTTAAAAGATAGGGGCTAAAAAATTAATTTAAATTTAAGAGATGAAGATAATTTATCATAAAAATAATTTGATGGGAAGAAGACATTGGGAGTCAACAACATCAATTCTAGAAAAGTTGTAAAAATATTTTGCAGAATGAAAGAAAGGGGTTGATTTCATAATGAAGGAGAGGGGTTGTTTTGAATTTTAAAAAAAGTAATTGGTGAGAGAGAGAGAGAGAGGTTGGTTTCAATATGAGAGATGAGAACACGTTTGGTTTAAATTTTAAAAAAGTTTTAGATGATGTGACATGACACCCCCCCCCCCCCAAGAGAGAGATCGATTTGGTTGTGTTCTTTTTTCAAAATTTTGTTTATTTTATTGAATGTATAGGGATGGCAATTGTCATGATAAAATGGAAAGTTTTTTGAAGAACAAAACCTTCCGATTTTTATGGTTATTTCTAGTTTTTTGCTGATTTTTAAGATGTGCTACTTGGCACAAAGATGTGCATGGTTTCCTCTCTTCCATTCTTGCTTAGTTATATGTAGTCATAGGTCCTTCTTCCAGGATCCACCCTATTTATAAATAGAAAAATCAGATCGTCTCTTATTCAAATTCTCAACCACCTCCATAGAGTCAGTTCGTATCCCGGAGGATGTCGAATCAGCCATGATTGTCTCTACCACACGATCTCATTCATCATGACGCCAAGATCTTGATCATTAATTTGCCAACTACCTCACCCACTTCAACTTCAAAAAACGCTGAAGCTACGAAAGGCCATCTCAACCGCTCTCCTTCAAAGTATAAAGGACGTCACGACATCTCAAACCAGAGGAGAGATCAATTTGCTCTCCTCTTTTTCTCTCTGAAACTCGGAGGAGGAGGAGGTGAAGAGGCATCTGTAATGGTTGGATTCTAATCTGCACCAGAATTATGACATGTGTCCCACCTTATCAGGACCACCCGAAATAGACAACAAGACATGCCAGCAGATCACCTTCCCAAGCACCACTCAGCCATTCCCAAGGCAACTCCTTCCGAGGACACCACCGCCCCGAGAACTCCCACACTCCCAGTATCTTCTTGAGCACCACCCAACTGTTCCCGAGGCCACTCCTCCTGCTCCGAGCGAGACATCTACAACAACCGACCTCATTGATTTTCACCATCAATTTAGCAAGCGGGGCTCCTTTAATTCACGGAGTCGTTATGTCATCAGATCATCCCACATTTTGAACATTGCAACAAGCCCATGTTCCAGCACAGACAGTTCTAGATGGCAGCAGAAATCGCTCCCAATAATCACGGGCATAATCAGAATAGTTATGACGAAGAAATTCCAACGTGCAAATCTTGTTGTTATGGAGATTCGTAATATCCGCACCTTTGGTTATGACGTGCAGGGTATTTATACACTTGGACCTCCATCAAATGAAGGAGAATCAAACCCTAGAGAATAAACCTGTATCAGAGGGCTGAGAATCCTTGTTTTCTTTTAATATAATGGAATCACTCTTCGCATCGTGATTTTTTCCCTTTGCGAGTTTTTCACATAAGTTCTCTGATGTTTGCGTTGCTTTACTCTCTCTCTCCCCCCTACAAATTGAGTGTAGATAAATTTCTCCCGAGGAATTTACTCTCTACAGTTTGTTATTTAGAAAAATATTTAAACATAATTATAAATAGTGAAAAAAATTCAGAAAAACCAAACTATTAATTCTGAACATTATCATGATTTTACTTGAAAAACTTGAGTATTGTACATGACCTTTTACCTGATAACAATATTACTCGTGTTACTAAAATTATTGAAAAAATATTGTTATATTTGTAACACTATTAATTGTTATACTGATACCATGTTTTCACTGTTATCATTGTTGTCATTATATTATCCCAATAATCTAGGTGACATGGACACTAAACAACAACTTATATTGGGGTGGGAAAATTAATAGGGGGACAATGTCGGTATTTTGGGTGGACCTACGATACAAGTTATGCAACTGAAAGAGGGTTCCACCGCAGGGTTCCCGGGAATGACCGACATCACATACTATTTACTATTATATTGTTAGTTTGTTACAGAGTACCTAATGGTACGGCCTGCTTCAGGGCCAAGCACTTAGGTCGTGGTTCCGCGTATGCAAGGAACCCACCTAAAATACAGACAATGTCTCCACCGGACAATTTCAAATAACACTTTAACAATAATCAGGCAATAATAATCTCAGGAACGCGTGCCATTTAATTATTCCCTTGCGTTCGAATATGGAACCTGCATGCTATGTTCGAACGAGTTCTGCTAGGGTGTGGGACCCAGCAAGGGCTAGTGGTATGGGATGCTAGACTAAAGAAATGGTTAAAATATCATGTGATACTGATTATTATTATTATTGTATAATCTTAATAAACTGCTTGTTACTGTGAATTGAATCATATTACAATCACTTAAATAAAAGACTAATGATAAATTTACAACATATGAAACGCAACAGACATACAAATGATAAACTATTGACATATGACACTCACATATTGATCTCATTACTCTTTATGTATCGCATGTTATGGTACTCGTGATATACTAATTGGTATTATATTATATTATTTCCCTCATTTTGCCACTTATTAGGTCGCTTTCTGAAGACCCTGAGTTTGCGTGCTTAGACTCAGGTTCAGAGACTCTGCATGATCAAGAGTACTTTGAACGTGTTACAGAGCAATTGTACTCGCCTTTATTTCCAGCTCGTGAGGTTTTTGCTTTCCTTTCTTTGTTTTCTCTTATGCATTAATCGTGACTTTGTAATATTGTCGTACTTATGTAATAAAGCTGAAATTTTATATTTTACATTGTGTTTAATTCCTTGTACCGAGGCTTAGTGTACTTTGATAAGAGAATGCATCGCTGACTCTTGTCGCGTTCTCGCATTATTGTATTTTGGTTAGCAAGGAGTGACATTGCCCTATTGAGTTGTGGGCTTCCTTTGGATTCAGTAATCAGGTCGAGATACCAATTTGCTAGGATCGGATCAGAGGAGGTTGATCTATGTGAGAGTAAGATTTGGAAGCGTGTTGAGAACCTCTTAAGGTAGGGGCCTTTACATTAAGAAGCAAAATTCTAATTTATTGAAAGGCTGATCCAAATGGTGTCAACTACTCTGAGTTGGATGTTTGTTTAGCTTGGGAATGTCGCACGGTTGGACGTGTCCTTAGGTCAATAGTCTTTTGAGCTCAGGCTCACTCGATGTTGTCTTCTCGGATGTACGAAGGGTCGAGGGTCTCTAAGAAATTGCGATATGGTAAGAGTCAGAAGACTTATAATTTATGGCTTTTGACTCTGGTCGAGGTCGGTAGGCTTATGAGACTTGTTTCATGCCTCTTGGTCGGGTGGCTTATAAGATTTGTCTCATGACTCTGGGTCGGGAGGCTTGTGTTCTTGCCTCTTCTTTGAGTCGAGGCCCTTATAAGAATTGTCTCATGCCTTTGGATTGGGAGGCTTCTGAGATTTGTCTCATGCCTCTTAGTCGAGAGGCTTGTGAGGTTGGTCGCTTGCCTCTACAGTTAGTCAAGAGAGATTATGACGCTTGTATCATGACTCTAGGTCAGGAGGCTTATGAGATTTGTCTTCCTCTCCTCTGGGCCAGAGGGCTTATAAGATTTGTCTGTCTCACCTCTCCTCTGGTCGGGAGGCTTATGAGATTTGGTTCATGCCTCTAGGTCAGAAGGCTTGTAAAATTTGTCTCTCTTTTCTCTCCTATGAGTCAAGAGACTAATAAGACTTGTCTCTTACTTTCCTCTGGGTTGGGAGCTTATGAGACTCGTCTGATGCCTCTGGGTTGGGAGACTTGTGAACTTTCTCTCTTGCCTCTCCTTTGAATGGAGAGGCATATAAGATTTGTCTCTCTTGCCTCTCCTCTAGTCAAGAGGCTTATAAGATCTGGCTCATGTCTCGGGGTAAGGCTTGCGAGATTTATCTCTCTTGCCTCTCCAGATCCAGAGGCTAATAAGACTTGTCTCTTGCCTCTCCTCTTGGTCGAGAGACTTATGGGACTCGTCTCATGCCTTTGGATCGGGATTTCTCTCTTTCATCTAATATCGGTCAGGAAGCTTATGGGACTTGTCTCTTGCCTCTCAGTCGGAAGTCTTACTATATTTGTCCCATGTCTCTAGGTAGGAAGGCTTGGGACAATGGTCTATTGCCTCTCGTCTGGGTCGAGAGACTTATGAGACTCGTCTTATGTCTTTGGGTTGGGAAGCTTATGAGATTTCTCTCTTGCGTCTCATCTCGGTCGGGAGGTTTATGAGACTTGTCTCTTGCCTCTCAGTCGAAAGGCTTATTAGATTTGTCTCATGCCTATAGGTAGTAATGCTTGCATCTAATCTCAGCCAAAAGACTTATGAGACTTGTCTCTTACCTGTCGTGAAAGGCTTATTAGATTTGTCTCATTCCTCTAGGCAGGAAGGCTTGTGACAATGGTCTCTTGCCTCTCCTCTGGGTCGAGAGACTTATGAGACTATTCTCATAAATTTAGGTCAGGAGGCTTATGAGATTTCTCTTACATCTGATCTCGGTCCAGAGGCTTATGAGACTTGTTTCTTGCCTCTCAGTCGGAAGACTTATTAGATTTGTCTCATGCCTTTAGGTAGGGAGGCTTGTGACAATGGCCTCTTGCCTCTCCTCTAGTTTGGGAGGCTTGTTAGATTTCTCTTACATCTCATCTCGATGGCTTATAAGACTTGTCTCTTACCTCTCGGTTGAGAGGCTTATGAGATTTGTCTCATGCCTCTAAGTAAGGAGGCATGGCATGTGACATTGGTCTCTTGCCTCTCCTTCGGGTTAGGAAGGCTTCTAAGACTGGTCTCATCCTATAGGTAGGGAGGCTTATAAGACTTGTCCCATGCCTCTGGGTCAGGAGACATATGAGATTTGTCTCTGCCTCTGGGCCAGGAAGCTTCTGAGATTGGTCTCTTCCCTCTCCTCTTGGTTGGAAGGGCTTATGAGACTTGTCTCATGCCTATAGGTCGGGAGACTTGGAAGATTTGTCTCTCTTGCCTCTCATTTGGGCGAAAGTTGAGACTTATCTCTCTTGACTCTCTTTTGATTGAGAGGCTTACAAGACTTCTCTCTTGCCTCTCCGGTAGGTCAGGAGACTTATAAGACTTGTCACATGCCTCTCGATCTCCACTGAGTTGGGAGGCTTATGAGATTGGTCTATTTCCTCTTCTCTGGGTTGAAAGGGCTTGTAAGACTTGTCTCATACCTCAGGGTCAGGAAACTTGTGAAATTGGTATCTTGCCCTCCTCTGGGTCGAAAGGTCTTATGAAACTTGTCTCATGTTTTTGGGTCGAGAGACTTGTAAGATTTGTCTTTTGTGCCTCTCCTTTGGGTGGGGAGGCTTATGAGATTTGTCTCAAGTCTCTCAGTCGGAAGGCTAATGGGACTTGTCTCATGTATTAGGTCGGAAGGCTTGCGAGATTTGTCTTTTGCCTCTCCTCAGGAGGCTTATGAGATTGGTTTGTTGCCTATCCTCTAGGTCAGGAGGGCTTGTGAGACTGTTCCCGTACCTTTGAATCGGGAGGCTTGTGAGATTGGCCTTTTGCCTCTTCTCTGGCTCGGGAGGGCTTATAAGACTTGTCTCATGAGCCTGGGTCGGGAGGCTTGTGAGATTTGTCTTTCGCCCCTTGGGTGGAGAGGCTTATGATATTTGTCCCAAGCCTCTCGGTCGAGAGGCTTATTAGACTTGTCTCTTGCCTCTGAGTCGGGAGGCTTATAATGGTGGAATTATGGATAATGGGAAAATTCCTCTCTCTATTATTCTTTTTCTTTTGTATTGTATATCAATAGTAATTATAATGGTGAAAGATGTCTCTTTCTTCTTACTCCTTGCTCACCTCTCTTAAAGATTCAATTATAAAAGGTTCTAGAGTTTTTTCCGTGCCTAGAGTTTTTTCCCCTAGAGCGGATGATTTTTCCTACTCTAGGATTTACAAGAAAGTTTCTTTGAAAACTAAACTTTTGCTATTTTTTTTGGTTCACTTGTGATCAAGAGTTCTACTTTATGTATGATTTTGATGATTCTTCTTTCCCAACTAAATTTGGGCTCCTAAGTTTAGGTATTACATCAAAATATATCCAAATCTTTCCAAAATGTCCTAAACTTTATCCTAAATTCTGGTTATCAAGTTTAAACAAGATCTTGATAGCCTAACACCTCTAACTTGCTCGACCCATCTCCATATGGAGAGAACTTCTTTTGGTCCTAGACTCATTTGGAAGATAAGGAAACGAACTTTCACATGGCGTGCATATTGAAATTCTGTTTATTGATCCTAAATATTGATAGAAGTAGGCGATTTCCTTGTACTTGCTATAATTTGTAGTTTTGTAAAAGCTTTCCATGCATGTGGATCCTCTTGCATCTGAATGTCATTTATTGTTATAGCATAGTTTATTGATTCTGAATGGTTGCCTTACGAGTAAGATTAATATATCTTACACTACCTAGAAGAGAGGGTTTATTAATTGAATGATTTATTATTGTAGTAAGAGGTCTTAATTATATCCTTGCTTTCTCTCTTCCTTTAATTCTCTCAAGTATCTTGATTCCGCTTTACTATCTAACTTGGCGCAATCTCAGCCATATTTCAATGATACAAATTACCTTCTTTCTTCATCCCGTTTCCGAGTGCAACTCCTTTATGTTCTTCATATTCACTTTAACTTTCTTTTTCCTTTTCCTCCTTTTTTCTTCTCTCTGTTGTAACATCAAGATCTCTCTTCCTCCCCATTGTGCATGCATCGCAGGAATAAATTGTTCACCCTTTCTTCCTCTGTTATATCCTCAAGATCTCCCTCCTTCCTTCAACCCCAGCCCCCATGGGTATATGCATGCTTTGTGCATTACCTTAGAAACTAAAGTTTATTCCTACCTTTCAAAAGCATAGGGGGGAGCACAAGCGGAAGATCGACAAGTTCATCTTGATGTACACAATATATCACATCCATCAACAAGAAAATCACATGTTTTGAAAGCTTAGAAGCAATGCAATTGTCACTTTTCTATAATTAAAGGACTCATTATTTTGTTGTGATATGATGCATGACCTCAAAACTATGGAACACATAATTTCCTCCGTAGATGTCCTTTATGGTGTCAACAAGATAAACAATATGGATTAGCCATTGAAATGACCTACCTTGTACTTTGATTGGTGGGAACAACATTTAAGTTTCTTCCTCTGGACAATAAAGAGTCGTCCACTAAAGATAAATGGAATAAGGATTTTCCTTTTTTGTTTAGATATACCACCCAAAGATCTTTTCTTGTTTTGATAAACCCACCCTCTAAAAAATTTTGAATTTTGATATACACACCCCCTTACAAAAGAAAGAATCCGCAAGTTATTTCAAATGCCCCTTAAAGTAAATAAAATAATCCTAAATGTGGTGGTAAAAAAAGAGAAGGTGGTGATCAAAGAAAAGGATAAGTTAGTCAATTCAGAGGGTTTTTGAAATAACTTAAAGATTATTCAAGGGAACATTAAAATGCCAAGTTCTTGTTAGGAGTACATCAACTAAGCCAGATGTTTCAAGGTACGTAAAAAGATTATCTTTTTCTGGATGGCCTTAACCATAGGAGTTTATGTTTTGTGTCGTTCTAAAAGCAAGAGTACACATTTTACCACATTAATTCCACCAAAGTTGCGCCATATAGGCTTTTTAATGTAGTTAAGTGACTGAAGTTTAAAAAAAGGTGGGTGCGAGAATCCCAAAGCAAAGTTAGTGGCAGAAAAGTTATTAAACTGTCTTTGTAAATTTAATGTTAAGTTGAAGTGAAGCCCCCCCCCCCAAGCCCCAAAATGCACACACCTTTTTTTCATTTTTTTTCGCGCGCTCCAAAGGTGAGGGTTTGGGGAGGTGGAGGAAGGGATTTTGACTAGGCTACATTGCATAGCATTTGAAATTTGACAATTATTGTTCTAAATGTCCTTTCCATGTACGTGTCCTTTGGCATGTCATTTTTAAGCACTTGATGCCCTAATTTGAAAGTAGATATAGTTTATAGCATTTTCAAACAATGTTAGTGGCATGTTCAGACATATTAGCACACATATTGCCCGACATCGTTTTGCATGGCGTTTTGCACATGAAGTTATAGTTTTGTTATTACTCATTTATTTGCTAATTTATTCTTTATATTTATTGGGTAAAAATTATAATATCTTGCGTGTTGTTCCTTGTTAAATTGTTTATTTGTTGCATGACACGAATATAACTCCTTTAACAACTTTAGATTTAGGCTATAAAATTCTATTAGATAGATGACAATCAAGTTACTATATTTCCCTTAAATTTATAAAAGAGAGTGTGTGTGTGTGTGTATTACGTGTGTGTGTATATAATTCTTAAATGTATATATATAGTGACACTCATCCACTATGGTGTCAGCTATTTACTTTCTGATCCGCCATGTCGCCCCATATTTGCTACCTTACATGGATCCCTCCGATCACTAGGAGCACAACATCGAACATTTAGAACCTTGGTGACAATGTACAACCTATGAAGCACGGACACTTTAAAGTGGGTGTCATGTCCGTGTCGGACACGTGTCAGATACCGACACTTGCAAGACACTTGCAAGACACTTGCCCGACACGTATCGGACACTCTGATGTCGTGTCGGATTTTAAACAACCATAAAATCACGTGTCGGCACCATGCCCAACATTGTGTCGGCATTAAAAAAATTTAAATATCATGTATTAGATATTTAAAAGTCACATACCACTTAAATAAACATGAAAAAAATGTTGTTCTCACATAAATAAATATGTTAGTAGAATTTATACACAACACGAACTAGGTAAGGTATTAGTTAGATTTTTTAGATTTTTTTTTGTTACTTTATAGAAAAGAAGATGAGAGAAAACCACCTACGATGGTTTGGTCATGTGTGACGTAGACCTACAGATGCGCCAGTCCGGCGAGTAGAGCGTATCAAATTAGGACAAGTTAAAAGAGTGCAGGAGAGGCCGAAGAAAACATGAATGGAGGTAATACGACAAGATATAGAGGCTAAAGGTCTTAATGAAGGCATATTGCTCGATAGGAATGAGCGGACAAAATTGATCCATGTGCCTAATCCGGCGTAATTCTCTTTTGGTTCATGTAGCCTACCCCAAATACTTGGGACAAATGGCTTAGTTGTTGTTGTTGTTGTTATTTTATAGAAGCTATAGATGTAAGTTATTTAGATTTTATTTTGTTCTCATCATACCTTTAATAAAACTAATTATTCATATTTGATTATTTTTTAACAAGTTGATTATTCATTATTCTACTCACATAGGTAGAGTTGTGTAGAAATATCTACTTCAGAAAGTACCATTGAAAAAAAGTGAAGACAATGCACCTATTTGAAAGTATGCAGAGAAAATTGAAAAATTAGGAACAGTGGGAGAAATTAATCTACATATAATAATAGTAAAAAAATATTACTTGTTCTGTCCTCGTATCCTTTATTTTAGGATTTTTGCCGTGCTCGTGTCGTGTATGTGCTACATAGTGTGCAACTACGATGAAGCATCAATCGTGTCGTGTCTGTGCTACATAGTGTGCATCGACATAGTGTGCAACTACGATGAAGAATTAAAACCAAACCATGGTCTCATCTAAATTCTAAGCGATTTGAAATCTTTAGCACCAAATTTTTGTGCATTTGGGATAATCTAGGCCACATATATTCTTAGATATAATAGTAATTAGTTAATTGGTAGAGTTATTTACTTATAGTCTTAATAGTAATTAGAGATTTAAAGAGTCTTAGGTAAACTAAGTCATAGTTTGAGTAGAATTTGATTTTGTATGTGGTCTATATAAAAAGAGAAGATTACTATGGATATATGTAATTGGATTTTCAATATCACTAAAAATGTAATCTTTTCAAGTTTAACATTGGTATCAGAGCCTTAGGGATTTAATCCAAATCTCCAAAAACCACCCGACACGCTCTCACCATCTTTCTTATTTCTTCTTTTTTCTTTTAGTCCTTTCTTCTTCCTTTTCGTCTCTTTTTTTCTTTCCTCCCCAAGCCTCATTACTACAAAAAAGAAGTTATCGTTCACAAGCATTGATCATCACGGTTATTGCCAGTCGGTATTATTCATCACGGGTTATTGTTCATTGGTAAATTTCGGAATCAATTTCATATTCATATCTAGAGTTTATATATTGAACGGGCAGAGACAATATATTAGTGTATCCAAGGATGATTTTGGTGATCGGGATCTTTTTCTATGTTTTTAGGTAAGCCACAAGCTTGAGACTTATTTGGACTGATTCTACTTGTATTAGTGTTTTAAATATCGGATATCTGTAATATATCGATCGGTAAAATTATATACCGGATACCAGGTGATTTATCACAATATGACACTAAATACCGAACGTCCAATCGGACGTCATACCGGATGAAGAATATAAATATAATTGCCTACATAAATCATATAAAACTACTTAGAGTTTAAGGCATAGACTCATAAGGGATACTTACCTTTTATAGAAACTCCTCAAATGCATTTGTAAAAGCCCTCAAATGCGCCATGTGGCGATATATCAGATATTTTCATCTCAGATATCAGCCAATATATCGGCCCATATCGGTCCAAATAATATCTGATAAAATTTTGCACTTATCGTATTGTTTTGGATAAAATGCCGGTATCTCGGCCGATATTTTAAAAAATGACTTGTATTGAACGGTTATGTACATTAAGGGTCTGTTTGGTTGTCGTAATTGGCCGTAATTCGTAAGTCGTAATTGGTAAATTCTTTTACAGTTGTAAATGAGTTACATGCATGTAAGTTTTACAGTGTTTGATTGGTAATATAAAGTTATAAGTGGGAAAGTGTATTATATTTTATGGTGTTTGGTTGTCATAATGTGTAAGTCGTAGGTGAAAAAGTTGACCACAAAATGAACTATTTGGTGATTTAAACATTTTTAATATTACAAATAAATACTAAAAATGTTAAATATTAAAAAAAATTAATACTAACATAAAAAATAATACAAATTTGCATGACCACAAAATTAACTGTAAGTAGGTTGTAAGTGAGTGGTAATTGGGTTGCAAGTGAGTGGTAGTTGAGTTGCGTAAATCTTTTACGAATTACGATCCAAACAAACACCATAGTTGTAATTGGGTTGTAAGTCATTTACGAATTACGGCATTTTATGACCTTTTACGTCCAAACAAACAACCCATAGCAACAAATGAACATAGTTCAAGGTGATCAACAAAGATCATGACCTCTTCAACTTCAGTTTGTGGTTTTGATTATTGGAATTATGTGTCTAAGATCTCAAGGAAAACAAGATCCCAAGGAAGATCGTTTAAGTTCGTTTGAGGTCCCAAAAGAGGATTGTTTGAGGCCATTCTGAATCCCAAGCAAGAACCATTTAAGTTTGTTTGAAGTTCAAAGGATTGTTTGAGTTTGTTTCAGATCCCAAAGAAGGATAATCTGAGTTTGTTTCGATTGGTTTTTTTCAGTTCGTCACCAAACATTAACAATTTAGCTGTTCCACATTGGATTTTAGTTTCAGCATCCTTTTTTTTAGTTTTTGGTGGACAAACTCTCGATGTTATACAATTGTGACTTTGAGGAGGGATGCTAGATATATTAGTATTTAGTTAATTGGATAATAGTATTTGGAATCTTATAGGGTCCTAGTATTACCATGAGTCATAGTTTGAGTAGGATTTAGTTTTGTATAGAGTCTATAAAAGAGAGAGGATTACTCATGGCTATACATAATTATATTTTGCAACTCTTTTCAATACGAGTAAAGGTGCAATTCCTTGTTAAGAACCCTTAATTTGGGCATAAATGATGCATGAAAAGTCCTAGAAATATTTCTCTTTGGTGCATTAACCATTTTAAATGCTTTTTCATGCTTAACAGAATGAATCTTTTGTTCCAAAAAAAAACATATGAATCTTCCATTTTATGCAACATGTATCTTGTCACTAAAAGGATTCGAGCTAAAATGCTATGCATTTATGCTAAATATCACAGATTGGAACACCAACATCAATTCACCAATATTTTTCCCGTTCACTGTGATGCTGGTAATCATTCTTTTGATGTTCACTCTCAAAGTTTGTGATTTCCAAATCTGCTCCAGATCGATTCACTGATCAAAACATCCTTGTGCCCATGTTACCGCCATGTGTTTTTTAGTGGCCTGACACGTTAACTCATGCAACGATATTATCACTGTCCTGAGGAAATAAGTAGTTAAAGGAGTTGAAACAAAAAAAGAGAAATTATATGTCTATGATGACCGCTATCTATGGGCAGAAGAGAGATTACAATAAGATATCATACAGAGATTAAAAGGCTTCTGAACTACCTCTCTGATAGCTATAAAACCATGATAAGAAATTAACGTAATGTAGATTTTTGACCCCTTAACCATTATCCTCTATTCTGAGAATGAGCAATTGAACTTCTTTGGACCACATAAATTAATTGTTTCCACCCATATAAATTAGGATCAGAAATGAACAATTTATGCCACATAATTTAACTGTTTCAAGCCATATAAATTAAGTCACATACTTAAACCAATATTGCAACCATCACCTGATTTTGTAGCAAAAAACACAAATAAGTAGCAGGATGAAATAATAAGTTAATAATCAAGAAAAACGTAGATAGCATACAGAAAAAAACCAACTTAATAAAAGGTTACCTGCTGTTTAACCCAACTATGTCTTTTTCCGGCAGAACGTGGACAAAGCAGAACTTGTACAGAAGTATTCTTGAAAAATCGACGAGTCTCCTCATCTTGGGTACCCATGATACCATTCTGCATGCAAAAGTCTGATGAGAAAATGGAAAATACAACTAAGGAATTGATAAGACACCAAATGACTTGAAGATCATAAAATACCAATGTAGGTCGGACTTTTAAAGACAAACAAACTGGTAAGGCAAGAAGAGTGGCATCCCTGATGTCAAAATGAAGACCAATAGAGAGAATATATCCAAGAAAAATTTATGAACTTGCAGCCATATTATTAGAAACAGGATTTATAATTGGGTACATGGTTTGCAAGCAACTTGTCTAATTGACTATAGTTAGCAGCAAATTTGTCAGCCATGCTTAAACTACGAAGAGTATATAACCAATTTTAGGCCAGGAGAAGGGAAGTGGCAAGGTGCAACTGAATTTCTCCTGAGAGATGGATGAACATTGTACCAGAATTGGACCTGTAAGTGCCTCTCTAAAGTTTCTGCATTTATAGATCATACTATATCCAGAATTGTCAGAGATGAAGATGTATTTCAATTGACTTTCAAAATGTAATTGTCAGATGAAATTAATTAGGTTCTCTGCGGCATCAGCCCAGAGGGAACTTGAGAAACCAGAGAAAAGCTCTAAAACCGATTTGACAGGAATCCGATCCCAGACCCCATAATACTGTCAGATGTACATAGTCATCAAAATGAACCTGTGATGGGCTTGGCTAATTATTGCTATGGGGTAGTAAACCAACTATGATATTCTATCTTTCAGCTTTCTCCTTGTGATTCCTGAGAAAGATGAGTGGCATTATTTCTCAGAGTAACATCAAATGGGCAAAGGGGTGTGTAGGCTGTTGAAGATTTAACACTTGCAAAATGATTATAGATTCAAATTAAAAGAAACATTATAAAAAATGTTAAAACAAACACGTGGTAAACAATTGTTTAAAAAACTTTACTGGAGCCCTGGCAAAAGGCACTCGGATTACATGTTGATAAACTTAAGCAAGGTTAATGGAGTGACTTTCATTGAACAAAGCAAATCATGTGAGGTGTGTGCAATAGGACTGGTTCCATTGTGTTTACGAGGGGCTTGTAGGTAAGGATTTGATTATTTTCACATTCAACATAAGGGAAGGGAGGGACTATATCTGTGCTTATAGTACATGATGTCATCATGAAAGGAATAATCAGAACACTATTAAAAGCATTTTTTTTTCTTTTTTGCAAACCTTAATCTTCACGAGGACAAAATAAGTTGAATATAATATCCTTGTTTTTGTTAAGTATGAGAAAATTTGGAGTGATGACCAAAGGCCATTATTACGAGTTTGATCAAGGCCCAACTAAGACGAATTGGCTAATAAGATTGAAGCCAAGTTTGACCCAAAAGGGGAAACCCTTAATAAATCTTGGGTCAAATTTTGTTTAGACTTTTATTCAAATACCTCTTTACTCTGTGGAACTAATCTCAGACATCTTTCCTTACCAAACTCATGAATTGATATCATAGCTGAACTAGGATACTTCGACTAGATGTGAGACACATATTCTAACCTTGGCTCGTACCTGGTTGAGCTCAAACAACCTCTTTCGCATCATGCAAGGCGGATTGTGCACTAAGTTACTTTTGCTGAGCCCAAACAATTTCTTTCGGCATCAAACATGCAAGGGGGATTGTACACCAATACCAAGTCACTTCCGCTCCTTCAACAGCCGGCAAGACGGAGAAGCCTTTTACTCTTGCTCAACAAGGCGGACTATTTTCTTAACATGTTACCAAGTTTTTTTATTCGTTTACTGCAAAGTGAACTTTAGCTCATCTTTTAATGGAGATAAACTGACGTGTCATCATTAACCAGATCGAACTGAAAGACCAATGGACCATGGGCTCTAATACTACTTCTTAGAAATTTGGTCAAGGCCCAACTCGGGAGGTGTGCAGATAGATTGGTTAATAATATTAAAACCCGATTTGACCCAAAAGGGGAAACTCCAAAGGAGTCTTGAGTCCAATCTTATTTAAACCTTTATCCAATTACCTCCCCACTCGACGTGGGACTAATCTCACACTTCTTTACTTTACCAAACTCATGAACTTGTATCCTAATTGGATTATGATTCTCACTTCGACTGAAATGACTACCCTATAATCTAGTTTTATATAGCATCAATATCCCTGAGCCTGGTTTACTTCATGGTTGTTTTCTTTTGTTTCTTACAACCCCCAAGGTTCTAAATATCCGCTGATACGACTCATATATCGGCTGATATATCGATTTTGGGCTCATACCGATACGATATAATTAAAAAGTTAGTTGTATCGGTTTGCGCCGATATCGGCCTATATTTGCTGATATATTCGACAATACATATCAGCCCAATATTGGTCGATATTGCACTTTTTTTGTTGATTTTTCTTTCTTAATGAATCGAGTTTGAACCAAACTTTTGTGCCTAAACCCAATCACTTATTTTCCCAAAGAGGCAATCAAACCCTATGCTTTTTGTTGTGTGTTATATTATACTATTATTAGAAACTTGAGACTTGAGAATGTTTATTAAATATTTATAACTTATGTTCTTTATTTTTTTTATGTATGTTTTGTTATCACTTTATCTATGTTGCTAAGGGTTACGCATATCTATTGTTTTTGCATGTAAGTCTGTTACTCAAAGATTTAAACTTAAAATAAGAATTTTATCGTTTATTCTTTCTTTCATGCATCAATTCCAGGTAAGTATTTGATTGCATTGTGTGTAATGCTTTTCACGCATGTTGTCACATATTTATTTAATAGATGGAAGAAAACTTTATAAATATCTTTAACTTATTAATATTTATGTATATAGAATATTCAATATGGACATCCCATATGATCCCATTTTCCCGATATATCTCCTGATATTGGCGTCTGATAGAAAACCCCATACCCATATAACCCGATATCCGATATTTAGAACCTTGACAACCCCCTTCCACAAAGATACAAATTCATAAAATTAATTAAGTTGCTTATCAAGGTTCATGTGTAACCTTTGGGACATAATATTTCTCTATAAAGATGAAACCCTCTATTATGAATAGTATATGCATAACCTCTTTGCTCCACATTTAGAAACTTCACTTTCTTAAAAGGTTTTTTTTGCTCTATTGTAGTTCGAGCTATAACATAGCTCAAACTGCATTAGGTTTATGGTATTTGTAGTGCATGCGTGTTGTTTAGTTTGACAACCCACAACTGCAACGCCAACTGCAACAGATACAAAAAAGATATTTGGTCCGGAAAGTAATATTAAATGGGAAAGTCATGATAGGCTGATGTGACAGCCTTTTGTGTAATGTTCTATGTCATCCAATTGTTGCCATAGTTAGAGCTACATTCAAATTGATTGTTGCTCCTATAGCAGCAACAAGTCCCCAAAAGAGGGCCTTAACAGCTGGAGTTGGATCTCAATGCAGCTCCAACTAAAGCAACAAACAGCTTAGCTTATAATTTTCTTTTATTTTCTTATAATTTTCCTTCTCCCTCTTCTTTGCTTGTTTCTTCTTTCCCTTCTTTTCTCTTTCTTCTTTCCTTCTTTAGTCTTCCTTCTTTTTCTTATAATCTTCCTTATGTTTCTACAAATTTTCTCCGGTTCCCTTAATTTTTTAATTTTAATTTTTCCTAAAGATTTGGCTATATTTTATATTTATAAAAAATAAAAAATATTTTAAAACTTGGTGTAAATTAGATAACATTAGCAGTGGATCTAGCCCCAAGATCAGCCTAGCGTCTTTTTAAACAATAATTATGAATTAGGTAACACTCCATCAAATCTAAATAATAAAAGAATATTACATGCAAAGTTCCATAGTCTACAAGAAGAACAAAAGAGGTTATAAGTTAAAATTGGGGCTGGCCAATGGCAAGGGTATGGCCATTTAAGGAGGTGTTATGTTGAGGGGGAGAAAGGAAAAAAAATGTCGATGTATCTAATATGGAAGCATGTAATATGATACTAGAGTGACCATCCGTAGCTTCTGTTGGCCCAAGATTACAATCACCCGGTTTATGGTTTTGATGATAACAAAACATATGTGATTATTTAGTACTAATCAAGTTCAAGTGTTTAAGTTTATCTCAGGGTTTTAAAGATTCAAGGAGTTTTCTTCCTCTAAAGGAAGGTGTTGGAGACTCAAAAAGATTCAAATACAGGATCAAACCTCAAAGTACTCAACGTCGCTAATGGAGAAGCCCGATTGAAGATCTTGTAGTCACCTAGAGCCTTATAAGATATTAGTTTGTTAAAGTGTAGAATACAGTAGTAATGCTCAAGAAGTTCCACACACAAATACACGATTTCGAAAAATACAAGTTTTGGTAGTATTGTTATTTTGCATGTTTGGTTTTGATACATGTCTCATAATTTTTTCAAAATTTTATAACAAGTTTAGAATATGTATTTCATCACTTATACATTGCTACATTACCTATAAACCAATACAAAATATTTTAAAAATTGTTTGAAACTCAAAAACAATTTAGAAAACTATTTCAGGCCAGAACGGTCGACCATACGGTCGATCGGTGCCCATTTCAGGCCAAAACGGTCAACCGCCTGGTCGACCGGGCCTTTGACCACGGGGCATTCACGTTTGTGCAGGTTGTCGGTCGACCGATCGGTCGACCGACTGAGAGACCCTAACTCTCGGTTAGGGTCGGTCGACCGACCAACATTTTGTTTTTCTCTTTTGAACTGTCGAGCGGTCGACCGACCGGTCCGGTCGACCAGAGCAACGGCTCTTTTCTGGATGAGCTATCGGTCGACCGCTGCCAGTTGGTCATAGCGGCTAGTTTTTTTGATCTGTTTTGTTTTTAGTGAATTCCAACGGGCATTTTTAGTTTCCAAATGACTAAACACACCCCAAATGACCTGGTATAATTTATAAATGATATTTATTTATTGCCTATATATATGGGTCATTGGTTTTGATTTTAGACAAGAAGTTTTACACAGGTTTATTAGTTTTCAAGTTTGCTTAAAAAGAGAAGTTTTTCTAGCTTCTAATCTTCAAGTTCTTTCTTTACAAAGCTATTATCAATTGGTTTTAAAGCTCTTCTATTCCATCTAACTGAATTTCATCTCTCACTTAACTTCTTGAACAACACTTCGTATTCTACTCTATAGGAAGTTGTAAGAGAGTGTTTGTGATCTTATTAGATCAACAAGAGCTTTGTAACCTCAATTGGCTTTGTGCTACCTCTTGCGTAGAGGATTGAGTTGGTGGAGTTGTGTACTTCGGTCTTGTGTAGACCAAGTTGTAATTCCCTTGTATAAGGTCCGTTTATGAGATCCTTTAGAGGATAGTGAAATCGGGGACATAAAAGATAATGAAAACCTTCATAGTGGTGAAGGCGGGGACGTAGAGCGGTGGCTCGAACCTCGGAACAATTCCTTTGTGTTTGCGATTGCTTGTGTTTTGCTCTCTATTACTTTTCATTTTTCATACTAGTGACATTTTCATCTTACATTCTATAATTGCTTTCATTCCATCACTTTCATTACCAGTTTATACTCATCTTAACAAGGAGACAATTGAGCACCTCAACTCATTATCTAGATGAGTCAAAGAGGAGTTCTAGAGCCCTTCACGGAGAATTTGGCTTCAATTCTTGTTATGAGTGACCGTTTGTATATTTCATCATAAGTAGCTTTAAAATTGCATTTGATTAGCAAAACACCTATTCACCCCCTCTAGGTGTATTTCAATTGGTATCAGAGCCTTGGTCTCTAGTTTTTGGCTTAACAACCTTAGAGAGATTCTAATTGCTAATCACTTCTTTAACAATTTAATCTTCATTTACTTTAGTAAAAATCGCTGAAGGTATTAATTAAGACTCCTCCCAAGTTTGATGGTTTTAACTTTCCTATATTGAAGGTTAAGATGACTGTATTTTTGCAATCCTTAGGAAGCCAGATTGCAAAAGCGGTGACTAAACCTTTTAGTGTACCCATTGGTGATGAGGACACTTGGTCCGACATTGTCCCTAAGGAGTTTGACAAATACTAAGGCACACTATGCCTTACTTCAAGCTTTGAATGATGTCGATATTGCTAGGGTCATTTATTACAAATCTGACTACGAGATTTGGACACACCTACCAGTCACACACGAGGGAACGTCACAAGTCAAGAGAGCAAAAATTGATCTCTTTCGTTCCCAACATGACAATTTCACCATGTATGATAATGACACCATTGAAGACATGGTAACAAGCTTTACTAAAATAACTAATGATCTTTCTTCTTTAGGTGATGTCATTGACAAAGATCAAAAAGTAAGGAAGGTCATTCGGACACTTACACCCTCATGGGAAGTCAAGGCTACTACATTGAAGGAGTTAAATGACAAAGAAGAGATGAAGCTCGTCAGTCTTATAGGAAACCTTAAAACTCATGAAATGGAGAGGAATGCGAGGGAAGAGATGGCACCACAAAAGAAGAAAATAATCGCTTTCAAATCCACTCCCAATGAAGAATTCTTCCTTCTAGTGAAAAATATAAGGAGGATGTACAACAAGGTCAAATTTAACAATAAAAGAAGATGGCAAGGGAAAGAAGATAAAAAGGTCATATGCTTCAATTGCTGGAGGCTGGGCCACGTAGTTGTGGATTGTCTGGAGACGAAGAACAAACCATCAACCTCCAAGAAGCCCTATAAAAAGAAGACTCTCAAAGCCACTTGGGACTCAGAGAGTGAAATCGATGAAGAAGTAGATACGGCACACATGTGTTTCATGGCTAATGATAACACACCTAAGGTAACCTTCGAACCCTCACTTGATGATAGTGAAGTAATAATGGATGAAATGGGTGAGACTTTTGAAGAGTTGTCTAATAACTATCATTTCCTTAAAAAGAAGTATTTAAAATTGAAAAAAGAAAATGAAACTCTACAAAATAAAATCGTTATACTTTCAAAAGAAAAAGATGATTTATCTTCCACACTTATATCCACACAAAAAAATTTTGATGCATATAAAATTTCATGTAAAGCAAAATTTTCATTAATTGATAAAAATAAGATTTCTATATTAAAAAATAAAATTAACTCTTTAGGAGATGTGTTAAAAAAATGTGAGTTTGATAAAGCTAGGTTTGAGGTAATATTTCCTAAAAAACATACTTCAAAGAAACATGTTCATGTTACACCACCCATCATACTACACATACCCACACTCCTAAATCACAACATTTACATACACATCATGCTAGACATTCTACACACACCAAGCATGTTCAGACCCCACATTCACATCATGCTTTTATATATGGTGAGTTTATTCATGCACTTATTGTGACCGAAAAGGTCACTTAGCCAAATTTTGTTTTGATAGAATAACGCTTCTAGTGATCACATTTGGATTCGAAAATCTAACATTATAGGACCCAAGAAAATTTGGATACCAAAATCAACCAATTCGTTACTTGATGTAGGTACACACCAAGGCTCCAAGACGTAGGGAGCGGTGGTATCTTGATAGCGGTTGCTGAAGGCATATGACTTGGGATATCAACAATTTTGCAACCCTATTAAGATACCATGAAGGTCGCACCGTCACCTTTGGAGATGATTTTAAAGGAAAAATTATCGGTATATGTAACATAAAAATCAGCTCATCTCCTTTAATTGAAAATGTTGTTTTAGTTGATTGTCTCAAGTATAACCTCTTGAGTATTAGTCAACTTTATGATGAGGTTTTAAAGTGATTTTTGATGATTTAACTTGCAATGTTTTAGATAAACAAACCAATGCATGTGTGCTTTCCAGTTTTCGTGAAAATAATGTGTACATGATTGATATGTCTAATTTACATTGCAATGCTACATGTTTAAATGTTTTTAATGAAGATTTTTGGTTATGGCATAGGAGACTAGACTATGTTTCATTTAACCATCTATCTAGAATTAAAAATAAGGAAGTGGTGAAAGGTGTTTCTTATTTGAAATTTGAAAAAAACTGCATTTGCGATGCATGTCAACTTGAGAAACAAACCAAGTTCTCTTTCAAAACTATCAAGAATATCATGACATCAAGACCTTTGGAGTTAATTCACATGCATTTGTTTGGTCCAACTAAAATCAAAAGTCTAATTGGAAATCGTTTTATCTTTGTTTTGGTTGACGATTTTTCTCGTTGTACATGGGTTTTCTTTTTAGAACACAAAAATCAAGCTTTTTACATTTTCAAGTGTTTAGAAAAAGAGTTGAAAAAGAAAAAGATTTTCCAATTTTACGCATAAGAAGTGATAGAGGTGGTGAATTCATTAATCATTACTTTATCACCTATTGTGAAGAACATGAAATCAAACATAAACTATCATGTCCTAAAACTCCACAACAAAATGGAGTCGTTGAAAGAAAGAATCGTACTCCTCAAGAAATGGTTAGGACAATGATAAATGAATACGGACTCCCTCAATACTTACGAGCCGAGGTCGTAAACACATCATGTTACATCTCAAATAGAATTTACTTTTGTAAAAATACTTCTAAAACTTCATTTGAAATTTACTATTTAAGAAAACCTAATGTTTCTTACTTTAAAATTTTTAATTGTAAATGCTTTATTTTAAACACTAAAGACAATTTAGGAAAATTTGATGTCAAATCTTATGAAGCCATATTTGTTGGGTATTCAACACTAGTAAGGCCTATAGAGTCTTCAATAGAACTACTTTGACTATTGAAGAATCTATACATGTCAAGTTTGAGGAATATAATACTTTTGTAAAGAATGTTGAAAAGATTGATCCTTAGGTGAAGACATGGAAAAGATAATCTTAAAAGACTCACCTATAGAAGAAGAAAAGCCAAAAACTGATAAACAAGGTGAAGTTCAAGAGATTGAAGTTGAGCCAACAAAACCACTTCAAAGGAATTGGAGATTTGCTTCAAATCATCCCAAGGATCTCATCATAGGCAGTGTTCTAAATGTCGTCCGACATTTCCGAAATGTCGGCCGACATTTTGTTTTCAAGCCCTCACCGCCACGACATCCCCACCTGCATTTGAAATGGCGTTTTGAAAAATGTCGGCCGACATTTCGGGAAAAATCCGATATGTCGGCCGACATTTTCCCGAAATGTCGGCCGACATTTTGTGAAAAACCCAATATGTTGATTGGTCTTGAAAGTTAGAGCAATTGAGAAATTTTAACAATGGATTAGTGAATATATGTAAAATGTTTAAGTTAATTATACATATTCTAAACATATTTATGTAGTTTTACATAAGTTGTGTATATATTATCTTGATAAGAATTTTTAAATTACATTATTTAAGACATCTAGGATATATATTTGTTATCCGTCATGACGTCCGAAATTTACTAAATGGCCCCAAAATATCTCTGAAATCCGAAAACCGACATCCGATTACGACATCCGACATTTCCCTGATATCCGACATTTAAAACACTGATCATAGGTGATGTATCCAAGGGAGTAACTATTCGATCCAAACTCCATGATTTATGTGGGCATTTTACTTTTTATTTCACACATTGAGCCCAAAAACATCCTCAAAGCCGAAACTGATTCATATTGATTGCTTGCAATGCAAGAAGAATTCAATCAATTTGAGCGCAACTAAGTTTGGTATCTTATTCGTAGACCCCATGATAGGCCAACTATTGGTACTAAATGAATTTTTAGGAATAAGTTGGATGAGTCAGGTAATATTATTAAAAATAAAGCTAGGTTAGTGGCCCAAGGTTACACCCAAATCGAAGGTATCGATTTTGAGAAAACCTTTACACCCGTAGCACGGCTTAAAGCCATACGGATGACACTTTGCCTTTACTTCTTTTAAAGATTTCAAGCTTTTTCAAATGGATGTCAAAAGTACATTTTTAAATAGTTTTATAGAAGAGAAAGTGTATGCTGAACAACCCCCGGGTTTGTTGATCTTACACATCCGGATTTTGTTTACAAATTTGATAAAGCTTTATATGATTTAAAACAAGCTCCAAGAACTTGGTATGAAAGACTTTCAACTTTTCTAATTTCAAATGATTTTGTTAAAGGTAAAGTCGATACTATTTTGTTTACAAAGCATGTAGATAGTGATATCCTAACTGTTCAATTTATGATGATATTATTTTTGAATCCACTAATGAAAAGCTTTGTAAAGAATTTGAATCATGCATGAAGAACGAGTTTGAGATGTATATGATGAGAGAGCTAAACTACTTCGTTGGACTCCAAATCAAGCAAAGGAGTGATGGGATTTTCATTAATCAAGCCAAGTATACAAGAGAACTCATCAAGAAGTTTGAACTTGAAGATGCAAAGGTAAGCAAGACTCCCATGGCCACTACTACAAAGCTTGACAATGATGAACAAGATATAAATGTAGACATTTAACTTCATAGAAGTATGATTGGTAGTTTATTTTATTTGACGGCTAGTAGACCGAATATTATGTTTAGTTTGTGTCTATGTGCTAAATTTCAATCTTATCCTAAAGAGTCTCACTTAATTGCTGTAAAACACATTATTAGATATCTTAAGGGCACTATTGGAATGGAATTATGGTATCCGAAAACCGAACAATTTTCCATGACGAGTTATTCGGGTGCCAACTATGTCGGTTGTAGAGTGGATAGGAAGAGTACTAGTGGTACTTGTCAATTTCTAGAAAATTGCCTTGCTTCATGGTCTTCCAAGAAACAAAATTCAGTAGTCCTCTCAACCACCGAGACAGAGTATGTTGCGGCGGGGACTTGTTATGCACATGTCCTTTTGATGAAACATACTTTCCTTGACTATGATTTACATTATGACCATATTAAAATATTTTTTGTTAATACTAGCACCATTCATATGACCAAAAATGTAAATCAACATAGCAAGACCAAGCACATAGATATTCATTATCACTTTCTTAGAGATCACTATGAGAAAGACGATATTGAAATTGATTATGTTTCCACCAATTTTTAACTTGCAGACATTTTTACCAAACCACTAGATTATAATATATTTTCATTCATTTGTGGTGAGTTAAATGTTTGTATTATGGATTCATAAGTTTTAAAATTGTTTCAAGTATTTTCAAATCCTTTGTACATGTATTTTTCAAATTAATATCTCTATCATATTTGACGTCTTTTCCCTTTTGATGCATGACAAAAAAGGGGAGAGATATTTGAGTTATTAAGTTGTTTTGGTATTCTATATCCATTTTCATGCATATAAAGCGAACCATTGTGCTGTTGGAGTTTATAATCTTCATCAGTACCATGTTACTGCCTAGCTGGTTTCATCTGCCTGACATCATAATATGATGCAGCTTTTACAAAAATAATTATTTGCATTGTTGCCCCATGTTTCAGATCATGATTGAGCTCTTTGTTCTTTAATAATTAATAGTTTAATATTTCAAAGAGATTATCGTTGATCATCTATGTAATGTGATTTCTTAGAGCATGATTTTTGTGATATCCTGCCATGTTAAGCCGTCCAAACAAATTGTCTTGAGAGGAAAGAGGATTGGAAGGATGGTTGGCTATATATATGCATATTATTCTAAAATTGGTATCATCTTTATATATGCATATATGTGTGACTTGCTTATATCGTCAAATCCATTTATAGCCATAATGTTTTCTTATACTTGATAGATAGCATAATTTGAGGGGGAGCTTTCCAAGCTCTTTCCTATTTGTTATCTTGAATAACTCATATGTTTTGTCATCATCAAAAAGGGAGAGATTATTGGCCCAAGGTTACAATCACCTACTTTATGATTTTGATGATAACAAAGCACATGTGATTATTTAGTACTAATCAAGTTCAAGTGTTTAAGTTTATCTCAGAGTTTTAAAGATTCAAGGAGTTTTCTTCTTTTAAAGAAAGGTGTTAGAAACTCAAGAAGATTCAAATACGGGATTGAAACTCAAAGCACTCAATATCGCTAATGGAGAAGCCCGGTTGAAGATCTTGTAATCACCTAGAGCCTTATAAGATATTAGTTTGTTAAAGTGTAGAATATAGTAGTGATGCTCAAAAGGTTACACATACAAAATACACGATTTCGAAAAATACAAGTTTTGGTAGTATTGGTATTTTACATGTTTGGTTTTGATACATGTCTTATAATTTTTTCAAAATTTTATAACAAGTTTAAAACATGTATTTCATCACCTATATATTGCTACATTACCTATAAACCAATACAAAATATTTTGAAAATTATTTGAAACTCAAAAACAATCCAGAAAATTATTTCAGGCCAGAACAGTCGACTAGATTGTCGATCGGTGCCCATCTCAGGCCAAAACGGTCGATCAGGCCTTTGGCCAAGGGGCACGCACGTTTGTGCACGTTGTTAGTCGACCAACCGGTAGACCGCTAACCTTTGCGATCGACTGATCGGTCGACCGGCTGAGAGACTCTAACACTCAGCTAGGGCCAATTGACCGACATTTTGTTTTTCTCTTTTGAACTGTCGAGCGGTCGACCGGAGCCAAAGGCTCTCCTCTGGACAGCCTGCCAGTTGGCCATAACAGCTAGTTTTTGTATCGGTTTTGTTTTTAGTGAATTCCAATAGGAGTTTTCGGTTTCGAAGTGTCTAAACACACCCCAAATGACCTAGTATGATTTATAAATGATATTTACTTATTGCCTATATATATAGGTCAATTGTTTTGGGTTTTAGACAAGAAGTTTTACACAAGTTTACAAGTTTCAAATTTGCTTAAAAAGAGAAAAGTTTTTCTAACTTCCAATCTTCAAGTTCTTTCTTTCGAAGTTATTTTTAGTTGGTTTTAAAGCTCTTCTATTCTATCTAACTGAATTTCATCTCTCACTTATCTTCTTGAGCAACACTTCATATTCTACTCTATAGGAAGTTATAAGAGAGAGTGTTTGTGATCTTGTTGAATCACCAAGAACTTTGTAACCTCAATTGGCATTGTGCTACCTCTTGTGTAGAGGGTTGAGTTGGTGAAGTTGTGTACTCCGGTCTTATGTAGACCAACTTGTAATTTCTTTGTGTAAGGTCCCTTTGTGGAAGATTTCTTAGAGGATAGTGAAATCATTCATAGTGGTGAAGGCGGAAACGTAGAGCGGTGGCTCAAACCTCGGAACAATTCATTTGTGTTTGTGATTACTTGTGTCTTACTCTCTATTGCTTTTCATTTTTCATACTAGTGAAATTGTTCATCTTGCATTCTATAATTGCTTTCAATTCATCACTTTCATTACCGGTCTATACTCATCTTAACAAGAAGGCAATTGAACACCTCAACTCATTATCTAGAGGAATCATAGAGGAGAAGTTCTAGAGCCCTTCACAGGGAATTCGACTTCAATTCTTATTTTGAGTGACCGTTTGCATATTTCATCATAAGTAGCTTTAAAATTGTATTTGATTAGCAAAACACCTATTCACCTCCCCCCCCCCCCCTCTAGGTGTATTTCACCTTCATGGCATGGCTGCCTAATTTATAGGGAGACAAAGGAATATATATGTTCGCATCACAAGATTAGCATGGAAATAGGTAGAGACAATCCACGTGTCTGTCTATTTGAGGGGTAAAAGAAAAGAATAAGGGACCAGTTATTAGGAGAAAGGTCCAGAATAACTTGTGCAAATCATAACAAATAATGCTTCGAATTATAGGCTTGCTTGTGAAATGGTTATGAGTCAGTTCACACACACACACACAGTGTTGCCCAAGGGATTCAACTACTTCTCAAAAAAATGAATAGAAAGGTTGACTGAGTAAAGAAGATTTTTTATGATGCCAAAATGATAATAGACTGTATGTATAGGCATACTAAGATTCTAATGCTTATGCACATCCATACAAAAGATAAAAAATTGAAGAAGCAGTGTATCACATTTTTAAATGCTTCAGTCAATACTTGAGTTGAAGATGCTCTAAGATTGATGGTCGCATCATCTGAGTGGAGAGCCATGGACTATAGTAAGACAACACCACCTTTAAAAGTAACTAGGTATTCAGTGTACAGAGTTCTCAAATGAAGGCAAGGAGGTACGATCTGTACTTGAACCATTTGTCATCATTCTTCATTTAGTTGATGGCAATGAGTCCACAAAAGGATATCCATATCAGGCTATGGAAAAGGTAAGAGTAACATCGAAATTGGGTGCAGTAATGGGCATGTAAAATATATGAAGCCATGGAACTATTTGATTCAAGAAGTGATGCAAAGATACTTCATCAGGTACATGCAGCAGCTGCTTATCTTAATCAATCTCTCATGTATACTAGCAAGATTAGTATGAGCAAGCAGATATTAGAGATGGCATAGATTATATAGCTGAAAACTTGATTTCAATAGAAGAGAGAAGTGATTTTGCCATACAACTCTTGATGTATTGCAACAAAAGTCAAGATTTGTTCAATACTCTTTCATTAGCAATGATGGAGGGTAACCACCCAAGAATATGCTTGTTACTATATTTGCTTTATGTCTTTAAATGTTACAAGTATATTCTCTAGCACATGATGTAGGAATTTGGTGGGAAATGATTGGTGATGCTCCTATACTAACAAAGGTTAATGGTCTAAATCCTAATCAACCTTGTAGTGCTTCCTCACGTGAGTGGAATTGGAGTGCATTTGAAGCAGCACAGACAAAGAAAAATAAATAAGCAATCTACTACAGATACTTCGTTGAAGAAGACACACCCGTGTCACATACTTAGATACTTTGGTATTTAATCGATATGTGGCACATATTGCTCTTAATCTATCTTAAAATTTGCATTGTATCCTAGACATATAGCGACATATCCTAAACATAACAAAGACTACAAAGTTAAACAAAAAAATATAATTTTAATTGAAGAGTTTACGGGTTTATTACTTGTAAATTGTTCACATAATTATTGACTTGTAGAACTCAAAAATGTCTCGTAACATCTAAGATATGTGTTTTTCTAACTGGTGGGATTATAGATTCATGCTACGGTTAATGAAGACAACTATAGTCAAATTATTATTGTATACACATACCACGTCATATTTTTATTCCATATTTGTATTTGTGCATTGTATGTTACATTTGTGTATTTATGTGGATGGACTTACAACAAAAGCACAAGTATATACATAAAATCCGATGTATCCACATTTATCCTAGTTTTTCAAATTAGTTGTATCCCAGTGTATTTACCGTGTTGTACCCATGTCTTGTATATGTGTACATGCTCCATAGGAAATAAGCTATTGCCTGATATGTTAAAAAATGTAGTCTATACACGGATGAACTCACTTATGGAGAAAGCCAAAAAGCTTATTGTGAAGGACTCCATGATAATTGACTTGGATATACTTGATGAACTTTCAGAAGTCCACTTGGATGAAAGAGAGGACAAAAGTGGTAGGGTGCAGGTGATACCAATAATAACACATTGCTTGGTGAAATATTTGCATGGGAACATCCTAATTTTTTTTAATTATCTTTTTTCCGCTACGAGAACCTTTAATGCATTATTAGTTGAATATTTAATTATCAATTTTCTTTACCCCTGGAACATCAATTTTGGTGTGGCTGATATTAGCTAAACTTTTAATTACAATATTATTTCTTGTAAGTCATTTTCCATACAGACAAGCACGCGCACGCAAACACACACACACACACACACACACACACACACACACACATGTATGTATGCCAAACATTTACTTTCGTATTTTTTATTGGTTAATAAATAATACTGGTACATATGCAAATCTAAATTCTTGATGTTCACATTTGTTATTGTCGAATTGTTATCTGTTTTCTAGAATGCCTAATCGTACTATACACTTTGTTTTCACTTTTCACTACCGTTCTTTTGACATATTCAGAGGGAGGAACTTTTTTTGCTTGAAGATTCAGGTGAATCATTGCTTGGTTCGAACAACAATTGATCTCGGCACTGAAAAGAATATAAATTTAAAAGACTAGCAGCAAATAAAAGGTTTTGAGCATGGTTTAAAATCTCAGTATTGGTATTGGCTAATGATTCTTAGTATCAATATCGCCAATATCAACCATCAATATCATTGTATCATAACATCGGCTCTCATATTTTTATAGGGTTAATATTGTATCAGGTACCTCAAACCACGGCACAATATTGCCTATATATACCAAAATTGGTCAATATTTGAAACCATGGTTTAGACATTAAGTCGCGTCCTCAACTATATTCTCAGACTTGGATCAAGGAGGACACCAAACAGAAGAACAGAACAATGCACTCCCAGATTTGCCATCACCAACCACTACATCAACAAGGTGACATGCAGTAACTTTGGATGTGCGCCACATCATCCTTGGAAGCGATTTACAAAACTAAGATGCCATCTTCTAAAGGAGGATGAGAAATTTTAACTTTTTTGTGATGGAAAGGAATATCCCATATTAATGCTAGAAAGAGAGAAAGGTTACTAACATCTCAAAAGTGACAACACAAGCAAAAAGATAGGTGAATATTTGTCGAAGGTAAAGACTTGTAAGGAAGCATTGTTGGCACTACCAAATTGAGTTGTGTAGCAATTAAAACACCAAAGGAAGCAGAGTTGAATTGAACACAACACTGGTAAAATCAAACAAAAGTAAGCAAACACCAAAAAACAGAGAAGAACTCCTGAAGAAGAGCTCTTCAAGAACAAGTATTGGGTCAGAGGAGATGTACAGAAAACATTTAACCATGAAACCAAAACCAAAATAAAGCTCTTTTTGTCTGGTTCAAATTGGGTCCTTATCTGCCCAAAATACGTTGAATTTGAATGAGATGCCTCTCTTCTCCAGGATTGCATAAAAATAAGACAACATGAATGACATGGATAGAACAATAACCTACAAGACTAAATCTTCCTATTTATCCCCCTCAAAAAACTCTATTTTTTGATGGTAGAAGTATGCTAATAAGTTAGAATATCATCTATTATAGTTCAAAAGAAGTAAATGGTAAATGTGTGAATGAAACAATGTGCTTGATCTACTCAAGGTGTTAGGCATAGCGAGCAACGTCTTATAAGTGTCCTATTAGTCTCAATCACCTCATGGGTCATAATGATGTTGATAATATCAAATTGTACAAAACATATTTAATGTAATGGGTATGGGAGGTAACAAATTAGTTTGTTTTATAGTCCCTTCAGATTAAATAGATTAACTCCTTGAGCAAGTCACATTTTCAAGGTTGTTTAATGCAATACTGGAGTATGCAGACATTTTTTTTTCCTCAACAAAGAGAAGGAGTCCTACATAATCAGCAATTAATGTCAATAACCATCAACTATAAGGCACATGATATGTGAATGAATTAAAATGGAGAACAAAGCTGTACCATCTTATAGCCCAAAACGTTCCTCGAAGTCGGATCATCCCACACAAGAAGCAACACTCTCACCCCTTCCAAGGCCTTCATCTTCAAAAGGTCCCCAAGAGTAGTGTCCTTTCCATTGTGCGCATCCCGTACCAACTTGACGGTGTGGAACACTGACCACCCAGTGATATATATCAAACGCCGAGCCTCAGATATTGCCTCAAGAATATCAACCCAACACTTCCCATGCACATAATGCTTATCATGCCCGAGCTTCAGGTCCGGAAGGCAACCATCGGGCACATGTGCATCCTGATACAGTGTGACCCTCCCACCTTTCCTTAGTGGGAAATAAGTACCTGGCACCCCAGTATACTCAGGACCAGCACCAACTCCTTGGTTGTACATGCTTAATCTCTCCATCGGTATGTACACCATTGATATCCTTAAAGTAGCACCAGGCCTACAAGGCTTCCCATTCGTCCCGAGAACAGGATAAATCCCCTCTACCCTTTCGCCGCTGTAAATCCACTCCGCAGGTATCGTAACACTTCCAATGAGCTGAGACCCCACGATATCACTATCCTTGATCAAGAACTCGACCTCAGCCGCATAGTGTGCGACTGGGACATTAAAATGCTGCATCCAAACAGGGTGTTCATTATTGGACACCACATAAGTCCTACCAACCACCGCCTTACCGACCACAATGGACACGTAGGGATCGCTGGTCATGGACGACAAGTGATCAAGCTTCCCCATTGAGCTAAGCCTCTTGCCCAGCATCTCCCCAATCCTCTTGGAGAACATGTCGAGGTTCGGCAAGTACCTGGCCTCGCACACCCAAATGTCAAGGCTCCCATGGAGCAAGAGAACCTTGAGGGACGCCCCGTGCTGGGATCCACCGTGCGAGCTCCCCCCGTGCTGCGAGCCGCCACCCCCGCCGCCTCCATAGAGCACCATCTGCGTGTTGCCCTGTGTCGGAGGTCCCGCGGTGTAGGGGACCACCTGGAGGCTGTGGCCGGGGCCGGAGGGGCTGAGCGGGGCGGCGTGATGGGAGGAGAAGGAGTGGCTGGAGGTGAGGTAGAGTTGGGGAGGTGGGCCCTGGCGGTTGGGGGGCGGCGGGTGGGGGGAGTTGGGGAGCTCGGTGATATGGACGGTGGAGAGGTGATCGGCTGGGTTGTAATTGGGGGGCGGGTAGGTGTGGGTTGATGGGGGGGTGGGTAGGCGTAAGGATTGGGGTAAGGGTTGAAGTAATGGGGTGGGGGTTGGGGATTGAACTGGGGGTAGGGGTTGAATTGGGGATCAGGTTGAGATGGGAGAGAGCTGCAGGACTGGAGGTACGGGGGGCGTTGCTGATTGGGATCAACATTGGGAGGAGGAGGAGCCGCAGATTGAGGAGGAGGGTAGGGATAATGAGGGTAAGGGTAAGGATTGGCGTAGTTGTAAGGATCCATCGGGGGAAAAGAAAAAAAAAATCAAGAATGAATCGAATAGAGAGAAGATCGCCGGAGGAGGCTCGTCGACCGGCGAAGATTGGGAGGGGCTCCGAGTTTCAGAGAAGGGGAATTGGGGGAGGTGGGCGGAGAGACCGAGGAGATGGGTGCTGATTTATAGTAGGGAGAGGGCGGCGTGATGCGTCTGAGTCTCCGTTTCTGGTCAGTGGGGATGGTGGGTTCAGCATCAGATCGCGTCTCGCGCGGAAAAAACATTCAAGTCAATGGCGTCTCGCAAGGGACAAACTAATCAATTTCCCTCCAATCCCTCGATACTTGCTACTATAACATTCTGGGTTTGTTTATTAGAGCGGATCGGATCTCGGTGATTTAGGAACATATCTGCACTTCTTAATAATTAGAGAAACCTTTGTGTTTAGTGTTACTTGTGACTTCTTCATGCCTCATCTTAAATAGACTTCCGCGTGCCCCAAATAAAATTAAGTTTCACTATTCTTTTGGCACGAGCTATTCCCACGTGCATTAAAAGTTTGATCAGTAAAACAGAAAGTATTAATTCTTGGGAAATTTATCTTTAGGCCCCTGAAATAATACTTTGTTGTGAAAAACTCCCCATAGTTTGAAACCCAGTGAAAAAACCTCTTGACCCAATTTGTTGTGTGTGCAGGTTCTTACCGCCACTCAATTTTTTTTAACACCCATGTTGCCCTTGATTAGATGTCTTATCTAAGTTGATTCGAATGACCAGCTGACAAGCATGTAATGTTCGTCACAAGTTAAGCCTGTGTGCTGGCTTGGAGGCTTTATTTTTATCCTCTCTTCTAATTTCTTTCCACCTCATGATGGATGATTTTTTTTTTTGCATTGATAAATCTTTTCAGAAATATTTTTTTTTACAAGGTGCTTTATTTCTGTCCGCCCTCAATGAATGCTAAATGCATATTGAATTTTTCCCCAAAGATTTGTTATTAGCAATTTATTCATAGTTAGAAATTATTCATAACATATAAATATTTATTTATTTATCTTTAACTTAAAATTTTGTACACTTCTAATATTTTGTTTACGTTCTCCAAATTTTTGTCCACCTTCTCAAAATATTTGTCCACCTTACTAAATATTTTGTCCACTTTCTCTAATATTTTTTCAATTTATTCTATTATTTTGTCTACTACTCTAGAAATTTTTTTAATGCTCTAGGGATTTTCTTACATAGACATCTTTTTGCGGGGACTCAAAGACAATTTTTTTCTTCAATTTTTCTCTTTTTATCGATCTTACTCAACTTCTGTTAACTTTTTAATATTTATGTCTATCTTTCATTCTTTTTGTCCACTCTTGTCAATTTCTATCTAATTTTATAAATTTTTAATGTAGGTAGACAAAATATTAGAATAAGTGGACAAAAAAATAAAAAAGTGGATAGAATAATTAAATATAAAATAGGATTTCTATCGACCTTATAAACTTCTATCTGCTTTTTTATATTTTGTCTATCTTTCTTTTTTTTTTTGTCTACCTTTGTCAATTTCTGTCTAATTTTATAAATTTCTAGAGTAGGTAAACAAAAATTAGAATAAGTGGACAAAAAATTAGTGAAAGTGGACAGAATATTTGACAAGGTGGACAAAATATTTTAAATGGTGGACAAATATATTGAGAAGGTGGACGAAGTGGATAGAATATTAAATAAAATAAATTGGTGAAGTAGATTATAATAAACATTCCAAAAAAAATTATCTCTGCAAAAAGTTTATTAATGCAAAAAAAATATCCAACATGAGGTGGACAGAAATATGAAAGAGTGGACAAAAATATAGCTTTCAAGCCACTGTCATCAATCTCATGTTCCATGAAAAGGACAAAAGGACAAAAGGAAAAAATTGAATATAAATATAAAATAGGGTTTCTATCGACCTTACTCAACTTCTATCTACTTTTTTATATTTTTGTCTATCTTTCCTTTTTTGGTCCACCTTTGTCAATTTCTATCTAATTTTATAAATTTCTATAGTAGGTAGACAAAATATTAGAATAAGTGAACAAAAAATTAATGAAAGTGGACAGAATATTTGACAAAGTGGACAACTAAAAGTTGCACTGATGTTTTGAAAAGGCGGACAGAGTTGACAGAATATTTAACAAAATAAATTAGTGAACTAGATTCAAAAAAAATTATCTTTGCAAAAAAAGTTTTCAGTGCAAAAAAAATGTCCAACATGAGGTGGACAGAAATATGAAAGAGTGGACAAAATATAAGCTCCATATCGTTTTCATCAATCTCATCTTTCATGAAATGGACAAAAGAGCAAAAAGATAAAAAGACAATACATCAGATAAAGCCAACTAAGTAAAGGCAAGGGGCAATATGAAAATAAAATATGCCATGTGATGAGGAGAGGGACCTGGACACACAACAAACTTTGTCAAGGGGCTTTTCATTGGGTTTCAAGCTATAAGGAGTTTTTCACAACACAGTATCATTCCAGGGGCCTAAAGATAAATTTTCCTTAATTCTTTGTAAAACTAACAAGAAACAAAGCATGAAGTCATACGGCATGTTCTCGTGTTTTTATTACTTCTCTTGAAATTGGAGATAAAATGTGGTCTCGCTCAGAGACATGGCCTGACGACGAGTCACCTTTTTTCCCCATAATATATCAAAGAGAAGAAAAGATAAATAACAGTAGAGAATTGTGGTGGAGATTCTTCGCTGTGTACGATCAGACGGTCGATTACACACCACAAGTAAGAAAGATAATAGGTAGAGTAAAGATTAGGATCTGAAAAACAGGCAGAGACACAAAATTTTTACGTAAAAATACAAATCAGAAAAAAATCACAGGGAGGAAGGAGGAAATCCACTATAATCTGTAAAGTACAAGAATTACAAGATTCTCTGTGCCAGGCCTAATGTTGGGCTTCTCGGATTCGACCAAAAGAAGAAGATCTCTCTCTCGCTGAAAAAGAGAGGCTACATATGTGATTAGTCTCTAATTTTGCATAATTTTCATCACATTCTCATATTTATTTCATGTAAAATTCTGCTAATAAAATCTTGCTTGCTTGATCCTAGGTCCATGGTGTGCAAATGAAGAAGAAGACCTAAATCACCATTTAATTGGTGATTAAAGGCCTACCAAGTAGCCATTGACTTTAGAGTGAAGATTTTGTCAGTCAAGGGCATCATATCATGAGTCCAAGACATCAAGGCATCAGAAGACAGATGGGACGGCGCGCTGCCCGAAGCCAGGCGTGCGCGCGCTTGCGCTTCGGGCCACAGATCACCCACGTGGCCCCCTCTCCCCTGGTGCCTATAAATACCCCCAGGGGTCTTCAGTTTGGAGATATCCAGAGTTAGAGTAAGTTTGTGGAGTCTTGTTTTTAGTTTGTAGTTGTTGTTGTTGTTCTTCTTCTAGTTTTAGTTTTAGCCATTAGAGTGAAAGAGAGAGTGTGTAAGTATTGTATTTGAAGGGTGACAAGATAGCACAAGTACTACTTCTCTTCCTTCTTTCAATTTACTTGTACTTTCATTTGCTTTTACTTCCTTGTTGTAGTGTAAACTCATTTCTCTTTACTCCTTTCTTTTGTTGTTTCTTGTTATAGTGTAACTCCCTTCCTCTCCACTTCTTTCCCTTTGTTGTTTCTTTTACTTTTATGGCTAACTAACTTTTTCATAGCATGGCTAACTAATTACTAACTCACTAACTTCTAACTTCTTAATTGATAATCCAAATAAGTCAATAGTGTCAAACAAGTCTTGTGCAAACGAGAGCTATGGCATCTTAAGACGAGGGTTCTAACTCTAACTTACCTACAAGTATTTACCTTCTTCTATTTCATACTTAAATGGTTTTTGATGATTTATGGGTGTTGTACTTTGCTTGTTGTTGTAAGTTAGAGAATTTTCTTTTAACTTTGCCGATACCATTAGTGCACTCGTGTCTTCCCGTATTCTCGCCTTCTATTGGATCTTGATAAGGGAATGTCCGAGTTTTTGCCGTGTAAAGCTAAGTTATAGGAAGAACTTTCACTCGATTTCCACGTGAATAGTTCCAATGTATAAGGGTTATGCTTGCCTATGATCCATCATGAGGCTACATCTTCAAGAAGTTAGGGATTAGTGGGAGCAATTAGTAGAAAGTTAGCCATGCGCCTTTACCATTAAGAAAAACCACTTTTACAAACCACCAAAACATTTTCAAATAATTCTTGAAACAACTTGTTTTCACTTTTCAATTCTTTATTTGGAAACAAAGAACTTTCTCTTTTCTTGAACGAAGAAGCCGCATCAAGTTTTCATCGCTCTCCCTCCTTGTGGATACGACCCATAGAGCCACTTTGCTACTACGGAAGAATCGCAAAAACAGTAACCTCGACCCACACTCTTTTTACTTATTATTGTGCTTGCTTTCTGACGATCAATATGCTCCATCAATCCTATGTGCATGGAGGCGGATGATACGAGTGTGATCCTCACAACCGCAAGACATGCACGTACCAGTTTGTTGTGACATCCGTGATGATGGGTGTTTGATCATAGGGATCGCATGAAGAGAAATTCGCCTCGGTTCATAACTGTCCAGACTGGAGGATGTTGATATGTTATGCACGCGGGGGAGGATTGAGCCACGTAACTATAGGCGTAGATCAGAGATAATTTGTTACCATTGTTTTATGATGACGAACTTGGAATCTCTAAATGGAGAAGCTCCGGGATGACTAAGAGCATCGGAGCCATAGGGAGAAACTTCAGTAGTGTGTAGTGTTTCTGTAGTGGCAAAAATTTGAGAGTGTCTAGACACGTGGACTCATCCTGCGATGGTCAGATTTTGACCACTAAAGATAACCCTGCTCTTCCGCTTGTCAGACCCTGTTGGAAAGAAGCGAGAGAGCGACGTTGGTGAAAGTTTCTTCGATGCTTTAGTTTGACTTGGCACTAGTGGGCAGAGGAAGATCCGAATTATTAATGTGAATCTCCAGGATTGTAGTGGAGATCGTGTTGCTGGATAACAACTAGTGTGTTGATCAATCTGGCCTCTTGGAATTAGTAATCTGGCGTCTCTTCGAATTTCGGTGCCATGATGACTGAGATCGTGGGGAAGCAACGGTTGATATTGTGCTTCTCTGATTGACCAAAATTCTCGGGATATGAATTGTCTTTCCAGGGATCGAGGATTTGAATGGAGATGGTTTGGATCCTCTGTCATCTATAAATAGGTTGGTGTCTTTCATTAGAAGTAACTTCTACCATCTCATTTGAGAAGCCTTGTTGAGTGGTTATGTGCCATTCCTTCCTCTTCATTGGATAGAGAAAGGTAAGGTGGAGAAGATGGTGGCCAAGCTCTCGCTGCTTGGGATAGGGCCCACCTCAGGGGGCGATTGCTTGGTGACCCGCTTCGATTAGAGCTGATGATCTCGTTTCGAGTCGCACAATTTTTTAGGGATGAAGGTCATTCTAAAGAATCTGACTCTCTCCATATAGAGCGTATGAGGAACAAAGAGGTGGAGCACGTCGGTCTGGAGCCTGATCATCATCCTCAGAACACTGCAGTGGAGAAAGATCTTTTCTGTTTCTGGCGTGTTCTGCCAGAGCCCGTCTGGTCGGACATTGTTGCCTCACTCCTGAGGGATTCTTGGGGATCGCCGCAGCGGGTGGTAATCGTCTGACTTCCTTAAAGGAATGGGAAGCCACTGACAAGATACGGTTACCTTCTTCAGAGACCGCTGCAAGGATGAAGATTGTCCCTGATATATCTCCTCTGATGAACAAGCCTTTGTCGTTCTTGCTTCAGGGGTCTCTAAATGGTGGCAAGATAGGTTCCCGGATCTCCTATATTTCTTTTTCAAAAAGCCTACACAGGGATATAGAAGATTTCATGTATTCACTTGTCAGTTGTAATAACATGATGAAATTTAATGAAATATAATTGTATATTATCTTGCAATGGAAATGAACAAGTTGTTTAGATCTTGCCTGACTCATACGGATGGCAAGAATTTGATGTCTACATTACTATCCCCAAAAGACACCTCCATCTTTAAGCGAGCAGGCGGCGATATTTGAGTGAAGTGAGGACTTCAGCTGTAGAGTTGAACTGGGCCATAAGTGAAAAGTCACCTAGAGGGGGGTGAATAGGTGATATGGCTAATCTAAGAACTAAATGCGGAATTTAAAAACTAATAGCAATTACAAGAGATGTACACACAACCAAGCCAAGCATATAAGTATGTATGAGCAATATGAATAGATGCAAGGCACAAAGTAAAGAGAGAGAGAGAGAGAGTAAGAGTCAATGAACAAGCGCAAACACCAAGATATGTTTCGAGGTTCGAGCACCCAGCTCTACATCCCCGCCTTCACCCAGAAGGATTTACAATCCACTAGCTTGTCCACAAAGGACTCCCACAAAGGGAACCTCCACCGAGGATTTGGGGCAATCACAATACAAGGAGTACCCAACTCCTCTCCTTACAAACACAACCTCCTCCTGAGGCAAGGCACCTAGCCAACAACAATCACCTCACACCTTGAGGGATTAGCACAAAGCAATCAGGGATCACCTCACACCTTGAGGGATACAACCCAAAGGCACAAAGCCAAACAAAGATAGGGTTTACAACTTGGTGGTCTAACAAACAACCACAAACAATTCTTTCTCTCACACAAAGATCCTATAGAAGAGATAGTAGATTTTAGCTCAAGTGTGGAGAAAACCAATGGGATGGAAATCAAAATCACAAAGAAAAATCCTTGGGAAATAATAGAAATCAAGATGGTGAAGTTCAATCAAAAGATTTTCCCAAAACCCTCTTCTTTGATTTTCCAAACCCTAGCAAAAACACCAAAAGGATTGTTCAATTTAAGTCCAAAAACTTCTTTTGATTGCAGTGAAAACACCAGAGAATAAGTGAAAATTCGCACAAAAATCTTAGAGAAAAACTCTCACAAATGGGGTATTTATAGACCCCAGAAAAATATAGCCGTTGGCAGCAGAAATACACTGCCGGTCGACCGGTCCGGTCGACCGTCCAACGGTCAAATTCTGCCCGTTGGCAGCTACCGGTCGACCGCCCCGGTCGACCCAAACAAACAGAGAGCTCTGCTCTCAGACCCGGTCGACCCTGACGGTCGACCGTCCAAACGTGCACAGATCTGTGCACGTCGGTCGACCGACCCGGTCGACCGACTTCATCCCAAGTCGACTTATCAGAAGACTAGTCGACTGGTTGAAGCCTGGAACAGAAAACTGGATCAGAAAAACAGTTTAAAATATTTTGAAAAATCTTTTAACACTCCTAAAAATCACCAAAAATAGTTTTATCATTTTGCATTGATATATAAACATGTGGTAAAAAGCTTAGCTCAAATATCAATCAATATGAACTATTTTTGTGTCTTATCATTTTTACCAAAAACCAAAAACTGTATTTTCTAAAACTTGAATTTTCCAAATGAAAATCTGATTTTACCAAAACTCTTCCAAATACAAAAACATGATATTTAAACACTTTGAAGCATGATGCATATGGATAGAAATCCAATATACATGAAACATATATATATATCATAGTTTTTGACTTTGATTCCAAAAATAAGTTTTGTTAAAACACAAAACCTAAAACACATGAAATAGGTATATCAAAGTAAGTTTGTCTAAGAGTTGAAGCATGCATGTATATAGAACAAATCTAATATACATTAAACCATGTAAACTTGTTTTGATATAAAATCTATTCATGCAAACCAAGATTGGTTAAACCAAAAACCGAAAACCAAAACATGAAACGTGTGTGTTGTGAACTTGAGCATATCATACTATTCTAATCTTTACAATTTGGATCTAAATACAAAATTAAACTAAGGTACCGATGTCTTCTTGTAGAGCGCAATCTCCAAGCCGACTCGATCCAAACTCTTTGATTCACCGAGCAAGTGCTATATAAGATCTTTGACGCTCGGGCTCTTGAATCAACACGTGAAAGCTTCCAAATCATCTTGTTGAAGCTAATCACCAACTAATAACTTGATTAATGATCTGAAACTAAAATCACAAGATTATTAGTACACATAACTACATGAGTTAATCATCATCAAAACTAGAGTGGAGGCCTTTGGGCCAACAATCTCCCCTTTTTTGATGATGACAAAACTCATGGAGTTATATATGCATGGATTAAAGTTAAGCTTCAAAGAAGCTCCCCCTTAACTCATGCATAGGATAAACAACTAATAAATGGCTCTAGATACCAATGAAATTATAAAACATGAAACATGCATAGATATGCATAATACAATAAATGGCTCTAGAAACCAATGGAAGATACCAATGAAATTTTCAAAAACAAATAAACATGTTCTAGATATCAATTAGCAAAAACAAATAAACATGCTCTTGATACCAATTAAACTAAACACATAACATGCTCTAGATACCATTAAACTCAATATATGCAAAACAAAACTAATGATCTCTTATACAATCTCTTGATACCAAAACTAAACAAACTAAACATGTTCTTTAAATAATGCTTTTGATATACAATTTTGAACTTAATAAAACATTAAAAACATAAACATGCATATACAAACATGCATATAAACTCAAATTCTTCTCCCCCTTTTTGTCAATCATCAACAAAGGGTTAAAGACAAAACAGAACTAATAAAAACATATTCTGATTAAAAGAAATTCTTCTCCCCCTTATTTACAAAACAAATAAAAACATATTCTTTTTATATTCAAAACAAGGAATCAATCAAGGGATGTTCTTCCCTTTTTATCTAAACTCAAATATGATACCAATTAGAAGAAAATGTGTCAAGGAAGTGCATATTGATACCAATTAAAAGTGAAACTATACCAATTGAAAAACAAAAATCTTGATACAAATTGATAAGTAAACAAACATCATATCAATTGTAAATAAACAATTTTGATATAAATTGAAATTAAACATAACAAATTTTGAATTTCTAAACATAAATGTTGATACCAATTGAAATTAAACATAGATCTTAATACCAATTGAAATTATTATTTTTAAGTATATAAACAAATTTGATTTTGATAACAATTGAAACTATTGCCAATTGAAATTATTATTCTCTATCATAAAGTAAGTGAGTGGAATACTAAATACCAATTGAAAGAAACAATACAAAATTTTCTCCCCCTTTATGAAATACCAATAAAAACTATGATAAGGCTCGAATTAAGATACCAATTGAAAACTAAATCAATTGAAACAAAGTGGAATCTCAAGCTTATCATCATAAACATGATTTGTGCTTAAAGATATAGGGATATAGTAAGCACAAATAAAACATATATATGTATGAAAATTAGATACCATTGAAATTAATATTCTTTGAAGTGCAAGCATACATATACGAAAATATATGAGTATACAAGAAATGTCAAGATTGATACCAATTGAAAGAATTCAATGATACCAATTGAAACACCAATAAGATCAAGTGTATATCTCATATTCCTACCACCCATTTCATGTTCAAGTTTACTATGATTTTCACTATAAAGCATACATGAGCATGATCTCCCATCCAACCACCCTTTGATGGTAGGGGTTTTCAAAACTAGGTTTACAAATATAGTATGTTTGAAAACTACTACCAAGGAAGAATATCACAACTAGTTATAAGAATCAACTAGTATGAGATCCTTCAAACAAGGAATGACAAAATATTTTTCATGAAGACACATGTAAACCACATGGCACTAAAACACTCAAAATTCATATAGCACAATTTGTACTCATGAAAACTAAGTCATGAGAAAACATTAAATAAGGTGAGTGTACAAGTGTTGTGAGAAACATATCAACATGAAAAAGGACAATCAAGCTCAATATTGAAAACATGAAATTCATCCAAACGATTTAAACTTCAAGGCATATGTATGTCATGTACAAACTAAAGTATACATACATATCCTAAACACAACGAGTCCACAAAAGTATATGCATGAAGGCACGTGGCTCAAGGATGTATATGTATATCTAATAGTTTGGACAAGATGGACATATACATGAAGTTAAAACAAAATATGTAAGATGATGAATACAAGTCAAATGCAAGAATCATCAAAACTAGACTATACTAGTACATCAAGTGAATACAAATGAGCGTTCAAGCACAAACATATATAAAGGTCTATTTATAGCTCACTAGTTGTACAAGTATAAATCCTAGTCTTAATGAAAACTATCATTCAAGCTAGTAGTCAAAACATGAAGCATAAAACGGGTCAACAATCAATATGATCATCATAATCAAAAACATGAATTATTAAAACAAAAAGTCATAGTCAACCATATGATTAGCATGACAAAGACATGTGCATTAGATTTATGATTAACATGATAGCTAAAACATAAAGAGAACACAAAATATGGGTCCATACTAAACATGGGTGATCTCAAAAGCTATACATGTAGTCAATAGTCTAATAAACATGGAATTCAACAAACTAAACAAAATATGAGTCATTAAAACAAAACATCATAAACATCCATATGATCATTATGTATATGCATGTGCATTAGATTTAGGGCATACATGATAGTACTAAACAAGGTGAGAACACAAAGATAAGATCCATATAAAACATGGGTGTCTCAAGTAACTAAACAAGTATAACACTAATCTAATCAACATGACATAATCATAATGAACAATAAAACAAGACATGCTATGAATAGATGAACATGAAAAGCATGCAAATAAAAATGGGAGTTAGAGAATGATACCAAACCAATGAAGGTGCGTCTCTATTTCTCCAAACCAATGGTGGTCCTCTCCACCAAATCCCCTTGAGAGTGAAGCATCCAAATGGTTCTCTTTTAGGCTTAGAACGCATCCACCTCAAGGCACCAATACTCTCACGTGATGCGAGAGCTCCCACCTACATCAAAAGTCAAGGAGGTGGTTTTTGGTACCCATTTTCTTTTGGGTCCATAGGGGTTAGTTTCTTTTCTAATCCAAACAAGATTAGTTGCTAAATTTTCATGATAAATACGATCATAACAAAATCTAGCAAGATGGCCTTTTCGGCCACAATGTGTACATGTGTACACATGAGCATACATGTCATGGTTGTGTCCGTGGAAAGCATGTGTATGCCGTGTAGGGTGTGCATGCAAAGATGGACCTTGTTTCTTGCGAACCAAGGTTTCCAAACGTGAATGATTCAATGTGCATTGGCTCAAAGTGGAGCCCAAACATTCAACACTTTTCTTCAAAGTATTTATATCATTTTCAATAGTGGAAGATAAAGTGGAGCATGCAATAGGTGTGCAAGAAGAAGAAGAAGCTATACTAGCATGGCACACATGAGAATCAATATCAATTTTCAAAGATTCATTTTTCTTCAAAACCAAATCCAATTCTTTTGTAATGAAATCAATTTCATTTTTCAAAACAAGGTTATCTTTTAAAACAAAATCCATTTAGAAGATAAAACCTCATTATTTTTCACAACATCATCACAATCATTTTTGCTTTTCAAAAATTCATTTTCCTTTAACGCAAGTTCAAGTTGAGATTTAAGTGAGTCACGTTCACTTGCAATCTCTTCCTTTTCTTACAAAATCAATTCAAAATTAGAACACAAATCCTTTAATTCATTTTTCAAAACAATGTTGTTCTCTTTCAAAAGATTGTGTTTTTCCAAGACATTTTCAAGCTTTTGAGCAAGTTCCAAATTTAATGTTGAACTTCAAAACAACCATGGCAATAGGAACTAGAGCTATCATCTAATTGAGTGTCCGATTGTACCTCAAGGGAGTTTTTCCCTTGGACCATGAAACAATGTTCTTCGGACTTTTCTCTCTTAGATCTCCTCATCTTGTTGATAATCCCTGGAAGCTCGGGAGACGTCAATAAGCTCCAAACTGCAAAATCCGAGTCATAAGGATCAAACACCGGTAAAAGATGTTCACTAAGAGATGCTCTAAGTGCTCTAAGTGCTAATGCATTAGCCTTTTTATGCTTGCTACTATTAGGGAATGATTCCATAGTGGAGGCTTGATAAACTAGATGTCCTAGGCTTTTTAATGTCTACTCATATTGGCCTTCCAAGCATCAAGTCTAATATGGTCAAACATAGGAGGGCTATCCATGAGAGCAAACTAAATGAGTGCAAATGAAGATTAGCAAACCAAGATCTCACTCCTAGGTGATTAAACCTAAATATCAGGAGCGCTAGCTCTGATACCAATTGAAAAGTCACCTAGAGGGGGGGTGAATAGGTGATATGGCTAATCTAAGAACTAAATGCGGAATTTAAAAACTAATAGCAATTACAAGAGATGTACACACAACCAAGCCAAGCATATAAGTATGTATGAGCAATATGAATAGATGCAAGGCACAAAGTAAAGAGAGAGAGAGTAAGAGTCAATGAACAAGCGCAAACACCAAGATATGTTTCGAGGTTCGAGCACCCAGCTCTACATCCCCGCCTTCACCCAGAAGGATTTACAATCCACTAGCTTGTCCACAAAGGACTCCCACAAAGGGAACCTCCACCGAGGATTTGGGGCAATCACAATACAAGGAGTACCCAACTCCTCTCCTTACAAACACAACCTCCTCCTGAGGCAAGGCACCTAGCCAACAACAATCACCTCACACCTTGAGGGATTAGCACAAAGCAATCAGGGATCACCTCACGCCTTGAGGGATACAACCCAAAGGCACAAAGCCAAACAAAGATAGGGTTTACAACTTGGTGGTCTAACAAACAACCACAAACAATTCTTTCTCTCACACAAAGATCCTATAGAAGAGATAGTAGATTTTAGCTCAAGTGTGGAGAAAACCAATGGGATGGAAATCAAAATCACAAAGAAAAATTCTTGGGAAATAATAGAAATCAAGATGGTGAAGTTCAATCAAAAGATTTTCCCAAAAACCCTCTTCTTTGATTTTCCAAACCCTAGCAAAAACACCAAAAGGATTGTTCAATTTAAGTCCAAAAACTTCTTTTGATTGCAGTGAAAACACCAGAGAGTAAGGAAAAATTCGCACAAAAATTCTTAGAGAAAAACTCTCACAAATGGGGTATTTATAGACCCCAGAAAAATATAGCCGTTGGCAGCAGAAATACACTGCCGGTCGACCGTCCAACGGTCAAATTCTGCCCGTTGGCAGCTACCGGTCGACCGCCCCGGTCGACCCAAACAAACAGAGAGCTCTGCTCTCAGACCCGGTCGACCCTGACGGTCGACCGACCCGCCAAACGTGCACAGATCTGTGCACGTCGGTCGACCGACCCGGTCGACCGACTTCATCCCAAGTCGACTTATCAGAAGACTAGTCGACTGGTTGAAGCCTGGAACAGAAAACTGGATCAGAAAAACAGTTTAAAAATATTTTGAAAAATCTTTTAACACTCCTAGAAATCACCAAAAATAGTTTTATCATTTTGCATTGATATATAAACATGTGGTAAAAGCTTAGCTCAAATATCAATCAATATGAACTATTTTTGTGTCTTATCATTTTTACCAAAAACCAAAAACTGTATTTTCTAAAACTTGAATTTTCCAAATGAAAATCTGATTTTACCAAAACTCTTCCAAATACAAAAACATGATATTTAAACACTTTGAAGCATGATGCATATGGATAGAAATCCAATATACATGAAACATATATATATCATAGTTTTTGACTTTGATTCCAAAAATAAGTTTTGTTAAAACACAAAACCTAAAATACATGAAATAGGTATATCAAAGTAAGTTTGTCTAAGAGTTGAAGCATGCATGTATATAGAACAAATCTAATATACATTAAACCATGTAAACTTGTTTTGATATAAAATCTATTCATGCAAACCAAGATTGGTTAAACCAAAAACTGAAAACCAAAACATGAAACGTGTGTGTTGTGAACTTGAGCATATCATACTATTCTAATCTTTACAATTTGGATCTAAACACAAAACTAAACTAAGGTACCGATGTCTTCTTGTAGAGCGCAATCTCCAAGCCGACTCGATCCAAAACTCTTTGATTCACCGAGCAAGTGCTATATAAGATCTTTGACGCTCGGGCTCTTGAATCAACATGTGAAAGCTTCCAAATCATCTTGTTGAAGCTAATCACCAACTAATAACTTGATTAATGATCTGAAACTAAAATCACAAGATTATTAGTACACATAACTACATGAGTTAATCATCATCAAAACTAGAGTGGAAGGCCTTTGGGCCAACAATGAGACGCTGATCTCTGAGCGAAGTGAGGACTTCAGTCGCAGAGTTGAACTAGATCGTGAGGCACTGGTCTCCGAGCGAAGTGAGAACTTTAATCACGGAGTTGAACTGGGCCGTAAGGCGTTGGTCTCCGAGTAAAGTGAGGACTTCAGTCATGGAATTGAACTTGGTTGGCTGATGTTTGTGATATTGTCCTTGATTTGTTTTCCTCTCAGAACATACAAACATAAGAAGCCATGTGTGGGGACTAGGAGCCTTCAGTTACAGAGCCGGGCAGGCGGTTGCTCAATCGGGGGTTATTGTCAAATTGAGGATGAGAACCCAGAGGTTGGTGTTTGGGCTATATCTCTCGAGTGGGGATTCCCTCCTCAGAGCACGCTTAAACTGACAATTATCCAACCGGGGATGAACCTTTCGGATGGTAATTGTCTGGTTAGGGATAAGCCACAGAGGTGGGTGTTTGTATTGCATATGATTTGTTATCATCAAAACAACAAATCAGTAATTGTAACCTTGAGTCAATAATCTCCCCTTTTTTGATGATGACAAAACATATAAGTTATTTAAAATAAATGATAGGAAAGAACTTGGGAAAGCTCCCCTCAAGTTATGCTATCTATCAAGTACAAGAAATTATTATGATTACAAATAGATTTGTCAAATAAGCAAGTCACATAGATGCATATATGAAGAATATATCAATTTAGAATAATATGCATAAACAGCCTACCATCCTTCCATTCTTCCTTCCTCCAAAAATATTATGTAATGAATGAAAATAATGAATTATGGCATTGCATATAAACAAGGTAATGAAAATGGATATACATAAAGCTCATGATACCAAAACAAGGGATAAGTATCAAAACTTATTAAAACTATAGATAATAACTCTATACCTCTCCCCCTTTTTGTCATGCATCAAAAAGAGTAAAAGTATACAAGAAATAAAATACATAAAGTGAAAAGAGATACCAATAAAAACATATGTATCAATTGAAAATACATGAAACCATATAAAACAAACATGAAGTCAAAACTATGCTAATTTTCAAAACTCATGAATTTATAATGCAAACATTTAATTCACCATAAATGAATGAAAATATATTTATAGTCTAGTGGTTTAGTAAAATGTCCACAAGTTGAAAATCGGTAGAAATATAATCAGTGTCTATATCTTCTTTCTCATAGTGATCTCTAAGAAAGTAATAGCTAATTTCTATACGCTTGATCTTGTTGGCCCAAAGGCCCATCACTCTAGTTTTGATAATGAATAACTAATGTAGTTATAATACTAATGATCTTGTGTTTATATAGTTTCAGATTTTTTATCATGATCTTAGTAGGTGCTTAGCTTCAACTAAGGAGCTTTGGAGATAACACATGTAGATTCAAGAGCTCGCGCGTCAAGATCGCATCTAGCACTCAGATGGAGTCAAGTTTTTTGGATCGTGTTTGGATCGAGATAGCTTGAAGAAGGAGTTCTATAATAAGACTTCGATTTGTTTAGTTTTAATTTGTATTTAGATCTTGTATAAGATACACTAGTGTTGATATGCTCAAGTTCACACACACACAAGTTCAATATATTTGATTTTCAGTTTAACCGGTTTTAGATTTCAAGCACACATATATATGATTTTCATGAATAGATAGAATCAAAACAAGTTTACATGGTTTAATGTATATTAGATTTCATCTATATCTATACTTTATATATTTAGAAAAACTTATTTTGATGATTCTATTTCATATATTTAGAGTTTTGTATTTAACAAAACTTATCTTTGGATTTAATGTCAAAATATAGATATATCTTTTATATGTGTATTGGATTCTATCCATACACTCTATGCTTTATGAAATACACCTAGAGGGGGGGTGAATAGGTGTAATTGCTAATCTAATGATCTTTTTAAACTTATGAAATGAGTGATGCAACAATCTCTCAAAAACACGACTAAGAGCCGAATACCCCTTGCGAGGTTCTGAACTCCTTCCTCCCAATTCCCCTTAAATGGGTTAGAGGTGCGCAATGCAACCGTGTTGTATTGAGGTGTGATTGATCAATGCCAAGTATGATGATGAAAATGAAAAGCTCACAATGTAACACAACAAGTATAGCAACACAAGATTCCACAAGTAGAGGGTTAGTTACTCAAGCAAATAATTCAAGGCAATATAAAACAAAAGAAATTGAAAGCAAGAAGAACGCAAAGGCAATCGCAAACAAGGATGATTTGTTTCGAGGTTCGAGCCCGTTGCTCTAGTCCCCGCCTTCACCTCCGTGAAGGGTTTCCACTATCCCCTTAGGATCCCGTACAAGTTAGGCCTCCAAAGACCTCAAGCCCGTAGCTTCACCTTACAAAGAAACTCCACCGAGGAGCTTGTCTCCACAAGAACAAGGATTACAAATAGTGATCTTTAACTAGACCACAACACTCTTTTACAAACACTCTCACTCTTTTACAACTTCACCTATAGAAAGAGTATGAAATTTTTGGCTCTATGAAGTGTGGTGAGAAAAGCTTCAGTTGTAGAGTGATATTAGAGATCAAACAACAACTGAAAAACCAATTTTGAAAGAATGGAAATGAAAGCTTTAAACTATTTTTCTCTTTCTCTTGAAAACTATGAAAACTTGTATTTTTCTTGTAAATAACTAAGGCCTATTCCCCACTATTTATAGGGAGAGAATAGGTTAAAAACTCTGATTTTTCCAGCTAATTTGATCAGAAAAAGAGTCCCAACAACTCCTAAAAACTCTGTTAAAGAGAAAACCAAAAACAGATTTTCAGAAACTCTAAAAGAGGAAAGAGCCGTTATGGCCTGTTGCAGGCCTACCGGTCGACTGCCGGTCGACCGGTCCCTGCTGACAAAAGAGCCGTTGGGGCTTCGGTCGACTGCCAGTCGACCGATCTCAATTAGGAAACACAGTTTCCTTCTATCGGTCGACCGACCCAGTCGACCGAAAAGATACAGAGAGCAAACGTCTCTTTTCGGTCGACCGGTATGTAGGATCGGTCGACCGACAGACATGCACAGCCTGTGCATGTCTGGACACAGCAGCCGGTCGACTGCCGGTCGACCGGTCTGCCTGAAATAGTCTTTTTCTGGGCAGATTTTTTTGAGTTAGAAAAATTTGTAAAAAATCTTGTTATGCTGAACTTTGTTTATATACATGTTTTAAACACGTTTTTGAAGATATAAAGCTTTGAGTACATGTATGTATAAACCAAGGCATAAACTTAGAAATAAACATTTTCAAAAACATAGAAACATTCAAACAAGTGTGTGTGTAAATCCTAGAGTCAAATTTCACATATTCTATCTTTAACAAAACTACACTTACAAACTTCTAGGTCTTCAAGACTTCAACATGGGCAATCTTCACTTGATCTTCAATATTGCACTTTGAGCCCAATTTGACTTGTCTTGAGTCCAATGTACCTTCCTTTAGGGAAGAATTCATCTCTTTAATCTATAAACCTGAAACACACTTAAACAACAATTTATATTAGTACAAATAACTAATATGCTTTGTAATCATCAAAATACACTAAACATGGGTTGATTGTAACCTTGGGCCAACAATCTCCCCCTTTTTGATGATGACAAAACATATGAGTTATTAAACAAATAAAGGAGGAAAGAGCTTGGAAAGCTCCCCCTTAAACAATGCTATGTATTTAACATGAATATGAACAACTATGTAAGCATACATAAAGCATTGAAAAATATCATCACCAAAAATAAACTATCATAAGGAATAACAAAAAAATAACTATCATAAGGAATAACAAAATTTAAACTATCATACGGAATAACAAAATTTAAAACAAACAATATATATTTTCTCCATATATTTTTCCTCCATATATTTTTCCATATATTTTCTCCCATTTTCCATATATTTTCTCCCAAACTATATATATTTATATTTCTCCCCCTTTTTGTCATACATCAAAAAGGGTTAAAAAATTTAAGACAAAACAAAACAAACATATTAGAAACCAAAACAAAACAAACTAAGATATTTTAAGTATCAATCTTACATACATTCAATTCACCACAAATAAATGAAAATCTTGCATAATCTAAAGGTTTTGTGAAAATATCTGCAAGTTGAAAATCTGTGGAAACAAAATCAATATCAATGTCACCTTTTTCAAAGTGATCTCTAAGAAAATGATATCTAATGTCTATATGTTTGGTTTTACTATGTTGATTAGCATTTTGGTCATGTGAATAGCACTAGTATTATCACAATAAATCTTAACATGATCAAAATGTAAATCAAAATCGAGAAGAGTATGTTTCATCCAGAGTACTTGTGCACAACAAGCTCCGGCTGCTACATACTCCGCCTCGGCGGTTGAAAGGGCTACACTATTTTGCTTCTTGGAAGACCAAGACACAAGACAATTGCCCAAGAATTGGCAAGTGCCACTTGTGCTCTTCCTATCTACCCTACAACCGGCATAGTCGGCATCCGAATAACTAGTCATGGTAAATTGGTTAGTTTTCGGATACCACAAACCTAAATCAATTGTGCCCCTAAGATACCTAATTATGCGTTTTACCGCTATTAAGTGTGATTCCTTAGGACATGATTGAAAACGTGCACATAAACATACGGAAAACATTATATCCGGCCTACTAGCCGTAAGATAGAGTAAACTACCAATCATGCTACGAAATAATTTGATGTCTACTTCCTTACCTTGTTCGTCCTTGTCAAGTTTCGTAGTGGTTGCCATGGGAGTCTTTGCTACTTTGGATCCTTCAAGCCCGAACCTCTTGATGAGTTCTTTGGTGTACTTGGCTTGGTTGATGAATGTCCCATCACTACGTTGCTTGATTTGAAGTCCAAGGAAGAAGTTGAGCTCCCCCATCATAGACATCTCGAATTCCTTTTTCATGCATGACTCAAAATTCTTGCAAAGTGAAACATTAGTAGATCCAAAAATAATGTCATCAACATAAATTTGAACTATGAGGATATCTTGATCTATATGTTTGGTAAATAATGTTTTATCAACTTTACCTTTCTTAAAATCATTTGAAAGCAAAAATGAAGACAATCTTTCATACCAAGCCCTAGGGGCTTGTTTCAAACCATATAGTGCTTTATCTAATTTATAAACATAATTATGGTGTGTAGGATCAACAAACCCGGGGGTTGTTCAACATACACCTCCTCATCAATATAACCATTAAGAAAAGCACTCTTTACATCCATTTGAAATAACTTAAAATCTTTAAATGAGGCATATGCTAAGGTCATCCGTATGGCTTCGAGCCGTGCTACGGGTGCAAAGGTTTCTTCAAAATCGATTCCCTCAATTTGAGTGTAACCTTGGGCAACTAACCTAGCCTTGTTTCTAACTACATTACCCGATTCATCCAACTTATTCTTAAAGATCCACTTAGTACCAATTGTTGGTCTATCGTGGGGCCTAGGAACAAGGTGCCAAACTTGGTTGCGCTCAAATTGATTGAGCTCCTCTTGCATTGCAAGCAACCAATATGAATCGGCCTCGGCCTCGAGGACATTTTTAGGTTCTATGTGTGAAATAAAAGCAAAATTACCACAAAAATCTTGAATCTTAGAGCGAGTGGTTACCCCTTTTGATACTTCACCTATGACGAGGTCCTTGGGATGATGAGGATTGAATCTCCAATCCTTTGGTAGTGGTTGAGAGGGCTCCTCTTCATTTGCTTGATGTTCATTTCCTTGAGCCTCTTCCACTTTGGCTTCACTTCCATCACCATCCTTTGGCTTGTCTCCCATGGTAGAAGCATCCTCCAAGGTCACTTTCTCCAACCCTTCATCTAAAGCATCAATTTCTACACAATTCTTAACAAACTTGTTAGATTCCTCAAATTTAACATGAATAGATTCCTCAATAGTCAAAGTTGACCTATTGAAGACTCTATAAGCCTTACTAGTATTTGAGTAACCTACAAAAATAGCCTCATATGATCTAGCATCAAATTTTCCCAAATTAATATTTGTATTTAAAACAAAACATTTGCAACCAAACACTTTGAAATAAGAAACATTAGGTTTTCTAGAAAAATACATCTCATAAGAAGTCTTAGTAGTATTTTTACATAGGAAAACACGATTTGCAATGTAACATGAAGTATGAACGGCCTCGGCCCACAAATAATGTGGTAGACCATATTCATTTAACATTGTCCTAGCCATCTCTTGTAAAGTACGATTTTTCCGCTCAACTACTCCATTTTGTTGTGGAGTTCTAGGACAAGAAAGTTCATGTTTTATTCCATGTTCCTCACAAAAAGTGGTAAAGGGAAGGTTAATGAACTCACCTCCTCTATCACTTCTTATTTTAATTATTGAGGAGTCATTTTCCTTTTCAACTCTTTTCTTAAAGGCTTGAAAATGTGAAAAGGTTTGACTTTTATGTTCAAGAAAATAAACCCAAGTAAAACGCGAAAAATCATCTACTAAAACATAAGCAAATCTACTCCCACTTAAACTTTTGGTTTGTGTAGGGCCAAATAAATCCATGTGGATTAGCTCCAATGGACGTGATGACATGATATCCTTAATTGATTTGAATGAGGACTTAGTTTTGTTTCCCAAATTGACATGCGTCACAAACTCGGTCCTTTTCAAAGTTCAATGAAGGAATACCCTTCACCATTTCCTTAGAGTTAAGCCTAGAAATATGGTCAAATGAAACGTGGCCTAATCTCCTATGCCATAACCAAGAGTCGTCATTGAGGGCTTTTAAACATGTTATATTACAAGACATATTTAGCATATCTATCATATATACATTACTTTCACGAAAACCGGAAAATACACAAACATTAGAATTTTTGTCAACTATTTTACAAGCAATATCATCAAAAATAACATTAAATCCTTTATCACATAATTGACTAATGCTCAAGAGATTATGCTTGAGCCCGTCTACTAAAACTACATTTTCAATTAAAGGAGAAGTGCCAAGCTTTACATTACCAATACCAATGATTTTACCCTTGGCGTCATCTCCGAAGGTGACGGTGCCACCTTCATGATATCTTGATAGGGTTGCAAAGTTGTTGATGTCCCAAGTCATGTGCCTTGAGCAACCGCTATCAAGATACCATAAACCTCTACGTCTTTGAGCTTTGGAAAGTACCTACATCATTTAAAACAATGGTTGACTTTGGTACCCAAACTTTCTTGGGTCCTTGAAAGTTAGTGTTACGAACCCAAACATTATGATGTGATGCACTTAGTCTATCATAACAAAATTAGCTAAGTGTCCTTTCCGTCCACAATGTGAACATGAGTACACTTTTCTATACATGAATGCATGGTGTGTATGTGAAGTGTGAGCATGCTTTGGGGGTTTACCATGATGCATAGGTTGTGTAGCATGTACATGAGCATGAGCATGAGCATGATGAACATTTTTCTTAGGAGCTTGTTTCTTAGGAAACATATTCTCCATCTTCTTCTTATCAAACTCACTACACTTTTTCAAAACAACATCTAATGAGTCTAATCTTTCCTTAAGCATGGCAATCTCATTAGAATCTACAAATGGGGTCTTTCCTTTACAAGCAATCTTATATTTTTCAAAATCATTTTTAGTGGAAACTAAAGAAGAATGCAAGTCATTATTTTCTTTAGAAAGATTTAACACTTGAATATTCAAAGATTCATTATCCTTTTTCATTTTCAAGAACTTTTTCTTCATGAAGTCATAATTTTGAGAAAGTTCTATAAATGCTTCACTTAACTCATCCATGGATAAATCTTCATCAAAAGGAGTTGAGGGGGTTACCTTGCTTGTGCTCTCATTTGCCATGAAGCACATATTGGCGGTGTCGATCTCCTCCTCGGATTCACTTTCGTCATCCCATGTTGCTTTCATAGCCTTCTTCTTGTATGGCTTCTTGGATGAAGATGGCTTCACTTGGTCCGGACACTCCGCTACAATGTGTCCCGGCTTTTGGCAATTGAAGCATATGATCTTTCTCTCTTCTTTGCCTCCTTGCCATCTCCTCCGTCCTTGGAACTTTGCCTTGTTGTACATCCTCCGGACGTTTTTGACTAGAAGTGAGAGCTCCTCGTCATCTTCTTCTTCATCATCTTCGTCGGAGTAAGTAGCATGACTTTTGAAGGCAATGGTCTTCTTTTTGGAGGGTGCCATGTCCTCCCTTGCCTTCCTCTCCATCTCATGGGTTTTTAAATTCCCAATGAGTCCGATGAGCTCAATCTCATCTTTATCATTGAGTTCCTTCAATGTTGTAGCTTTCACTTCCCATGATGGAGGAAGAGCCCGGATGATCTTTCTCACCCTTTGGTCGTTGTTGATGTCTTCACCTAGAGAAGAAAGCCCATTAGTAATCTTAGTAAATTTAGTAACCATATCATCTATGGTTTCATGTTCTTGCATGCTAAAATTTTCATATTGGGACCGAAGAAGATCTATCTTGGCCCTCTTCACTTGTGATGTCCCCTCATGTGTTACTAGCAAATGGGTCCAAATCTCATAGGCGGATTTGCAATGGATGAGTCTAGCTATGTCATCATCATTGAGGGCTTGTAGGAGTGCATAATGAGCCCTAGCATTGGCATCAAACTCCTTGGTCTCAATTTCGGACCAAGTAGATTCATCACCATCGGGGGTACTAAATTGTTTAGTCACGGCCTTAGCAACTCGGCTACCTAGAGATTGCAAGAAAACGGTCATCTTAACCTTCCATATGGGAAAGTTAAGTCCATCAAACTTAGGGGGTGTCTTAATACCATCGGCCATGTTTACTATGTGGAAATGAATGAAATGATTAGCAATATGAGGATCTCTCTAAGGTTGTTAAGCCAAATCCTAGAGTCTAAGCTCTGGTACCAATTGAAATACACCTAGAGGGGGGGTGAATAGGTGTAATTGCTAATCTAATGATCTTTTTAAACTTATGAAATGAGTGATGCAACAATCTCTCAAAAACACGACTAAGAGCCGAATACCCCTTGCGAGGTTCTGAACTCCTTCCTCCCAATTCCCCTTAAATGGGTTAGAGGTGCGCAATGCAACCGTGTTGTATTGAGGTGTGATTGATCAATGCCAAGTATGATGATGAAAATGAAAAGCTCACAATGTAACACAACAAGTATAGCAACACAAGATTCCACAAGTAGAGGGTTAGTTACTCAAGCAAATAATTCAAGGCAATATAAAACAAAAGAAATTGAAAGCAAGAAGAACGCAAAGGCAATCGCAAACAAGGATGATTTGTTTCGAGGTTCGAGCCCGTTGCTCTAGTCCCCGCCTTCACCTCCGTGAAGGGTTTCCACTATCCCCTTAGGATCCCGTACAAGTTAGGCCTCCAAAGACCTCAAGCCCGTAGCTTCACCTTACAAAGAAACTCCACCGAGGAGCTTGTCTCCACAAGAACAAGGATTACAAATAGTGATCTTTAACTAGACCACAACACTCTTTTACAAACACTCTCACTCTTTTACAACTTCACCTATAGAAAGAGTATGAAATTTTTGGCTCTATGAAGTGTGGTGAGAAAAGCTTCAGTTGTAGAGTGATATTAGAGATCAAACAACAACTGAAAAACCAATTTTGAAAGAATGGAAATGAAAGCTTTAAACTATTTTTCTCTTTCTCTTGAAAACTATGAAACTTGTATTTTTCTTGGTAAATAACTAAGGCCTATTCCCCACTATTTATAGGGAGAGAATAGGTTAAAAACTCTGATTTTTCCAGCTAATTTGATCAGAAAAAGAGTCCCAACAACTCCTAAAAACTCTGTTAAAGAGAAAACCAAAAACAGATTTTCAGAAACTCTAAAAGAGGAAAGAGCCGTTATGGCCTGTTGCAGGCCTACCGGTCGACTGCCGGTCGACCGGGTCCCTGCTGACAAAAGAGCCGTTGGGGCTTCGGTCGACTGCCAGTCGACCGATCTCAATTAGGAAACACAGTTTCCTTCTATCGGTCGACCGACCCAGTTGACCGAAAAGATACAGAGAGCAAACGTCTCTTTTCGGTCGACCGGTATGTAGGATCGGTCGACCGACAGACATGCACAGCCTGTGCATGTCTGGACACAGCAGCCGGTCGACTGCCGGTCGACCGGTCTGCCTGAAATAGTCTTTTTCTGGGCAGATTTTTTTGAGTTAGAAAAATTTGTAAAAAATCTTGTTATGCTGAACTTTGTTTATATACATGTTTTAAACACGTTTTTGAAGATATAAAGCTTTGAGTACATGTATGTATAAACCAAGGCATAAACTTAGAAATAAACATTTTCAAAAACATAGAAACATTCAAAACAAGTGTGTGTGTAAATCTTAGAGCCAAATTTCACATATTCTATCTTTAACAAAACTACACTTACAAACTTCTAGGTCTTCAAGACTTCAACATGGGCAATCTTCACTTGATCTTCAATATTGCACTTTGAGCCCAATTTGACTTGTCTTGAGTCCAATGTACCTTCCTTTAGGGAAGAATTCATCTCTTTAATCTATAAACCTGAAACACACTTAAACAACAATTTATATTAGTACAAATAACTAATATGTTTTGTAATCATCAAAATACACTAAACATGGGTTGATTGTAACCTTGGGCCAACACTTTAAACGAGTTTAAATATCTTATTTTTGTATTTATACAGGGTTGAGAGAAATCGGTTTTCATTTCAAAGTTTGTTTTTTGAAAAATATCGATTTTGTGTTAAAGCTTAATTTCTATATCACAAAATAGTTCAAATAGTTTATAATATGTGTTGATTTTTGGTTACATATATTTGTTCTTCAAATATTTATAAGAATTATTTTTGTAGAATTTATGAGATTTTATGGGTGTTAAAAAGACCAAGTTTCAAACCCTATAAACCCTAGCCTGAGCCTGCTGGCGGTCGACCGGTAGGTCGACTGAACTAGAGATCGGTCGACCGGTCGGTCGACTGATGTGCACAAGGACATGCACAAGGCCTTGCCTATAAGGCTGGTTGACCGGGCGGTCGGCCGACTGTAACTACCAACTCTCGAGTAGTGCCAGTCAACCGGGCAGTTGACCGACAAGGCTGAGTGCCTTTAGGCTCGGTCGACCAGGCGGTCTATCGGTAGGCAAGTTTGCCTGGGGTGGTCGACCGGGCGGCTCAACTTCAGAAATATGACCGTTGGACGGTCGACCGACAGGTCGAAATTGACCTTTTCTGGACCCCAACGGCAATATTCTTGAGAGCCTATAAATAGGGGTTCTCTTGAGCTGTTTTAACCAAGATTTTTAAGAGCGATTCTTTTCATCTTTTTCAGTGTTTTGCAGCAAGTTTAAAAGAAGTTTTCGAGCCTAAAATCTTTATCTTATATTTATTTTCAAAGTATTGGAAAAATCAAAGAAGGAAGTCTTTGGGAAATTGGTTTTAATCTTTATTTACATATCTATCTAGTGTTTTTCCCAGTATTTTTCTTTGTTATTCTCTTTTTCAAACACTTTGTTTTCTCACACTTGAGCTATCATCTCTAATCTCTTATTTTTGTGAGAAAATTGTTTGTGGTCTATTTTGATCACCAAGTGTTGTTTATGATCATTGGATCACCAAGATTGTAATTTTTCTTTACTTTGGCTTTGTGCCTATCCCTCTTGTGTAGAGGTGATTATGTTTGAGAGAGGAGTAGTGTACTCTAAGTGTAGAGTTATAATTTCTTAGTAGAGGTCCCTTTGTGGAAGGTCCTGTGTGAACATAATGAAAATCCTTCTGTGTGAAGGCGGGGACGTAGAGCAGTGGCTCGAACCTCAAAACATATCTTGTTGTTTGCGTTTGATCCACTATCTCTAAACTCTATCTCTCTTATATCGTGCATTGCTTTATATTGCACATATTCATATGCTAGACATAGTTTGTGTGTACCCACACTTGTGCTGAACTAGGAGAGCTTCATATAGCACCTCAACTCTTAATTTAGAGGAATCTTAAGGAGTAGTTCCAGAGCCCTTCATAGGGAATTCGGGCTCACTCTTGGTTACACATAGTGTGTTGCAATTAAGTTTTAAATTCTGCATCATTTGTCCTAGATTAGCAAGCACACCTATTCACCCCCTCTAGGTGTATTTCAATTGGTATCAGAGCCTACGCTCCTGATATTCGGTTTAACCACCTAGGAGTGAGATCTTAGATAGCTAATCTAGATTTGCATTTGCACACATTTTACTTATACACTCATGGATTTTCTTACCCCTCCCATGTATGATGTTACCAACATCTGTTGGCCCAAAGGCCTTCCACTCTAGTTTTGATGATGATTAATTCATGTAGTTATGTGTACTAATAATCTTGTGATTTTAGTTTCAGATCATTAATCAAGTTATTAGTTGGTGATTAGCTTCAACAAGATGTTTTGGAAGCTACCCACATGGTGATTCAAGAGCCCGGCAGTTCATTTTTGGCATTTTCTGCTGCCAACGGCTATATTTTTCTGGGGTCTATAAATACCCCATTAGAAAGAGTTTTTCTCTAAGATTTTTAGTGCGAATTTTTCCCTACTCTCTAGTGTTTTCACAGCAATCAAAAGAAGTTTTTGGATTCAAATTGAACAATCTATTTGGTGTTTTTGTTAGGGTTTGAAAAATCAAAGAAAAGGGTTTTTGGAAAAGAATTTTGATTCATCTTCTATATCTTGGTTTCAGTTTTTCCCAAGGATTTTTCTTTGTGATTTTGATTTCCATTCCATTGGTTTTCTCCACACTTGAGCAACATCTACTTTCTTATTCTATAGGATCTTTGTGTGGGAGAAGAGATTGTTTGTGGTTGCTTGTTGAACCACCAAGTTGTAAACCCTCTATTTACTTTGCTTTGTGCTTTTCCCTCTTGGGTTGAGGAGGGTGTTTGTGCAAGTGGTTTGTATCCCTCAAGATTGTGAGGTGATCCTTGCTTGGCTTAGTGCTAATCCCTCAAGTTGTGAGGTGATTGTTTGTTGGCCTCAAGGAGGAGGTTGTGTTTGTAAGGAGAGGAGTTGGGTACTCCTTGTATTGTGATTGCCCCAAATCCTCGGTGGAGGTTCCCTTTGTGGGAGTCCTTTGTGGACAAGCTAGTGGACTTAAAATCCTTCTGTGTGAAGGCGGGGATGTAGAGCTGGGTGCTCGAACCTCGAAACATATCTTGGTGTTTGCGCTTGTTCATTGACTCTTACTCTCTCTCTCTTTACTTTGTGCCTTGCATCTATTCATATTGCTCATACATACTTATATGCTTGGCTTGGTTGTGTGTGCATCTCTCGTAATTACAATTAGTATTTAAATTCCGCATTTAGTTCTTAGATTAGCCATATCACCTATTCACCCCCCCTCTAGGTTCCAATTGGTATCAGAGCCTACGCTCCTGATATTTAGGTTTAACCACCTAGGAGTGAGATCTTGGTTTGCTAATCTTCATTTGCATTTTTCATTTGCACACATTTAGGTTGCTCTCATGTATAGCCCTCCTATGTTTGACCATATTAGACTTGATGCTTGGAAGGCCAATATGAGTAGACATTTAAAAGCCTAGGACATCTAGTTTATCAAGCCTCCACTTTAGAATCATTCCCTAATAGTAGCAAACATAAAAAGGCTAATGCATTAGCACTTAGAGCACTTAGAGCATCTCTTAGTGAACATCTTTTACCGGTGTTTGATCGTTATGACTCGGCTTTTGCAGTTTGGAGCTTATTGACGTCTCCCGAGCTTCCAAGGATTATCGACAAGATGAGGAGATCTAAGAGAGAAAAGTCCGAAGAGCATTGCTTCATGGTCCAAGGGAATAACTCCCTTGAGGTACAATCGGACACTCAATTAGATGATAGCTCTAGTTCCTATTGCTATGGATGTTTGGAAGTTCAATCTTTAAATTTGGAACTTGCTCAAAAGCTTGAAAATTTCTTGGAAAAATACAATCTTTTGAAAGAGGACAACCTTGTTTTGAAAAATGAATTAAAGGATTTGTGTTCTAATTTTGAATCGGTTTTGCAAGAGAAGGAAGAGATTGCAAGTGAACGTGACTCACTTAAATCTCAACTTGAACTTGCCTTAAAGGAAAATGAATTTTTGAAAAGCAAAAATGATTGTGATGTTGTGAAAAACAATGAGGTGTTATCTTCTAAATTGGATTTTGTTTTAAAAGATAACCTTGTTTTGAAAAATGAAATTGATTCTATTACAAAAGAATTGAATTTGGTTTTGAAGAAAAATGAATCTTTAAAAATTGATATTGATTCTCATGTGTGCCATGCTAGTATACCTTCTACTTCTTCTTGCACACCTATTGCATGCTCCACTTTATCTTCTACTATTGAAAATGATATAAATGTTTTGAAGAAAAGTATAGATTGTTTGGGCTCCACTTTGAGCCAATGCACATTGAATCATTCACGTTTGGAAACCTTGGTTCGCAAGAAACAAGGTCCATCTTTGCATGCACACCCTACACGGCATACACATGCTTTCCACGGACACAACCATAACATGTATGCTCATGTGTACATTTGTACACATTGTGGTCAAAGAGGCCATCTTGCTAGATTTTGCTATGATCGTTTACATGTTGAAAATTTAGCAAATAATCTTGTTTGGGTTAGAAAAGATATTAACCCTCGTGGACCCAAAAGAAAATGGGTACCAAAAACCACCTCTTTGACTTTTGATGTAGGTGGGAGCTCTCGCATCACGTGAGGGTATTGGTGCCTTGAGGTGGATGCATTCCGTGCCTAAAGAAAACATTTTGGATGCTTCACTTTCAAGGGGAGTTTGGTGGAGAAGACCACCATTGGTTTGGAGAACTAGAGAGGTGCCTTCATCGGTTTTGGTATCATTCTCTGACTCCCGTTTCTATTTACATGCTTTTTCATGTTCATCAATTTATAGCATGTTATGTTTATTGTTCATTATGCCTATGCCATGTTTATTAGATTAGTGTTATACATGTTTAGTTATTTGAGACACCCATGTTTTATATGGATCTATATTTTGTGTTCTCACCTTGTTTTAAACTAACATGTATGTCCTAAATCTAATGCACATGCATATGCATTATGACCATTTGGATGTTTATGATTTTTTTTTTGTTTTAATGATTCATGTTTAAATAATTAACATGTGTTGTAATAGCTAAACAATGGTGATGTGTCTTATGATTTCTTTTTTTTTGTCACATGCTTTGATGTTTATAGACTATTATGTATATCATGATTCTAATAGCATGTGGATTTACTTCATGATCATTTTTATGCTTATCATGTTGATTTTTGACCCGTTTTATGCTTCATGAATTGAATATGCGTTTAGATGTTAGTTTTCATTAAGACTAGGATTTATACTTGTACATATAGTGGGCTACAAATAAATCTTTATATATGTTTGTGCTTGAATGCCTTTTTGTACCCATTAGATGTGCTAGTATAGTCTAGTTTTGATGATTCATGCATTCTAACCTATATTCCTACTTTGGATATGTTTCTATGATCATGTGTTTTAACTTCATGTATATGTCTATCTTGTCCAAACTTTTAGATATACATGTACATCCTTGAGCCACGTGCCTTCATGCATATACCTTTGTGGACTCATTATGTTTAGGATATGTATGTATATTTTAGTTTGTACATGACATACATATGCCTTGAAGTTTAAATCGTTTTGAAGAATTTGATGATTTCAATTGGTGATTTTAATGATTCTCATATTTTAGGTAATTTCTATTGGAAATAAAATTTAGTTTTTCATGTGTAAATGTTTTTAAGGAATTTCACATGGACTTAATTGAACATTTTCATGATTGATATGTGTCACACAACACTTGTACACTCACTTTATTAGTTTACTCATGATTGGGAGGTATAGGTTATATGAGATATACACTTGATCATTTGTGTTGTTTCAATTGGTATCATTGAATTTCTTTCAATTGGTATCAATATTGACATTTTTGTATACTCACATATTTTTTTGTATATGTATACTTGCACTTCAAAAAGTATCAATTTCAAATTGGTATCTAATTTCTCATACATATATATACCTTTATTTTGTGCTTTTTATATTCTTATATCTTAAAGCACAAATTTTGATCATGATAAAGCTTGTTTTATAATGACTATCTTGTTTATGCTAGTGCTTGAGCTTTAACTTTGTTTCAATTGATTTAATTTTCAATTGGTATCTTATTTCAAGCATATGCATTGTTTTTATTGGTATTTCATAAAGGGGGAGAAAATCTTGTATTTCATCTTTCAATTGGTATTTTGTTTTCCACTCCCACACTTTGTGATTAAAATTTTTAAGGAATATGATATCAAAATCAAATTTGTTTATATACTTAAAATTTTTTTTAAGATCTATGTTTAATTTCAATTGGTATCAACAGTTATGTTTAGAAATTCAAATTAGTTATGTTCAATTTCAATTGATATCAAGATTGTTTATTTACAATTGATATAATATTTGTTTACTTATCAATTGGTATCAAGATTTTTGTTTTTCAATTGGTATAGTTTCACTTTTAATTGATATCATTTATGCTCTTCATTGACATTCTCTTTAATTGGTATCATGTTTTATGTCACCCTTTATTGATTCTTTGTTTTGAACAAAAAGGGGAGAACATTTGTTTACTTTTACCCCTTTGTTGATGATTGACAAAAAGGGGGAGAAGAATTTGAGTTTGTGGTTTATATGCATGTTTGTGTATGCATGTTTTTATGTTTTAGTATGTTTTATTAAAGTTCAATTGGTATCATTTAATATGTTCATTTTTGGTATCAAGAGCTTCATTAGTTTTGTTTTGCAAATTGGTATCAAGAGTTTGTTTTGAAAATGTACTTGTTTTGTTGGTATCAAGAGCATGTTTTAGAACTTTATGTTTAATTGGTATCAAGAGCATGTTTTAGAACTTTATGTTTAATTGGTATCAAGAGCATGTTTTAGAACTTTATGTGTTTTATGCATGTTGTTGCATACATGTGTTAGAGCTTACATTGCATATCTATTCGTTTATTCCTATGCATGAGTTAAGGGGGAGTTTCTTTGAAGCTAAACTTTAATCCATGCATATATAACTCCGTGAGTTTTGTCATCATCAAAAGGGGGAGATTGTTGGCCCAAAGGCCTTCCACTCTAGTTTTGATGATGATTAACTCATGTAGTTATGTGTACTAATAATCTTGTGATTTTAGTTTCAGATCATTAATCAAGTTATTAGTTGGTGATTAGCTTCAACAAGATGTTTTGGAAGCTACCCACATGCTGATTCAAGAGCCCGAGCGACAAGATCATATATTGCACTCTTTGGAGTCAAGCTCGGTGGATCACGAAGTTTTGGATCGAGTCGGCTTGGAGATTGCGCTCTACAAGAAGACATCGGTACCATAGCTTAGTTTTGTGTCTAGATCCAAATTGTAAAGATTAGAATAGTATGATATGCTCAAGTTCACAACACACACACTTCATGTTTTAAATATTGGTTTTCGGTTTTCCGTTTTTGGTTTAACCGATCTTGGTTTCATGGATAGATAGATCAAAACAAGTTTACATGGTTTAATGTATATTAGATTTGTTCTATATACATGCATGCTTCAACTATTTAGACAAACTTAGTTTGATAGTCTATTTCATGTGTTTCATGTTTTGGTATTTCTAACAAAACATAATTTTGGAATTAAGGACAAAAACTATGATATGTATATGTTTCATGTATATTGGATTTCTATCCATATGCATCATGCTTCAAAATGTTTAAATATCATGTTTTTGTATTTGGAAGAATTTTGGACAAAATGTATTTTCTATTCAAGATCCAAGTTTTAGAAAATACAGTTTTTGGTTTTTGGTAAAAATGATAAGACACAAAAATAGTTTTAATTGCTTGATATTTTAGTCAAAACTTTTATCATATGTTTATATATCAATGCAAATTGTCAAAACTATTTTTGGGGATTTTAAAGTAGTTTACAAGAATTTATTGGATATTTAATTCCTCAGTTTTTCTATCAGAACAGCCTCTGCCAGGCTAGGTCGGTCGACCCTAACGGTCGGCCGCACCAAGTAGCCGGTCGACCGTTCGGGTCGACCGACGTGCACGGATACGTGCACGCTGGCTGCCTAATGGGCCGGCCGACCGCACGGGTCGACCGACTGCATGCAGGCTAGTCTCTGTTTGTTTCGGTCGACTCGGGCGGTCGACCGGTAGTTGGCAAGAGACAGAATTTGACCGTTGGGCGGTCGACCGGCCGGTCGACCGGCAGTTCATTTTTGGCATTTTCTGCTGCCAACGGCTATATTTTTCTGGGGTCTATAAATACCCCATTGGAAAGAGTTTTTCTCTAAGATTTTTAGTGCGAATTTTTCCCTACTCTCTAGTGTTTTCACAGCAATCAAAAGAAGTTTTTGGATTCAAATTGAACAATCTATTTGGTGTTTTTGTTAGGGTTTGAAAAATCAAAGAAAAGGGTTTTTGGGAAAAGAATTTTGATTCATCTTCTATATCTTGGTTTCAGTTTTTCCCAAGGATTTTTCTTTGTGATTTTGATTTCCATTCCATTGGTTTTCTCCACACTTGAGCAACATCTACTTTCTTATTCTATAGGATCTTTGTGTGGGAGAAGAGATTGTTTGTGGTTACTTGTTGAACCACCAAGTTGTAAACCCTCTATTTACTTTGCTTTGTGCTTTTCCCTCTTGGGTTGAGGAGGGTGTTTGTGCAAGTGGTTTGTATCCCTCAAGATTGTGAGGTGATCCTTGCTTGGCTTAGTGCTAATCCCTCAAGTTGTGAGGTGATTGTTTGTTGGCCTCAAGGAGGAGGTTGTGTTTGTAAGGAGAGGAGTTGGGTACTCCTTGTATTGTGATTGCCCCAAATCCTCGGTGGAGGTTCCCTTTGTGGGAGTCCTTTGTGGACAAGCTAGTGGACTTAAAATCCTTCTGTGTGAAGGCGGGGATGTAGAGCTGGGTGCTCGAACCTCGAAACATATCTTGGTGTTTGCGCTTGTTCATTGACTCTTACTCTCTCTCTCTTTACTTTGTGCCTTGCATCTATTCATATTGCTCATACATACTTATATGCTTGGCTTGGTTGTGTGTGCATCTCTCGTAATTGCAATTAGTATTTAAGTTCCGCATTTAGTTCTTAGATTAACCTGCACACAAAATAAAGAATTTCAGATTTAAGAATAAAGATGTGCAAGTGCTCAATTCTTACCGCTATAGCAAGTGGCTATGCGGGTCGTGATCCACAAGGAAGGTTTGCGATGGAAGCGTTCAAGGTTCTTGTTGAAATCTTTGTGAAGAAAAATGAAAGTTCTTCTTTGTTTTAAGAAATAAAAATGAAAGAAGAGTTAAAGGTTAAAGTTAAAAAGAAAGCGATAGATGAAGAAGGTGGAGAAAACCAGAGAATGACTATATACAAATGAATTGGAAAAAAGAGTGAAAATGATTTGGAAGATGTGGTGAAAGAAATCGTGTTGGCAATCTATACTAAAGAAATAAAAGAAAAGAAAGAAGGTTGAAGAAATACTTACCTAATTTGATTGATGACTTACCTGGAAACCTTGCATGTTCTACCTTGCTTGGAGGCGTTCAACGCATAGATCATAGGATCGAGCTCAGTCCACGTTCGCATTATATCATCAAGCGGCGCAAGAATGAAGTGATACGGATCTTGAGGAGGAGAACATCTTCATGAACTATCGTTGGCACTCACACAACATCGTTATACTTATGCTTCTGGAATCACTTTATTGCTTGCAAAAACAATGGAAGAAAGGAGGAGGGTACATCGGTGTCACTCTCAACATAAGCCTCTCTCTCTTACTTACATGAATCTTCATCTAACCTAAGCTTACATACAAATTACATAAAAGAAAAAAAACCTAAACTACAAGAAATGAAAACAAGTCTAAATCCTATCTCTGCATGGTCGTCCCATTTTCAGTGCAAATACTGGCTTTTTATAGGCAAAAACCCAACCTACAGGATCCCGGGGAGATCGGGGGAGCAAACGCTCCCCCTAACTCCACAACCAAGCCGCGGAAACGCGGCTTTGGTCGCGTTTCCGCGGCCAGGGTGTGGCCAGATGGCCACACCCTGTTGGTGGGTTTCCCCGGGGTCGAGTTCTGGTTTTATCTTAGGTTGGATTTGCAGTTCAGCTCCGAGATTTTGAAGAAATGGCCGTTGATCTTTGCTTCAACCGATCGATTCTGAGAGGATTCTTCTCAACCGGTTTTCAACCTCTTGATTTTGCCCTGATTCAGTGAGCTCGAATTAATTCTGATTTAATTCAGAATTTTGGTGGGCTTTTGGGCTCATTTCTCTTCATCTCCTTAAAGAATGGGTCTGCAAATAAATTAAACAATTAATTAGGACAATGCAGATTTTATTCTATAATAAGTATGAAAATATGATACTAAATATGCAACATTAGCGACCAATCACACCCCCATACCTATCTTTTGCTTGTCCTCGAGAAAAACAACTAAACTATACTAAGGATTATTAGACCACTTTCGCAGGTCACGCGATTGCACTGAGCATGTGCAACAAGCCGTTAAACCTCTAGGTTTCCCCTAGAGGACGAGTTTTGTCTCGTGAGGGTTTTCAGTGGATTGCACCCACAAAATCCATAAAGAAAGAGAAACAAAGAGTTAGTATTTTCGAAAAGCATTTTGAAAGAGAAAAATATTTGAAATATAATTGTAAGATCTAAGCAATCTATAAGTTATAGGAAAACCGAATTTTTCATTCCTACACTTAGTCTCTATTCAAAAATTTGTTATCAATCAAAGTAAGGAGTCAAATTGTACTTCTCATCTAGTCTATTACTTTACCCTAAGTTATATGCACCTTGTGACTGTGAAAATTTTTACAAAGGGTTCATTAACTCTAACTCTTATGCCTTATTTATATATATCTATTTTTTTGGTGATATTATTCCTTAGTTCTATTAGGCTTTCTAATCTGCCCATGTAATGAGCCTTTAATCGATGACTCCCAAACCAAACGGTCTTAGGGCACCGGTGAGAAAACACCCCAAGGACTTAAGGACTCGAGCAAACAAGGCCACAAAACTAAGGATTTTATTATTTGAACCTCTTTTAGGCGTGAATACTTATGCTTTATTAGGCACAATTACCCAGCTTAATCAGAGGATATATATATTTTTTTCAAACTTATCTAATCATCTTTCGCATAAATACTAAGGCTTGCTTAGGCCAAAGCACCTAGCTAATCAATAATTAGATTTGTTTATTTTTTTTCTTTTTTTTATTTTTTTATTTTTATAAGGCATAAGAATCTTTGTTTTTGAACCCTAAGTGTGTAAGTGTATGAAGTGTGCATATTTCATCAAGGTAAAGTCAAGACTAAATTACTATGACAAATTATTTTCGTAACTCTAAAAATCAAACAAATAATCTTATTTTGACCAAGTATAAGAAATCCTAATTTGGATTTTCCTATTCCTTAAAATTAACTTAATTTCTTGCAAAAAATATGTCAAAGTATTGTTTCTATTTTCAAAAAAGTTTTTAAAAGTAAAGAAAATGTTAACAAATTTTTTTTTTAAAATAAAAAGAAAAAACTAAGTTATGTTAGAACCCTCCCCCACACCTATCTCATGCATCGTCCTCAATGTATGAATTAATGCATAGATGCATGAAAGAAGAAAGGGAAGGGAAATGTTACCTTAAGGTGGTGGTTCCGGTGGTGGTCTGATTGGTCCACGAAAAGTGGCCCAATCGACTTTTCGTGGGGCTCGGAGGAACCCACCAGAAATTTCACTAATATAACCCATTAAAATGATGAATCCATAAAGGATTTTTATTAAGTATTTGACCCCATCTAATTTCCAAATTCCATAACTGATTTTAGAGTCAAATTTGTCAACCACCTCGTCATGGAGTGTGAAAAGATAGAATGATTGACTTGGACTCAGGAAGTATAGGAACTAATACCGACTCAGGAAGGTGACTTAAGTCAAGTAAAGGTTCAAGAGTCGAAATAGGTTCAGGAAGTGGGTCCAAGTCAAGAAGTTGAAACTCAAGTCCACATTTATTTTCTAACAATGGAATGTGACTTATGTTGGTGATTCAAGTTTAGGAATGATAGGTGGGGGAATCAAAACTGACTCTAAAATATTACTCAAGTTTGGTAACAAAATAGGAGTCAATATTGATTCAGAAAGTTGAACTGGATCACAGATTTGATAATCTAGGTCACATATCTCATTGAGTTCAATATCAAAAAAATGAGAACTTGCCAATTTGTCAATAGGATTTTCAAAAGTGTAAAATTGGTCAAGTTCAATATGATCATCAAGAATGGGTGATTCAATTTCATGATGAATTGGCACAGGATTCAATGTTGACTCAGGAAAAAGAATGAAATCAAGTGAAGACATCGGAGTCATTATTGAATCAGGAAGTAAAATTGAATCACTAAGTTGAGATTCATGATCATATTCATTTTCAAGTTCGATTTCAGGAAAAGGATAACTTGCCAAACTGTCAATATTCTTTTCAAAATTTGGAGTTTGGGCAAGTTCAAATGATTGTTCTGAAATGGAACCTTGATTTCCAAAACAACTTGACTCTTCGGCTCTAACAGAATGGTTAGTGACATCAGAACTGGTCAAACAGTGGGAACGTAGAGATTGGACCATCATATCTATGTCACGATTACGAGCGTTTTGAGCCTGAGTCATGGCTTCAAGCATCTTTTCATAGTTGATAGGTTCATTATTTTGATGAAAAGATGAAGTATTGTCTTGGAATTGGTGGTGAAATTGTGAGTCCATCAGATTTTGGGATTTGTGTTTGGACTCACGCATACTCATTTCCAAAATTGATAGTTTTCTATTTTGGACTAGTGGAACTGAGTATGAATCTTGGAAATATTGTGGATAAGGTGGAGAAGGAGGACAAGTTGGTTGAAAATTATGCTCGGGGGAGGTGAATCCCACTGACTCTGTGAAGAGTTGAAATCATTATGGAAATTATAGTTATTAGATTGGGGGTATGGGTTATATTGATTCGGATAAGACCAATCCGGCACACTAGGTTGGTTAAAGTTGTGATATGCCGGGTTGGTAATATCTGAAAATGAAGTCGGTGTGTAATATGGATTATTATTGAAGTTGAAAAAATTATTATTATAAGCCATATCACATAATAGAATACAAACAAAAAGAAAACAAACAAATAAGCAAACAAAAGAAAGAAAATTCTAAACTAAGTTAGGGTAGACCTATGACCTAGACGACTCCTAACTGATTAGACTGTCCACGGGAGGTCTAATGCAGACTTTGACCACAAGCTAATCAGCCAGGTCAGGGCAAGGTTGGTGGGAGGTTTTCCGTCAAAGACGTTCCTTAATTAAATAACCACCAACCTTCGGGCTTTCGGCCCTTAATCCCTTTCCTAGACACTGATTTGGCAGGAGTCAAATTCCAACTCCTTTCCCCCTTAGGATAATCTCCTAACTGAGTCCGAGATGTCCCTAGGGCCAACGTCTACTCATTTTTAGTTAGGCTTGGGTTAGTGAGTGCTTGGAATCTGATTTTTGGGCCAAGGAAGGATGATTAAATCCCCACCTTATCTTGTTATGGGTTGGTGCCCTTAAGATTAGTTTGTGCAAGTGTACAAGATATGTAAAATAAGATTCACTCAAAGCGATAAAAATCAACCAAGAGATGAGTCCTATTCTAGATGCAATGCGAACATACCTTGCTCCAGCACTCTTCAACAGTAAAATAAATGAATTGAAAAGACACGTGCCTAAAATGCAAATGTCTAATCAATTTTTTATCTTTTTCAACAAGTATTTTACTGTTGGTTTATTAGCAGGCTTTTGGTGATGGCATATAAGAAAAAACAAATTGCAGAAAACTAGAATTTTGCAAGTCAAGCAGCCCTGCAAAAAACAACGTTAGTAGTCAACTCCTTTTTGCCGCGGAACCGCGGCTTGGGCCGCGAAAACGCGGCAAAGCAGAGGGTAATTGGTCTCTGCTTTCTAGAGCAGAGGCCTAATACCACTTATATGTTACTGCAATCTTAATTTCCTGCTTTGCTTGCCCTATAACCTGCAACAGAGAAGAAAATTCGTTTTAGTTCAAAAAAATTTTCAATAAAAATCAGATTTCAATAAAAACGTTACCCTCCCCAGCAACGGCGCCAAAATTTGATTGAAGCTTTAACCTGCACACAAAATAAAGAATTTCAGATTTAAGAATAAAGATGTGCAAGTGCTCAATTCTTACCGCTATAGCAAGTGGCTATGCGGGTCGTGATCCACAAGGAGGGTTTGCGATGGAAGCGTTCAAGGTTCTTGTTGAAATCTTTGTGAAGAAAAACGAAAGTTCTTCTTTGTTTTAAGAAATAAAAATGAAAGAAGAGTTAAAGGTTAAAGTTAAAAAGAAAGCGATAGATGAAGAAGGTGGAGAAAACCAGAGAATGACTATATACAAATGAATTGGAAAAAGAGTGAAAACGATTTGGAAGATGTGGTGAAAGAAATCGTGTTGGCGATCTATACTAAAGAAATAAAAGAAAAGAAAGAAGATTGAAGAAATACTTACCTAATTTGATTGATGACTTACCTGGAAACCTTGCATGTTCTACATTGCTTGGAGGCGTTCAACGCATAGATCATATGATCGAGTTCAGTCCACGTTCGCATTATATCATCAAGCGGCGCAAGAATGAAGTGATACGGATCTTGAGGAGGAGAACATCTTCATGAACTATCATTGGCACTCACACAACATCGTTATACTTATGCTTCTGGAATCACTTTATTGCTTGCAGAAACAATGGAAGAAAGGAGGAGGGTACATCGGTGTCACTTTCAACATAAGCCCCTCTCTCTTACTTACATGAATCTTCATCTAACCTAAGCTTACATACAAATTACATAAAAAGAAAAGAAAAACCTAAACTACAAGAAATGAAAACAAGTCTAAATCCTATCTCTATATGGTCGTCCCATTTTCAATGCAAATACTGGCTTTTTATAGGCAAAAACCCAACCTACAGGATCCCGGGGAGATCGGGGGAGCAAACGCTCCCCCTAACTCCACAACCAAGCCGCGGAAACGTGGCTTTGGCCGCGTTTCCGTGGCCAGGGTGTGGCCAGGTGGCCACACCCTGTTGGTGGGTCTCCCCGGGGTCGAGTTCTGGTTTTATCTTAGGTTGGATTTGCAGTTCAGCTCCGAGATTTTGAAGAAATGACCGTTGATCTTTGCTTCAACCGATCGATTCTGAGAGGATTCTTCTCAACCGGTTTTCAACCTCTTGATTTTGCCCTGATTCAGTGAGCTCGAATTAATTCTGATTTAATTCAGAATTTTGGTGGGCTATTGGGCTCATTTCTCTTCATCTCCTTAAAGAATGGGCCTGCAAATAAATTAAACAATTAATTAGGACAATGCAGATTTTATTCTATAATAAGTATGAAAATATGATACTAAATATGCAACATTAGCGACCAATCAATCACATATACATCTTTATTGTTTTGGTTGTCTTCACCCCTTTTTAGATGAATTGACAAAAAAAAGGAGAAGAATTTGGAGAGTTTATATATACATGTTTATATCTTTGTTTATGCATATATGTTTGTGTTTACTTTATGCATTTCATTAAATATCTATTTATTTATTGCTATGCATGAGTTAAGGGGAAGATTCTATAAAGCTTATCTTTAATCCATACATATATAACTCCATGAGTTTTTTTCATCATCAAAAGGGGGGAGATTGTTGGCCCAAAGGCCCATCACTCTAGCTTTAATAATTATTAACTCATGTAGTTATAGTACTAATGATCTTGTGTTTATATAGTTTCAAATTTTCTATCACGATCTTAGCAGGTGCTTAGCTTCAGCAAAGGAGTTTTGGAGCTAACACATGTAGATTCAAGAGCTCACACGTCAATATCGCGTCTAGCACTCGGATGGAGTCAAGCTGTTTGGATCGTGTTTGGATCGAGTCGGCTTGGAGAAGGAGTTCAACAAGAAAACTTCAGTTTGTTTTAGTTTGTGTTTCTATCTTGTTTAAGATAGACTACTGTTGATATGCTCAAGTTCACACACACACAAATTCAATATGTTTGGTTTTCGGTTTAACCGGCTTTGGATTTTAAGCACAGATATATATGATTTTCATGAATAGATAGAATTAAAACAACTTTACATGGTTTAATGTATATTAGATTTCATCTATATACATCTATACTTCATATATTTAGAAAACCTTATTTTGATGATTCTATTTCATATATTTAGAGTTTTGTATTTAACAAAACTTATCTTTGGATTTAATGTCAAAAACATAGATATATCTTTTATATGTGTATTAGATTCTATCCATACACTCTATGCTTCAAAAAAGTTTAAATATATTATTTTTGTATTTATACAAGGTTAAAAGAAATCGGTTTTCCTTTTCAAAGTTTGGTTTTAGAAAAATACTGATTTTGTGTTAAAGCTTAATTTCTATATCACAAAAATAGTTCAAATAGTTTGTAATATGTGTTGATTTTTGGTCACACATATTTGTTCTTCAAATATTTATAAGAACTTATTTTTGTGGAATTTATGAGATTTTATGAGATTTTATAAGTATTAAAAAAAACTAAGTTTCAAACCCTATATACCCTAGCCTGAGCCTGCTGGCGGTCGACTGGCCGGTCGACCGAACCAGAGCTCGATCAACCAGTCAGTAGACTGATGTGCACAAAGACGTGCACAAGGCCTTACCTATAAGGCAGGTCGATCGGGCGGTCGACCGACTGTAACTACCCAACTCTCGGGTAGCCGATCGACCGGGCAGTCGACCGACAAGGCTGAGTGCATTTTGGCTCGATCGACTAGGCGGTCGACCGGTAGGCGAGTTTACTTAGGGTGGTCGACTGGGCGGTCGATCAGTGGCTCAACCGTCAGAAATATGACCGTTGGAGTTTCGACCGGCCAGTCAAAATGACCTTTTCTGGACCCCAACGGCTATATTCTTGAGAGCCTATAAATAGGGGTTCTCTTGAGCTGTTTTAACCAAGATTTTTAAGAGCTATTCTTCCCATCTTTTTCAGTGTTTTGCAGCAAGTTTAAAAGAAGTTTTTGAGCCTAAATCTTTATCTTTTATTTGTTCAAAGTGTTGGAAAAATCAAAGAAAAGGAAGTCTTTGGGAATTTGGTTTTGATCTTTATTTACATATCTATATAGTATTTTTTCGAAGCATTTTTCTTTGTTATTCTCTTTTCCAAACACTTTGTTTGCTCACACTTGAGCTATTATCTCTAATCCTATCTATAGGATCTTGTTTTTGTGAGAAAGATTATTTGTGATCTATTGTGATCATCAAGTGTTATTTGTGATCATTGCATCACCAAGATTATAATCTTTTCTTTGCTTTGGCTTTGTGCCTATCCCTCTTGTGTAGAGGTGATTGTGTTTGAGAGAGGAGTAGTGTACTCCAAGTGTAGAGTTGTAATTTCTTAGTGGAGGTCCCTTTGTGGAGGGTCCTGTGTGGACATAGTGAAAATCCTTCTGTGTGAAGGTGGGGACGTAGAGCAGTGGCTCAAACTGCAAAATATATCTTGTTGTTTGCGTTTGATCCACTATCTCTCAACTCTATCTCTCTTATATCTTACATTATTTTATATTACACATATTCATATGCTAGATATAGTTTGTGTGTGCCCATACTTGTGTTGAACCAAGAGAGCTTCATATAGCACCTCAACTCTTAATTTAGAGAAATCTCAAGTAGTAGTCCCAGAGCCCTTCACAGGGAATTCAGGCTCACTCTTGGTTACAAATAGTGTGTTGCGATTAAGTTTTAAATTTCGCATCATTTTTCATAGATTAGCAAGTACACCTATTCACCCCCTCTAGGTGTATTTCAGATCTTACTATGTTAATTTGCATTCTTAGTCATATGAATAGTACTAGTGTTATCACAAAATATTTTAATATTGTCATAATGTAAATCATACTTAAGGAGAGTATATTTCATCCAAAGGACTTGTGCACAACAAGCCCCAGCCGCAACATACTCCGCCTTAGCAGTTAAAATGGTTACGAAATTTTATTTCTTGAAAGATCACGAAACTAGACAATTTCCTAGATATTGACAAGTTCCACTAGTGGTCTTCCTATCCACTCTATAACCGACATAGTCGGTATCTGAAAAACTCGTCATTGAAAATTGTCCGGTCTTTAGATACCACAAGCCCATTCCAATAGTGCCCTTAAGATATCTAATAATGCGTTTTACCGCAGTCAAGTGGGACTCTTTAGGACAAGATTGGAATCTAGCACAAAGACAAATACTAAACGTAATATCCGTCCTACCAGCAGTTAAGTAAAGCAAACTACCAATCATGCTTTTATAGAGTTTAATGTTTACATTTTTATATTGGGCATCCTTATCAAGCTTTGTTTTGGTAGCCATGGGGGTCTTATTTGTCTTTGCATCTTCAAGCCCAAATTTCTTGATAAGCTCTCTTGTGTATTTGGCTTGGTGTATGAAAATTTCATCACTCCTTTGCTTGATTGGAGTCCAAGAAAGTAGTTGAGCTCTCCCATCACAGACATTTCAAACTCTTCCTTCATGCATGATTTAAAATCCTTACAAAGCATTTCATTAGCAGATCCAAAAATGATATCATCAACATAAACTTACACAATAAGGATATCACTATCATCATGTTTTGTAAACAATATAGTGTCAACTTTACGTTTCACAAAACCATTTGAAATAAGAAAAGAAGAAAGTCTTTCATACCAAGCCCTTGGAGCTTGTTTTAAACCATATAAAGCCTTTTCAAGTTTAAAAAATAAAATTTGGATATGTATGATCAACAAACCTGGGGGGTTGTTCAATATATATCTCCTCTTCGATAAAACCATTCAAAAATGTACTTTTAACATCCATTTGAAAAAGTTTAAAATCTTTGATTAAGCAAAAACTAGTGTCATTCGTATGGCTTCAAGTCGTGCTACCGGTACAAAGGTTTCCTCAAAATCGATACCTTCAATTTGGGTGTAACCTTGGGCCACTAACCTAGCTTTACTCCTAATAATATTTCCTGACTCATCCAACTTATTTCTAAAAATCTATTTAGTACTAATATTTGGTCTATCATGTGGTCTAGGAACAAAGCGTCAAACTTGATTGCGCTCAAATTGATTGAGCTCTTCTTGCATTGCAAGCAACCAATATGAGTCGCCATCGACTTCAAGGATGTTCTTGGGCTCAATATGTAAATTGAATGCAAAATGGCCACAAATATCATAGAGTTCGGAGCGAGTAGTTACCCCTTGAATACATCACCTATGATGAGGTTCTTGGGATGATTTGCAGCATATCTCCAATATTTTGAAAGTGGTTGAGTTGGCTCCACTTCAACATCTTGAACTTCATCATGTTCCTCTTCATTTGGCTTGTCTTCTTGCATTGGTGAGTTCTTCAAAGATATTTTCTCCATGTCTTCACCTAAGGAATTAATTTCTACAATATTCTTCATAAAAGCATTAGATTCCTCAAACTTGACATGCATAGACTTTTTAATAGTCAAAGTAGATTTATTGAAGACTCTATAGACCTTTCTAGTATTTGAATACCCAACAAATATAGCTTCATAAGACTTGGCATCAAATTTACCTAAATTATCCTTGGTGTTCAAAACAAATCATTCACAACCGAAAACTCTAAAGTATGAAACATTTGATTTTCTCAAAAAGTAAATCTCAAAAGGAGTTTTGGAAGTATTTTTACAAAAATAAATTCTATTCGACATGTAACATGAGGTATTTACAGCCTCGGCCCATAGATATTGAGGGAGTCCGTATTCACTAAACATTGTCCTAGCCATCTCTTGAAGAGTGCTATTCTTCCTTTCAATGACTCCATTTTTTTTTGGAGTTCTAGTACAAGATAATTCATGTTTAATTCTATTTTCTTCACAATAAGTGATAAAGGAATGGTTAATGAATTCACCACCTCTATCACTCCTTATGCGCAAAATTGAAAAATCTTTTTCTTTCTCAACTCTTTTTCTAAATCATGGAGATGCGAAAAAGCTTCGTCTTTGTGTTCCAAAAAGAGAACCTATATAAATCTAGAGAAATCATCAAGTAAAACAAAAACACAATGATTACCACTATGACTTTTAGTTTTTGTTGGACCAAACAAATTCATGTGGACCACTCTAGTGGTTTAGATGTCATGATATCCTTGATTGCTTTGAAAGATGACTTAGTTTGTTTCCCAAGTTGACACACATCACAAATGCAGTCCTTTTCAAACTTCAAGTAAGGAATGCCCTTCATTGATTTCTTAAAGTTAGTTCTAGACAGATGGTCAAACGAAATATGGCATAGTCTCTATGCCATAACCAAGAATCTTCATTAAAAGCATTTAAACAAGTAGCATTGCAGTTTAAATTTAACATATCAATCATATAAATATTGTTTTCATGAAAATCGGAAAGAACACAAATATTTATTTCCTTTTCTAAAACATCGCAAGTGAAATCATCAAAAACAACTTTAAAACCTTTATCACAGAGTTGGTTAATGCTCAAGAGATTGTGCTTGAGATCTTCAGCCAAAATGATATTTTCTATTAAAGGAGATGAGTCAATTTGGATATTACCTATACCAATGATTTTGCCCTTTTTTATCATCTCTGAAGGTGATGGTGCCTCCTTCATGATACCTTGATAGAGTTGCAAAGTTGTTGATATTCTAAGTCATGTGCCTTGAGCAACTACTATCAAGGTACCACCGCTTCCTACGTTTTGGAGCCTTGGTGCGTACCGATATCAAGTAAGAAAGTTATTGATTTTGATACCCTTATTTTCTTGAGTCCTATAATGTTAGTTCTTTGAATCCAAACATGATCATTTGAAGCATTAATGTGATCAAAGTAAAACTTAGCTAAGTGATCATTCCGACCACAATGGTGCATGAATATACTCTACCATACATAAATGCATGATGTGTATGTGTATGTGATTAGTCTCTATATTGCATAATTTTATTACATCTGCATATTTATTTTGTATAAAATTCTGCTAATAAAGCTTTACATGTTTGATCCTAGGTCCATGGTGTGCAATGAAGAAGAAGACCCTAAATCACCATGTAATGGGTGATTAAAGGCCTACAAAGTAGCCATTGACTTTAGAGAGGTGATTCTGTCAGACCAGGGCATCAAATCAGAAATCTAGGAGATCCATCCAACAGGGGACTGGCGTGACACAGTGCAGCAGGAGGCAAGGCGCGCGCCGTCCTGGCAGGGTCGCGAAAACGCGGCCCTGGCCCCATTTTCGCGGCCATACGGTCACGGCCGCGCCCGTGCTTTGGGCCAGGGGTTGTCCCTCTGGCCCCCTTTCTCCTGGTTCATATAAATACCCCCTTTGGGGTTTTTCAGAGGTTATATCCAGAGAGTTTAGGAGTTGTTGTTCTCTTATTTTTAGGAGATGTAGTTATTTTGTTTCCTTCTTCTTCTAGTTTTATTTTAGCCATTACAGTGAAAGAAAGAGAGAGTGTGTGTGTGTGTAAAAGTTGTATTTGAAGGGTGACAAGCTTATACAAGTAATTACTTCTCTTTCTTCTTTCTATTTACTTGTTGTTTTCATTTGCTTCTACCTCTTTGTTTTAGTGTAACACTTTTTCTCTTTACTTCTTCTCTCTTGTTGATTCTTTTACTACCATGTCTAACTAACTCTCTTATTGCATGGTCCAACTAACTACTAACTCACTAAACTCTAACAACTTGATTGATAAACTTAAATGAGTCAATAGTGTCAAACAAACCTTGTGCAAATAAGAGCTTTGATATCTTAAGATGAGGGTTCTAACTCTATCTTACTCACAAGTATTCTCTTTCTTGTATTTCATACTTAGCGGGTTTTTGATGATCTATGGATTGTAAACTTTACTTATTTTTGTAAGTTAGAGATATTCCTTTTAACTTGGCCGATACCATTAGTGCACTTATGTCTTCTCTTATTCTCGCCTTCTATTAGATCTTGATAAGGGAATGTCCAAATTTTTGCCTGTAAAGCTAAGTTAAAGGAAGAACTTTCACTCAATTTTTACGTGAATAGTTCCTATGCATAAGGGTTATACTTGCCTATGATCCATCGTGAGGCTACATCTTCAAGAAGTTAGAGATTAGTGTGAGCACTTAGTAGAAAGTTAGCCATGTGTTTTTACTATCTAGAAAAATCACTTTTACAAACCACCAAACAATTCTAAACAATTCTTGAAACCAACTTATTTTTATTTTCAATTTCTTTATTTGAAACAAAGAACTGTCTCTTTTCTTGAACAAAGAAGCCGCATCAAGCTTTCATCGCTCTCCCTCCTTGTGGATACGACCCGTATAACCACTTTACTAGTACAGAAGAATCACAAAAGAAGTAACATCGACCCACATTCCTTTACTTATTTTTGTGCTTGCTTTTTGCCGATCAAATTTTTGCGCCGTTGCCGGGGAGGGAACGGATTTATTGTTCAATACTAAAGATTTTTCTTTGTTCTTGCGTGTAGAAGAAGTACCAAGGAGCTCACTATCACGGAAAGCGAAAGTGGTGGCCAAAGACGTTGCACGACGATTCATTTGCCCTCGGAAAATTCGTGTAAAAGCAAGTTTCTCCGATTGAAGTACTAACATAAGCTCTTCTGCAGGGTTGCTGAAAATCGCTCAAATTGCTTTCTCAATTTTTTTAGATCCCTTGAATTCTTCACCTTATACATGTGTAATAAACTCAACAGAAATCCATTTGTTGCTTAATTGAAATTTGGATTAGACTTTTGCATTTAGGGCACATGTCTATTTCAATTCATTTCAATTTCTGTTGAAGAGTGCTGGAGAGAGGTACGTATGCATTCATATAGAATAGGACCAATATTTTAGAGTAATTTATCGCTTTGAGTGTTACCTTGTTGTGAATATACTGTACACTTGCACAATTGACATTAAGGGCAAAACCCCAACTAAACAAGATAATGTGGAGATTTCATCACCCTTTCTTAGCCCAAAAACCATCTCCAAGTGCACTCACCCAACCCAAGCCTTAACTAAAAATTGATAGATGTTGGCCTTAGGGACATCTCGGACTCACTAAGAGATTAACCGAGGATGAAAATTGCAAGAACTATACTCCTGCAAAATTGGTGTCTAAGGAAAGTGGATTTAGAGGTAAAGCTTCGAAAGCTCCGTGGTTTGGCGTAATTAAGGCCCGTGCTCACGCCCGGATACCTCCCACCGAGTTTTGCCCTTTCCTGGCCGATTAGCTTGTAGTCAAGTTCCTGCAACAACCTCCCCCGGAGAATCGACCAATTAGGAGTCGTCTAGGTCCAGGTACTGATAGGTAGTAAAAAGTGCATATTTATCACTACATTTACTATCACATTTTCATATTTATTCTTATAATTATGCACTATTACTAATATTTTATTATTTATTGTGTGCAGGCCTTGAGTAATAAAAAATAATGAAATAAAAGCTTAAATGAAGCCCAGAAGCCCAAAAGAAGCCCATGTCCAAGCCCAATGCAAAGTTGCAATTACCAAGTGCAAAAGTTGCAATTATTAAAAGAAGAGAAAAAGGATAAGATGAGATGGACTTACAAAAAAAAGGTTTGAGGAGCTAAATTACAAGTATTCTTAAAAAGATTACAAGTAGATCTCCTCAGAGATTCTGGAGAAGTGTGCCGATAGGAGTCTGGTCAGCGCGCGACCACTTTGTCCCTTTGACGATGCGAGCGATGAGATTCCCTTCTCGCCTGGTTCCGGGAATCAGAGAATAGAAGGTTGGTAGAACCCTCTTGCTGCTTCTCAAAATCGCCTTCAATTAGGAATTCCTTCTCGCCTGGTTCCGGAGATTCCTTGAGAAGAAGGACGATGTTAGGGTATCAACACCCTGGTTAGAGAAAGCAATTCTCTAAAAGGTCTCTGAATTCGAGAGCGCACGGTGCGTCGTGAAGAAGCCTCTGCTTGTGGAGCTCTTCTGCCTCTGGAACCGATTCTCGTGTGTGTATCTGTTTTCGGTTGATCGATCTCTTCTCCTTGTACCCCTGGCGGGTTATTTATAGGGAGAGCAAGGGTATAATCGTCCCTTGAAAATATGAAAACAGATTGAATCAAATCTGTTTAAATCTGGAAAGTAGCCTTGCTGCGAGGCTAAGATCAGCTTCTGCGAAGCTAGAATAGGCAGGTCGGTGGACCTTCTCGATCTGTTTTGATCCTTTCCATATATTTGGAGGATTTCCCCTGATCTTCTTACTCGTTTTAGAAGAGTCAAGAGATTGTGGCAATCAACTGCCAAATTTGATCTCTGATTTGATCTTAATCGGATTTGATCTGATTGGATCCGATCTTATCTGGAGATTTGATTGGTCAAAGGTTGACCATAGCAGATTCATAGCAGCACTGCCCGCATTGAGCTCATAGCGGGGCTAGAGGCAATTCCTGGCGAAGTCCGAAAAGAGGCTTTTCGGCGAAGCTGTCAGTTAGCTTCCTGGCAAAGTTGCGAGTTAGCTTCTCGGCGAGGCTTTGGATGGCTTCGAGGCGAAGTTGAGTGATATTAGCCTCTCAAGCGAGGCTATCCCTTTGGGCTCATGTAATGCTAAGTGCTAGCACCTTAGACCAGCTGAGGTCTGTTTAGAAACAATCCGGGTTCACTGTCTGCTTGCTGGATCAGTGGAGTCCAAGTTGCTTCCTTGTCCCTTAGAGATGGGTGAAAACTGGTCTTCAGCTCGTCTGTCACTTGTCTTTTGTAAATGTCAACAAGTTTAGACATTGTTCGGACCAATAAGAATCTTGTCTTTTTTAAGTGTCAACAAGACCCCCTTCAAAGTTTTCGAAAGTCTGCAATGGCTCAGACTTCGAAACACTTTGAACTGCTTTGACGGGTGGTGGTGTGGAGTATGAACGTTGCCATGATGATTGAGTTCAGCTTCGCTTCAATCCTGCTTTGGGATAAGTTTGCCGAAGAATTGCACAGGTTCGCGCCTCTGAATGACTTCGCGTCTGGGTAGCTTCGCGTCTAGATAGGTTCGCTCTGGAACATCTGTCGCTTTCCCGAGGCCAACTGTCGTGGGTCAATTTTCAAGGAAGATCTTCTCCTTCTCTTGCGCTGACCGGGAAGATATTCTCCGATTTACACGTTTCCAAGGGAGGATATTCCCTTTCTTCAAGGCGTCATAAGTGCCTTTTATGAGGGAGACGTTTTCTCCCTTCGCATGGTTCCAAGGGAAGCCGTCCCTTTTCTCAAGGCGTAATAAATGCCTTAAATGCGCTCGTGCTTCCACGCTTGAGGCGGCAGCGCTCAGGCCATGGGGCCTATAAATAGGACACTTGAGGTCCTCTGAAGAGAATTGCTTTGCCTCTCTTCTCTTCTCTTGGTTTGAAAGAGATACTCAGATCTCTGAACTAGTGGGAATGCCCACTCTGGTCATTATCCGGCCAAGGACCGGTAAGTCTTGATCATTCAACGACTTCACCGATTTTAGGGAGTTCATCTTCCTTAATTTAGCTTTGACAGCTGCTTCAGAGATTAGCTTCCCTTGTTCTCTATTTAACTGATCTGCAGAGAAGGATTTTGGCATAGCTTCCCAGTGAAGCTACCACTTTTGACTTGATCAAAGGAAGATCACTGCACATTAAGTCCGCTGCACAGGCAGAACTTGGGACTGGGTCTCTTCAATAGTTGAGCCAGTCTTGCCATATAGGCGGAGCTAAGACTGTATCCCACGGGGTCAGTCTGGCTAGCCATATAGGCGAGGCTTGTACTTGGCGTTTGCTGAGCCAGCCCATCAGTGCTGTGCAGGCGAGGCTTGTCCTCTGCTTTTACTGAAATTGGATTGCTTTGACCCAAAAAATTCAGATTTACAATTTTTTCTGTGCTTAACTGCTAATTTGCTCTGATTTTGCATTGCAGTGAGCTATGTTCGTCGATCTTGTGTCTTGATGAAAGAGACCGAAAAGTTGCCTTATGCTTCCCCGGTTGAAGCTTTACTTTTAAGCAGGAGGAACAACTTGGGGCGACGGGTGCGTGTCCCAGAGGCTATTGGCAGCCTCTTATCCGAGATGATTCGTTCTGAGGTGAGGCTGGTTGCCGCTTTTACCGGAGATGATCCGCTTCAAGATAGTGGGCGTCGCCTGTGGGATCGCTGGCATCATTGCCAACTTTCAACTTTGGTGACCTTTGGGGGCGATCCTCGTCGGGAAAGCGGGCCTCACACCCGTTAGATCACTGGTATCACTGCCGATTCCCATCATACGTGATCTATCGTGTTGGCGGCGATAGGTTTTTATTGCCAGGCTTCAACAAAAATGGCCTGGCAAGATCTGCCATTTTTGTGGAGAATAATGACCGTGTCCTTGCGGCACCACTGATTACGGCCCTGTGCAGGAGGAAGGCCTTCTTTGTCCAGTCGGTTTGACTTAGAAGCGGATAAAACCACTTGTATGCCTTTTGCGCGGATGACCTTGTTAAGCAACTGGGTGTGTTGTATGAAACACAACTTCGATGTAATATCAATGTACCCTTCCTTTTAAATCAATGAAAGTTCATCTTCTAATCATCTGATCTTTGCTTGCTTTCATTGAGAGTTTGGCCATAGCGGGGCTAAACTGTATGCGGAGTTAAGGACATAGTCCTTTCTTTGAGTGATCTTCGCGAGACTGACATGTTAGCGTCTTTTTAGAGGGCTAAGGTAAGCCTCTCGGCGAAGTCCTTGAAGGATTGTGCGAAGTCCGCACTTTGCTCCAGTGCGAAGTTAACCCTTAGTGGAGTTGAACCAGCGCTTCTCGGGAAGGCGCTTTGGGTGGCGTTTCGAATTAATTCGAAACGGCGGCATACGCCCTTTTTGAGGCCTCGTTTCAGGCGCTGATTGGCCTATAAAAGCCCGATCGGGCTGAGCAGGAAAAGATCTCCTTTTTTCAGAGAGATTTCTTGACTTTCCCTCTTCCTCTTCCTTCTTCATTCAGAGAACCTTGAGAACTCTTGCAACTCTTTAATGGCGCCCAAAAGACGAGCGGGAAAAGAAGTGGCGACTTCTGCAGCGGAGGGCCCTCCTCCTCCGGTCATCGAGCGACCAGTCACCGGTAAGGGATTTTCCTATCTGATTAGAGACTATGGTCTCTCTCCTTTGGAGCCGACATTTGGCTATTAGGACGATCGAATATGATCTGTCCTCATTAGGGAACTCGTTTCCTTGAACCTTCCTTGCACAAGGGAATTAAGAACCGAACAGTTCTTCTTTAGGCTTCCGTACGAAGCCATTACTCGGGCAGTCTCCATCCTGTTGAGGAACAGGATATAGGTCTGTTCCTTCAGTCAGTCATGGCCACGAAGGGTAACTTTTGACCATGATGCCCTCTTGGTGACGTCAGCCCTTAGGGCTATACCACTTCCTGCTTAAGCGAAGTTGGTACTTTGGACGCTTTCTGCAAAAATACAGTTTTATCCGCGAGGTCAAGCTTCATCGAAGCTATCGCCTTGCTGGCCTTGCTCGCTGAGCGAGGCTATGCCTTGGTGAATTTTTATGTCTTCGTATCCACTTGATTGTTGAACTAATCATAGTTCATTTCTATCTTTGCAGTGCATCACACTTCCGGTCTCCTGAACAGTCTGTTTGGGCTAACCAGTCAAGCAGATGGTAACCTCAGCCTGCAATTCCATGGACAGGCTTCTTTGTTCAGTGAGCGGAGCTCCCTCGTCCGGGATACACTCATCCAAGGCGGTCATCCGCAGACCACACGGAGTATCTTGACCACGGCTCCTCTTGAGGATGTTGACCGTCGGACTTACAGAAAGCCCGACTTTATGTTTGGGGATGCCGCATCCGATCCCGATCGCCAGTTGCTGGCAGGCGAAGGACAATGGATCTTTCAATTGGATGGCGAGAAGTTTTACCTTCTGTCCACTAAGCGGCACTTTCCTTTGTCTTCTTTCGTGAATGTGACTCAGGCTCGGAAGATGGCGTGGGGCGTAAGCCGAAGCGTCGAATCCGTCCATGTTGGGAGATTGACCTTTCAGTCCGGCTATTCGAGGGCGGGCCCTCCCCACAGCATAATGGGGCTATACCCTGGGAAGGTATCGCGGGAACTTCCAGTGGGAGAGAACCCGGCTGTGGCGCAGACCTTTGGCACTCAGTTCTGCGCAGTTGACGGGAACTACCCTGCTACTGACTTCAGGGCTCCCGGTTGGGTTCATCCTCCTAAGACATGGTGGGCGGAGTTGACCAACTACATCCTCGCTCACTTCGAGGAGGACTTAGAGGAGCTGAACCTCTATGAGGCCGTCAGGGCGACCTGCTACGGCATTGAGATGAAGGTGGCGTGCTTCTACGCCATCCTTGAGTTGTACTGTCCGGCTTCGGGGACCTTCTTCACCCCGGTTGGCGAGTTGGGCATGGCTTTGCATGAGATGTGGGAAATCTCTGCTCTGCCTTTCGGGTCTCTTCCATACGAAGAGTACTTTCCCTGTGAGGCGGAGTTGGCTATTCTGGAGAAACAGGAGCCTGCTCTGCTCGAGACTTATCGGGAGTTGATGTGCCACTTGCATATCTGTTCCAGCATCTACGGTGGTGGCAAGGGTAGCTCGAAGAGCTTGAAGAGCTGGGGGAGTTACCTGTTCCCAGACATGAAGAATGCTCCTGAAGCAGCTCATCGCGGAGTTGCTGATGGCGATATTGTTGAAAGGATGGAGATGTGTCTCCAAAGGGATATCGTCGTAACAGAAGACGCTGGTCCCTATGAGAAGGGTGATACCCTTCGGAGCTTTCACCATCAGGCCCGTCGGCCTATGTCTCGAAAGGCGCTGCTGGCCGGTTTCTTAACCGTCTGGTTAAAGAAGTGTGTTGTGCCTTCTTCCTCGGGTGACATCGTCCACCCGAATGTTCTGCTACCCGCCGTTCGCTTGGCCCATGGCCACCGTCTGGGTCTTTTCCCGGCCATGGTGTGCTATATCCAAAGAGGCCTTCGCGCATTAACGGAGGCTTTCTGCAGGCCACCGGCGATGAGGCGTGGGAAGAGTGCCATCCTGCCTTGTGATGGACCCAATCCTAGGGTAGGTCTGCCATACTCCTACTTGATGGCGTGGTTCGCCTTACTTTGATTGGAGCTGGGGAGGACCCTCCGCAGGGTGTTCGAACGGCGCTTCTCCGCCGGTTTGAAGGCTGTTCTTGGATGAAAACCTACGTGGCCGAGGCCCGTAAGTTAGTGCGTCGTCATGACGCTTATAGCCTGTTCCGCTGTTTTCCTCGCATTCGGGGCGCAGGATACAACGAGGAATTCCGAGATGCGGAGTCAGGGCGGTCTCCCATGAGTCGGGGCGTTTTCGAGTGGCTGGTCAGCATCCGACCCTCGCACTTGCTGTACAGGAGTGGGGATACCTGCTACCTGGAACCCTACGTCCCGAGTCGATTTGCCCGCCAATTCGGATACGACCAGCTTTACGTGGGCAACCCCAATTCGGGCCTGGCTTTCATGGGGAGTCTTATTGATGGGGCCCGTGCCTGGCGGTTCTTTACCGCGGATGGCACTAGGGCGTGGCTACGCACGCCGCTGCAGGATCCCGGCCTCTCGACGACCCTGTGCTTTTGCCAGTGGTACGCGGCTTCCAACTCCACACCTCCTGGATTTAACGCCAATAGTACGGGTGTGAAGTTAATCTTTCAGCGAATGAAGCGGAAGGCCTCTGAGAAAAAGGAAGGCAAACGGGTTCGTGTCCCTGGTTTAGAGGAGTTCATCGCTGTGGATGACAGCGAGGCTTCTGATGCAGGGAGTCCTCGCTTCGAGGCGGGGGCTGGAGCTGATACTCCTGCGGCTGGCTCTGGTGTGGTGGGGACGTCTTCCCCACGACGTGCGGGAGAAGTGGAAGAAGAGGATTCTGACGTCCACTTCAAGAGAAAGCGGGCAGGTAGCGGATCTCGTAGGAAGTCATTGGCGAAGAAGCCCCGTCGCCAAGCTCCTACGATTGTCGTAGAGGGTTACCCCTCTACAGCGACTCCTCGTGCCGCCCCATTAGCAGCTGAACCGTCGGTTGCTGAGCCGACTAGTGGTGAATTCGCTCCAGGTCTGGGTAAGATTAACCTTGTCCATATAATACGCCTTTGGTGTGTTCCAAATAACTCATCCTTTGCTTCTTGTTGCAGGAGTCGAGGCGGCTGGAGAGCAAGGGGAACATTATGATCCCCTATTCACTTATGGGGCTGCAGCCGGTTCTCCTGCTCACTCGGAAGAGTCTGGGAGTGGCGCGGCTGATGTTGGTCCTTCAGGCGTTGGGACTTCTAAAGGAAGTCCTGAGGCCTCGAGCTCTATCGGGTGGTCCACAGGATACTCGGCAAGTGAAAGCGAGCCGGCTATTCGTGTTGATTCTGCCAAAAATTTTCCGATGGAGCCTCTGGAGACTGATGTGGCTGGCGAGACGTTTGAGGCGACGTCATCTTATGGTATTGTCGTAACCTCTTAGTTTCTCCTGCATGCGATGTTCCGACTGACCGTAGTCTTGTCACAGGTGTGCGGCCTCTAGATGCATCAGCTTCGAGGGGACCAGGTGATTTCCCTGAAAAGTCAAGGGGTGATATGAGCACTTCGACCGCGGCGGATGCTGTTGTGTTGGATGCGCTGTATGGCGACCTGCCTTCTTATCAGCCCAGATCAACTGAAGGACCGGAGGTTGAAGGGGCGGCAGTCCCGGAGGTATCCTCACTCCCAATCACATCAACGAGTGAGGTGCCGACTGTTTTGCCGAGTGCGGCGCTGAGGGTGATCGCAAGCCCTACTTCTCCAACCCTGGTGGTTGAGCCTGCTGCTCAAGAGGTGGTTGCCAGTCCTACCTCCGCGGTGGCTGGCGTGCTGGTTTCGATGAGGACTCCGCCGAGATCGCCTTCGGCTAGTCCTGCTGCTGTCAGTGTTCCCGCCGCTTCTTCCGCGACGGTGTCGACTAGGCTGGTAGATTATTCCGAGGTTTCCTCTCTGCCAGAAATGGCTGAGGCCGAGAATGATTACATAGGTGACCTGGTCGATAGCTTTTATCAAAGCTTGGAGCGAACCATCGTCCTAGTTTTGAAGGGCTCGCCTGTACCATTCTCAAAGCTGAAGGTGGTCCTCTCCCGTGACATTGAGAGCATTCGGGACTTTGAGGGGTATCATCAGGCTGCTGCTTTAGAACTCCTGGTAGATGAACTTGAGAAGGCTGTAGAGGAGTGGCGCCGTCTCTATCGCTCAGACCTGGCGTCCTTAGCTGATGAGCGGCTCGCCTGTCTTGTTGCCCGACAGCATGAGGCCCGGCTTGCTGCTCAAGAGGCTGCTAAGGCTGTCTCTTCTGATTTGGAATCCTTGGAAACAAGGCAAGCGGAGGTTGGAAGTGCAATTGACGCCTCCACTAGTGCTCTTCTTGGCGCTGAGGATAAGATTGCGAAGGCTGAGGAAATGATCAGGAAAGCAAATCTCCTCTTATCCAAGGCCATACCGGTGCGTCTTGAGGAAACTGCGCGGCTTGAACAACTCAAAGCTCAGAGTGAGGAGCTTGCGCGGCAGGAGTTGTCACAGAGGGCAACTTTGGCGGAAGTTGAAGTTCGTCTAGCCCAGGCGGTGGACTTTGATGAGGCTGAGCTGAGGTCACAAGCGCTTGCCCAGGCTGCTGATGACAAAAAGACGAGGCTAAACGCCCTCGGAGAGCGGCTCAGATCGTACAGTGTACGCTTGTAGGTCATTGTATACGTGCCTCCATGTGTCCCCATCTTTTGAATTAATGGAAATTCTTTCTTTTGTTTTGGCTTCTGTCGAATCTCCAATCTTGTTCTTGCTTGAGGACGTAATCTTTGAGACGTGGCTATCCGTCGGTTCAGAGGTCGCAATGACATAACCGATTAAGACGTCAGCAATCTCGAGGTTAGCCCTTTGCGGGGCTGAAGGGGAGATACTTGCCTTTTGTAAATGTCAGCAAGCATCGGTGAGTCCTGTCTTTTGTAAGTGTCAACGGGGCTCGGAATTGAGACTTGGCTGTCTGCTGGTTCAGAGGTCGCAATGACATAACCGAATGAGACGCCACCAAGCTTCAAAATAGTAGATGAAACTTGGCTATCTGCCAGTTCAGAGGTCGCAATGACATAACTGGTTGAGAAGCCACCAAGCTTCAAAATAGGTGATACTCGTCTTTTGTAAATGTCAACGAGTATCGGGATCTGTCTTTTGTAAATGTCAACAGGGCTCGGAATTGAGACTTAGCTGTCTGCTGGTTCAGAGGTCGCAATGACATAACCAATTGAGACGCTACTAAGCTCAATGGTAGATGAAACTTGGCTATCTGCCAGTTCAGAGGTCGCAATGACATAACTGGTTGAGAAGCCACCAAGCTTCAAAAATTGGTGATACTCGTCTTTTGTAAATGTCGACAAGTATCGAGACCTGTCTTTTGTAGATGTCAACAGGGCTCGGAATTGAGACTTAGCTGTCTGCTGGTTCAGAGGTCGCAATGACATAACCAATTGAGACGCTACTAAGCTCAATGGTAGATGAAGCTTGGCTATCTGCCAGTTCAGAGGTCGCAATGACATAACTAGTTGAGAAGCCACCAAGCTTCAAAAATTGGTGATACTCGTCTTTTGTAAATGTCGACAAGTATCGAGACCTGTCTTTTGTAGATGTCAACAGGGCTCGGGGTTGAGACTTAGCTGTCTGCTGGTTCAGAGGTCGCAATGACATAACCGAATGAGACGCCACCAAGCTCAAAAATTGGTGATACTTATCTTTTGTAAATGTCAATAAGTATCGAAATTGGTGATACTTATCTTTTGTAAATGTCAATAAGTATCGAGACCTGTCTTTTGTAAATGTCAACAGGGCTCGGGGTTAAGACTTGTCTTTTGTAAATGTCAACAAGCTCAAAATTGGTGATACTTATCTTTTGTAAATGTCGACAAGTATCGAGTTTGTAGTGGAATTTGGGAGAAAGTCTCGTTTTCACAGGGAGAAACGAGGGAATTGCTGTCATAGGTTTAATGTTAACGTAACAGCGAAATGTATATGTGGTCTTACCATTCTATGGATGAGAATTGGTAAGTGACTTTGGAGGTCTCATTCTCACGAGGAGAAATGAGGGGACTGCTGTCATAGGTTTAATGTTAACATAACAGCAGAATATATGTGGCCTTACCATTCTATGGATGAGTATTGGTAAGTGCTTTTGGAGAGGGAATCAAATGGGAACTGGTCCCTTAGGATTTTTAGCAAATCCCCAGCTGTCAACGGGTTTGATATGCCTTTACCAACTACCGTTTGAATTGGGCTAGCCATGCTATTCCCCTCAGCATGATGAGTTGTCGAGGACTTATGTTGGGCTTACAGGCCAACATTTTCCTCTATCCTTAATCGTTAAGGATATTGGATCATCGGGTTAATGTCTGCATAACCCTGACTCTCCTCTAGGATAACTGGTGCACGGCCAGGTTCCTGTCGGTTTATGGCTATATAACCAAACTTGGAGGAAGAGAAAGGCTCTCTTTGTGTATGCTTCGGGCACAGAGATCTTGATCAGAGGTGTAGTGTTAACTTGATCAAGAGAAGGATCCTTGATTAAGGATAATACTTCTTTAAGAACTTGCCATTGATCGGCATCATGAGTAGGTCGCCCTCTGCAGTCGTGAGGCGGTATGCTCCGTTTGAATAGACTGTTTCTATTACAAACGGTCCTTCCCATTTAGGCTGAAATTTGCCTTTGGTCTTGTGCGTAATAATCATCCATCGTCTGACGGCTAAGACCAGGTCTCCTTTCTGGAAGACTCTCTGTTTGACCTTCTTATTGAAGGCTTTTGAGATTCGAGCTTGATATAGCTCGATATGCTGCTGAGCTTGTAGTCGCTTCTCGTCCAAAGCTTCGAGCTCTTGAAGGCGTAGGCGATCATTATCCTCTGATGTGGTTTTAGTAATCAGAGCTATACGCAACGATGGCATCTGGATTTCCAATGGGAGGACTGCTTCGCACCCATATACCAGGGAAAAAGGCGTATTGCCTGTCGGTGTCCGCACCGTGGTTCGGTAGGCCCAAAGACATTCACCGAGCTTTTCGTCCCAATCTCGCTTATTTGAGGAGACGAATTTCTTGAGCAGCTTGATGATTATTTTGTTGAATGCTTCCGTCAAGCCATTGGCAGCAGGATTATAGGCAGTTGAAGCCACATTCTGAATTCGGTGTTTATCGCAGAACCGATAGAATACTTGGCTTATGAATTGGGGACCATTGTCGTAGATGATCCGCCTAGGGACACCAAATCGATGGATGACATGGTGTTTGATAAAGTGTACCACATTAGAGGTTTTGACTTCGGCTAATGGTATGGCTTCTGCCCATTTTTAGAAGTAATCGGTTATTGCTAGGATAAACCGGTGACCTCTTGTCGAAGAAGGGCTGATTGGCCCTACGACGTCTATTCCCCATGCTTCAAATGGCCATGAAGCAACAGTCGGGTGAAGCAACTCCGAAGGCTGGTGTATGAAATCTGCATGGATCTGACATGCTTTACACCTTCGTGCATATTGGATGGCGTCGGCTATCATAGTTGGCCAATAGTATCCAAGTCTATGCAACCTGTCCTTAAGTTTTGGACCTGGCTGATGAGCTCCGCAAATGCCGTCGTGCGCTTCTTGAAGCGCTTCCTGTGCCTCTGAATTAGAAAGGCAACGGAGGAGGACACCGTCATATGAACGACGGTAAAGTGTCTTCAGAGTCGGATCGTAGTAGAAACGGAGAGACCTTCGTCTGACGGACGCCGCTTCTTTAGGATCGTCTGGAAGTAGACCGTGCAAAGCATAGTCAATGAGAGGAAAGCGCCAATCCCTCGGCTCAAGATCCGTGGAGACATTATAGACTTCTCGAGTTCTTAGCATATGCTTGAAGCATACAAGATGTCGAGTTGCGACTGTGAGGTGATACTCAGTGTCGGCTGGTAAGGCTAGTGTTGTGGCTAATGCAGCAAGAGCATCTGCCTTGGTATTTTGAGATCGAGACACATGCCCGATGTAGAAACCTTCAAATAGGTTAGCCAATTCGATGGCTGTATGGTAATAAGGCACCAAGTCCTCATGGCGGACTTCATATTCTCCTTTAACCTGATTGATGATCAGCTTTGAATCGCCGTAGGCTTCAAGGTAGCGTACCCCCATTCCGTGGGCGAGTTGAAGGCCAATGAGCAGAACATTATATTCTGCTACATTGTTGGAGCATGATTCTGTCAAAGAAAATGCTCTGGGAAGAACATGGTTCTGCGGGGAGATAAACACAACCCCCACTCCGGCAACAATCTTGCCTTTAGGGCCCATTCGCGATGCTCCATCAAAGAACATCTGCCACACTTCCTCTTCTGAGGTTGCATAAGACTCGAAGACTTCATCAGGGATGTCTTCGTGAAGTTTTGAATGTTCCGGAACTGGATGAGCAGCCAAGAACTCTGCAAGGGCCTGGCCTTTAACCGCCTTCTGAGGCGTGAAGATCATGTCGTATTGAGACAATAAAAGTACCCACTTAGCCAATCTTGAATTCAATGATCCTGGCTTCGTCATAAGAAGACGCAATGGGTTTACTCTGGAGATGACATGTATGGTCTGGCCGACCAAATAATGTCGTGTCTTCTGAACAGCGAAGATGAGAGCTAAACACTCTTTCTCGATAGGGTTGTAGCGAGATTCCGCTCCTATGAGAGTTCTGCTCAGATAATAAATGGCCTGCTCGTGGCCATTGTCGTCCTTTTGAGCGAGGAGGGCACCGAGGGAGTAGTCCAGAGCTTTTACATAAAGCAAGAATGGCTTCCCTGATGTAGGGGCCACTAAGACTGGAGGCTTGGTGAGGTACCTCTTGATGTCTTCATAAGCTTCCTGGCAAGCTTGATCCCATACGAAGGAAGCACCCTTTTTCATGAGTCGGGTGAATGGTTGACAGCGGCCTGAGAGATTTGCAATGAATCTTCTGATATAAGCCAGCCTGCCTTGCAAGCCTCTAAGCTCTTTGAGATTCCTTGGTGGATGCATGCTCTGGATGGCTTTGACTTTGTCTGGGTCAAGATGAATCCCTTTCGATGTGACAATAAACCCAAGGAATTTGCCGCTTGACACTCCCAAGAAGGATTTTGTCGGGTTCATTTTCAGTTGATGAGCCCGCATTATGTCGAACATCGTTCTCAGGTCGCGAAGATGTTCATTCTTGTTGCGGCTTTTGACGGCAATGTCGTCGACATAGCACTCCACCATTTTTTGGAGATGATCGCGGAAGATCATACTCATTGCCCGCTGATAGGTTGCTCCGGCGTTCTTCAGTCCGAAGGGCATTACAGTGTAGCAGTATACCCCCAATGGTGTTCGGAACGAAGTATGCTTCTCGTCGTCGGGATACATCTTAATCTGGTTGTATCCTGAAAAGCCGTCCATGAAAGACATCCTTTCGAACCCGCATGTGTTGTCAATCATGACGTCGGTGATGGGCAGCGGAAATTCATCCTTGGGACAGGCCGTATTGAGATCACGGTAGTCGATGCAGATCCGTATTTTCCCGTTCTTCTTGAGGACGGGGACTATATTAGCCACCCAATCTGGATGTTGCTCCTCCCGGATAAAGCCACATGCAATGAGTTTGTGAACTTCGGCTTCAATAGCTTCCATGATGTTTGGGCGGAACCGACGTTGTTGCTGCTTGACTGGCTTGACGTCAGGCTTGATGTTTAGACGGTGCATAGCGACCTGTGGATCAAGTCCGGGCATATCTTCGTAGCTCCATGTGAAGACATCTATATACTCCTTCACGAGCATTATCAATTCCTCCTTTTCTATAAGTGATAGGCTTTCACTTATAAAGATGGGTTTGGGATGGTCTTGACTTCCCAGATTGACCTGCATCACCTTGTCTTCAGTAGGTGGTTCGTGCGATTCGAATCGCTTTTCCCATTGAAGGTCTAATTGCTGGGCCCATGGTTCCTCATCAGTGGCTTCTGCGGGCTCCAATGGACTACTTGAGGTCATATTAACAGTGAGGTCTTTGAACATTCCTCCTATGCTGATATCGGAGTCCCACTCGGAGGATGAAGCCGAATGTGATGGAGCTGATCCATCGTCCTTGGCTTGAACCGTTGCTGACGATGTGGGTGTAACATACCCTAACCCCCTGCGTGTGCTATCATAGTAGTTTGCAGGCTTCCCTTTAGGCACAAAGTTCCGCATCAAACCGCGCCTTCCTTTTTCGAAATTCAGGCCTGCTCCATGCTTCAAGTCGTACCCCATTTTCTTCATAATGTGGCGCGCTGGCCGCGCGTAATGGAAGAACTGTGGATTGTCTGAGTCTGAACTTGAATCTGCGACCGCGGGTCCCCGTGGTTGAGTTCTACCGAAGATTATCGGTAACTGACCTTCTTTGGATGGCGGGATTACCAAGATGGCTCCATCTGCGGATTCCATGGGCGTACTGGACGCACTTGGCTTATGTAAAGGCATGTGTAGGGAGCTATCCGTAATGGATTCAAATAGCCCAATAGTCGCGGGATAATCAAAAGAAATATTATCATTAATTACCCATTCACCCTCATCCTCTGAAGGAGTATTACATAGGGGATTATTGAGACATGCTATAATTGGTTCACCAATTAGAATGGCCGGCATGCCTGTTTCGGATTCTGAATCCGCCTCGTTGCCACTTTCATCATCGTCCGGCAACGATTCTTTGAGTGCTCCACCGGCCTCTTGATACAGGATAGCGTCGGTGAAGTAATTTTCCACCCCTTTGAATGGTTGCTTCTCAGCAAAGACAGTTCGTACTGTCGCATCATCTTCAACATATTTGAAGCATTGATGGAGGGTAGAAGGGACGATCCAGTTGGCATGGATCCATGGCCGTCCCAGCAGCAGGTTATATGATGTGTCAGCATCAATGACATAGCATGTCACTTCCGACTTCAGGCTCCCGATTCTGCAACGGAGTCGAATTTTTCCAAGCGGATGGCTGCTCCCGGCGTTGAAACCATATATTGTAGTGGTGGTTGCGGACAACCTGTACAGTGGTATGCCGAGGAAGTAAAGAAGTCTTTTGGGGATTATGCTGAGTGCGGACCCCGGATCGACTTGTATTCTCTCAATGCATGTTGAACCGATATATCCGGTGTAGTACAGAGGTCGATCGTGCTTGTTGTCTTTGAGAAGCATATCTTCCGCCGTGAAGGTAATAGCGGGCACCTTTGATCGTGCATGATGACATTCTGGGTAAGAAGACTGAGCGTCATCATTAGGGACTTCAGGCATGCATGTCAGAAAGGATTCTGAATTGGCTAGCGCATCCCTGAGTGCTTCTCTTGTCTCTTTTGAGAGGCGAAGGAGCTCGTGTATAGTGATACGAGCTGGGATATTGGCCAGCTGAGCCAATATGTCAAACCGAAAGGGCGTATCAAACCCTTGGCCTGGTGGTTTCTTCAACACATGGTCAAATCGTACCTCCTTAGGCCTCTCTTTTCCCTTTGCTGGGATTGGAGCGGATGCGGGTACTTGTACTGACGTCGTTTGCTATTATATCTCGTCAGTAGACTTTTCATACTGCCTCAAGTATGATTTTCCGGATCGGGTGCCCGTCTGTTGAGGCGCATCGGCTTGCGCTGCGCAAGCATGCTTTTCTCCTTCGGAATCACTGAGGGAAGCCGATGTCAGATTGCCGTCGTCTGGCAGGATGGAGATGACATTGCAAGACTTGCCCTTTGAGTGGGGCTGCTTTGGATCCCGCTGTACGTCTTGGACGAGGTCTGGATGTATCCACATGACTTCTCCTGTCTCCAATGTTAAGGGAACAAGACCCTTATTATCTTGAGCTGTAGCTGGAGGATGCTTGACTTCCAACCGTGGCGCAGGGGCTGAATAAGTCCCGTCAGGAACTGTGACCTTCGGAGCCTTGCCGAACTCAAGAGTCACCATATTGGCAGTGACTTTCTTCTGCTCCGTCTTCAATGTCAGAACTCCGGCATCGACCAGGGCTTGTATTCTGTCCTTGAAGACATAACACTTGTCAGTAGGATGGTGAATCATCCTATGGTAGAGGCAATATTTAGGGTCGTTTGTGCGCCCTATCTCATTGGGACGCCGCGCATCTGGCAGCTTCATTTTGTTCCCCTTGTGGAGCAGATGGAATATGGTGACCACCTGATCATCTTTGAAGGAGTACTGCTTTGGAGGGAACTTAGGCTCCTGATTGTTGAAGCCGCTCTTCTTGGCCTTCGACTGCACATCTCCAGATAACTCCACAGACATAGTCTCTTTGCCTTTAGCTTGAGAAGATTGCGGTAGATCGCTACGCCCTTTGTTGTTCATCCCCCACTTGCCTCTAGGGGCGGATGGTTCGAACTTTTTAGCCGACTTCTCGGCTATCTCAGCTTGTTCGACCAATTCCTTCCAAGTGTGGGCTTTGATAGCCCCCATGCGAACTTCGACTTGGTCTAGGAAGTTGTGTCTGCATGTCTGTAAGAGCATGGGCAATGGCATCCCTGCCGGGCACATCAAGGATAAATTTCTGAACCGTTCAATGTAGTCACGGACAGATTCGCCCTTCCTCTGCACAGTGGAGAGGAGTTTGTCCATGGTCACTTCGGTATCGTCCTCATAGAAACGAGAGAGGAATCGAGTTTCCAGGTCGATCCAGGAGTTGATAGAGCCCGAGGGGAGACTTCGGAACCAGTCAAATGCCACCCCCTTTAAGGTGCCAATGAAAAGCCTAGCCATGATGGCGTCATTGCTTATAACATTACCAGTCTGAGACCGGAAATAGTAGATGTGCTGATTTGGCGAGCTCTTTCCATCATAGGTATGCAGCGTTGGCGGTTTGAATTTCGGTGGATATGGCACCGAATCCCACTCCAGCGGATAAGGACGGACTGCCCCTACCTTCTTTAATTCATCCCTCTGAGCTAGGGATGCGATCTGAGCTTGGAGGCCCTTAAGGACTTCGGCGTCTAAGGAAGAACCCTCCTTGGATTTCTCCAACTTTGGCTGCTCATTGCTGAAATGTTCCTCTTCATCGTGATTGCTCCCAGCATCATTGTTGTTCCGGTCACTGAGGAGTTGTGCGAGCATCTGTTGAATATTGTCCAGAGCCTCTTGCTGAGTCTTGGAAGTTTGCTCCTGAGCTTCTAAACGTCGACGAAGATCGTCGTTTCACATTATCAGCCATGTTGACTGATGCCCTATCTGTTCGCACTGAGCTAATTATCGTCGAAGAGGCGTACCCACTATCTTCATCTTCTTCATCCGATGGCTGGAGTGATCTCCTAGGTTCTGGCGAGGCTAGGGCCGTCGAGGAAGAAGGCTGTTCATAATTGTAGGGTATCGCCACCCTGGATCTGGTGTTTCGAAAAACACCTTCCTCATGCACCAAGACTTCGCCTAAGCCTGGGCTGTAATCTGGATCTGGGGACTCTCGTCCTCTTCCGGTCATGTTGACGGATGCAGAGGGTAGATCTCGCGAGATGCTCATTTTCCGATGTTTCCCCGGAGCCTGTACCGATAGTCGATCAAAGACTGATCGTCGTCTTGGAGGCGTGGCGGGGATTGATCTCAGCCGGCAATGGACCGAGTGGAGTGTCACCAGCTGACATCCCACTTGTTGACAACAGGGGGAAGAGGTTTGTCTATCCGTCAACAATTTCCTCAAATCAGACCCGGTTGGGTCTCTGCAATCGAGTGCAAAGGCTCCTTTGGATCGCACATAGGGCGATGTCCTGCTTCTTTTATCCCTGCAGATGGGATTAGCACTGAATAGTGCTTTGGTCCTAGCTTCGCCATCAGATGCGAACTTAGTGCTTGACGCACTGGAGGGCAGAGCACGCTGTGGTGCTTTGCCTGCTGTGCTGCTGCAAAGAGGAGGGACCTGGTGAGTACGCTGTGGTACTGTAGCTTTGTTCATACGAACGAGGCTGACGCAAGGCGTTGCTGCTCTTGAATTGGGCGACGGTATGATTGCCGTCTTGACTTCGTGATTGGAGCAGACAGGCATCCCTCCTTTTTCTTCGCGAGAGAGGCGCGGTTTAGGCGTAGCTACGCCTGAAGCTTCGGTTGAAGACTTCTGTTTAGGCTTCCATACCCGCCTTGGCAGAGGAGACTTAGGTTCGCAGGGAACCTGATTAGCCACACGCGAGGCTGAGGGTTGTTGGCAGAATTCTGCTTTCGGTTTCTGATTTGAAACCTTGGTCGTGGAAACCTTCCTATGCTTCCGTGCTCGAAGCATTGGGCCACCCCCAGATAGGACTTCTTCAAATCTTGCTTGATCGAACTGAACCACCAAGTTCTCACAAGCAAAGGAATCAGACTGCGGACGTGCTTCCTTGTTGCGCCAAATAACCGCAGTAGGTTCGTAGAGAACCTTTTCGGTCTCCGCAGAGACTTTCCTTGAAGATTTAGCCAGAGAAGCTCTGGCTGCACCGGCTTTTCTGAATTCAGAGTTAGACCCGAAGGTCTTTTCGTCGCATTGCGACACTTGATTCTCGGCAGTGGAGAATTTCTTCCCCAGCGGAGTCGCCATCTTGTTTTTCATTATGTTTGCAAAGGGGGAAAACTTACAAAAAAAAGGTTTGAGGAGCTAAATTACAAGTATTCTTAAAAAGATTACAAGTAGATCTCCTCAGAGATTCTGGAGAAGTGTGCCGATAGGAGTCTGGTCAGCGCGCGACCACTTTGTCCCTTTGACGATGCGAGCGATGAGATTCCCTTCTCGCCTGGTTCCGGGAATCAGAGAATAGAAGGTTGGTAGAACCCTCTTGCTGCTTCTCAAAATCGCCTTCAATTAGGAATTCCTTCTCGCCTGGTTCCGGAGATTCCTTGAGAAGAAGGACGATGTTAGGGTATCAACACCCTGGTTAGAGAAAGCAATTCTCTAAAAGGTCTCTGAATTCGAGAGCGCACGGTGCGTCGTGAAGAAGCCTCTGCTTGTGGAGCTCTTCTGCCTCTGGAACCGATTCTCGTGTGTGTATCTGTTTTCGGTTGATCGATCTCTTCTCCTTGTACCCCTGGCGGGTTATTTATAGGGAGAGCAAGGGTATAATCGTCCCTTGAAAATATGAAAACAGATTGAATCAAATCTATTTAAATCTGGAAAGTAGCCTTGCTGCGAGGCTAAGATCAGCTTCTGCGAAGCTAGAATAGGCAGGTCGGTGGACCTTCTCGATCTGTTTTGATCCTTTCCATATCGTTGGAGGATTTTCCCTGATCTTCTTACTCGTTTTAGAAGAGTCAAGAGATTGTGGCAATCAACTGCCAAATTTGATCTCTGATTTGATCTTAATCGGATTTGATCTGATTGGATCCGATCTCATCTGGAGATTTGATTGGTCAAAGGTTGACCATAGCAGATTCATAGCAGCACTGCCCGCATTGAGCTCATAGCGGGGCTAGAGGCAATTCCTGGCGAAGTCTGAAAAGAGGCTTTTCGACGAAGCTGTCAGTTAGCTTCCTGGCAAAGTTGCGAGTTAGCTTCTCGGCGAGGCTTTGGATGGCTTCGAGGCGAAGTTGAGTGATATTAGCCTCTCAAGCGAGGCTATCCCTTTGGGCTCATGTAATGCTAAGTGCTAGCACCTTAGACCAGCTGAGGTCTGTTTAGAAACAATCCGGGTTCACTGTCTGCTTGCTGGATCAGTGGAGTCCAAGTTGCTTCCTTGTCCCTTAGAGATGGGTGAAAACTGGTCTTCAGCTCGTCTGTCACTTGTCTTTTGTAAATGTCAACAAGTTTAGACATTGTTCGGACCAATAAGAATCTTGTCTTTTTTAAGTGTCAACAAAGATACTTGAGATGTTTAGCCAGGTCAAACTGAATGTGCCTCTTCTTGACGTTATCCAACAAGTCCCAACCTATGCCAAATTTCTTAAGGATATGTGTACGAAAAAAAGAAAGATGAATGTGCCCAAGAAAGTGTTCTTGGCAACCAATATAAGTGAAATTCTGTCTGGTCCCATTCCGGTGAAATACAAAGATTTCGGATGTCCCACAATTTCCTACACAATAGGACAAACAGAAATTAGCAGAGCACTCTTTGACCTGGGAGCAAGTATCAACTTGCTACCTCTCTCAGTATACCAGCAACTTGGGTTGGACGAGCTAAATCCAACTCGAGTCATCATTCAGTTAGCTGACCGATCTGTGAAATTCCCAAGGGGGAGATCACAGATGTCCTTATCCGCGTCGGGGATTTCATCTACCCCGTTGACTTCATTGTGCTTGCGACCCAACCTGTGTCAAATCTGAGGTCTCAAACTCTAATCATCTTAGGGTGCCCATTCCTTGCTACAGCCAATGCCATAATCAACTGTAGGAACGGGTCCATGCGATTGACCTTTGGAGACATGACGAAGAAAGTCAATGTCTTCAATCTTAGAAGACAACCCAGATATACCAATGATCAGACTTTTGAGGTCAATTCCATTGAAAATCTGACCAGTGAGCATGAGGAAAGTATGGAGATAGAAACAGAGGCAGAGTTTGATTTGGAGTCTGAGGATTTTAATCTAGACTAGATCGTAGATTCGGTAGTGGACTGGGCGTCAAGCCTAAGAGTACCTTATCACAGGATTGAAGGTCCAGATATCACCTCCAATGAATCAACACCTTCCCTAGAGCTAAAAGCCTTACCTAAACACCTCAAGTATGCCTACCTGGGCGGAAGAGAAACCCTGCCAGTCATCATAGCATCCCACCTGACTGAGCAACAAGAGGACAACTTAATGTCTATTTTGAAAAGACATAGGGAAGCCATTAGATGGACTATGAAGGATATCAAGGGGATAAGTTCAGCAATAGTTCAACATAGAATCCATTTAACCGATGAAGCGACTCCCAGGAGGGACCCACAACGCAGGCTTAACCCACTCATGCAAGAGGCAATAAAAGCGAAAATTTTGAAACTATTAGACAATGGGATCATTTATCCCATTTCTGATAGCCAATGGGTTAGCCCTGTTCATGCGGTCCCGAAGAAAGCTGGCTTTACGGTGGTTGAAAATGAACAAAAAAAGTTGGTACAAATAAGACTGCTTACCAAGCTTCGTGTTTGTATCGACTACAGAAAGTTGAATGCAGCCACCCGTAAAGACCACTTCCCGCTACCTTTCATCGACCAAATGCTTGAACGCTTGGCTGGACATGAGTACTATTGCTTCCTAGATGGGTACTCGAGATACAATCAAATCCCCATTGCTGTAGAAGATCAGAAAAAGACTACGTTCACCTGCTCATTCGGAACCTTCGCTTATCGACACATGCCCTTTGGATTATGCAACGCTCCTGTAACATTTCAGCGGTGCATGCTCAGTTTGTTCTCCGACATGGTGGAATATTTTCTTGAGATTTTCATGGATGACTTCTCCATCTACGAAGATTCATTTGAACAATGTCTTCATCATCTTGAGTTGGTTCTGCAAAGATGCAAGGAAAAGAACCTAACTCTGAACTGGGAGAAATGTCATTTCATGGTGAGACAGGGGATTGTCTTAGGCCATGAGATTTCTAGGAGAGGAATTGAAGTGGACAAGGCAAAAGTAGAAGTGATTGCTAAGCTTTCACCACCCAAAAGCATCAAGGATATCAGATCCTTTCTAGGGCATGCTAGGTTCTACCGACAGTTCATTAAGAATTTTAGCAAAATCGCTAGGCCCTTAACCAACCTGCTCGCTAAGGACGTGCCCTTTGATTTTAACGATAAATGTTTCAAATCGTGGGAGAAGCCTAAGCAAGACCTTGTATTTGCGCCTATTATTTCTGCTCATGATTAGGCACAACCGTTTGAAATCATGTGCGATGTCTCTAATTTTGCTATCGGCGCTGTTCTAGGACAGCGCATCGACAATAGGCAACACGTGATTTACTACTCGAGTAGGACCTTGAATGACGCCCAACAGAATTATACAACGACTGAGAAGGAATTCTTGGTCATTATCTTTGCATTAGAAAAGTTCCGACCCTACTTGTTAGGATCGAAGACGGTGATTTTCACGGATCACTCGGCATTGAAATACCTCATGACCAAGAAGGAAGTAAAAGCCCGATTGATTTGGTGGATCCTTTTGTTTCAAGAATTTGACCTGGAAATTCAGGATAAACGAGGTATAGAAAATGTGATAGCTGATCATCAGTCACAAATTCCAAATGCACCGAGGATACAAACTCCGATCAACGAGTATTTCCCAGATGAGCACATCCTGACCATTTTTAAGGAACCATGGTATCCAGACATAGTCAATTACCTGGCCACTGGACAATTACCCGCTGACTGGACAAAGCAGGACCAGTGTCATTTCTTTGCCCAAGTATGATACTTCTTCTGGGAAGAGCCGTATCTTTTTAAGTATTGTCCCGATCAGATTATTCGACAATGCATACCAGAGGAAGAACAGAGGAGTGTGCTTAGCTTTTACCATGAACTTGCATGCGGAGGACACTTCGGTCCCCGCAAAACTGCAGAGAAAGTTTTACAAAGTGGGTTTTACTGGCCCACTCTGTTCAAAGACTCATTCCACTTTTGCAAGTCATGTGCAAATTGTTAGAAGATTGGGAAAATTTCAAGAAGAGACATGATGCCCCTGAACCCGATTCTCGAAGTTGAAATTTTTGATGTTTGGGGTATTGACTTCATGGGACCATTCCCAAATTCCTTCGGCAACCAGTTTATTTTAGTTGCTGTGGATGATGTCTCTAAATGGGTAGAAGTTGTGCCTACAAAGACCAATGACAACAAAGTGGTTGTCAAATTTCTCAAAGAAAATATCTTCTCCCGATTTGGCTCCCCCAGAGCGATAATTAGTGATAATGGATCACATTTCTGCAATAGAGTTTTTGAAGCTCTGATGCGAAAATATTCCATCAATCACAAGTTATCCACTCCATATCATCCCCAGACAAATAGGCAGGTCGAAGTCATCAATCGACAGATCAAGCTCATTTTGAAAAAGACTGTCGGATAAAACCGAAAGGATTGGTCGCTCAAACTCAACGATGCATTGTGGGCTTACCGCACTGCATTTTAGATAGTCCTGGGGATGTCTCCTTATAATATCACATTCGAAAAAGCCTGTCATTTGCCAGTCGAGTTAGAACAACGTGCCCTATGGGCCATTAAGAAAATCAATTTTGATCTGACGGGCCAGTGAGCTAAGGAGACAGCATATCTCAGAATTAGAGGAGATACATAATGAAGCCTACGAGAATGCTCGGATCACCAAAAGCAGGACTAAACTTTTTCATGACCAGATCATAAATCGGAAAAATTTGCCCCGGGAGACAAGGTTTTGTTGTACAACTTGAGGCTTCACATTTTCGCGGGGAAGCTGAAGACTCGTTGGTTTGGACCATTTATTGTGCGCACTGTCTTCCTACACGGTGCCGTGATTATTGTCGATCCTAAGAACAATACGGAATTCAAAGTGAACGGGTAAAGACTGAAACCATTCTTGACCATTGAGCCTGTGTCACAGGCTGGAAGTGTGTTGACTCTTTTTGCCCCGTCATACACCTAACCACAGCTATCCACACCACCCAAAAAAAAACATAATTAGGGGTTCTTTTTATTGTTCACCCCTTATATACTTCTTAATACATTTTTGACGTTTCTTTTCTCCCCTCTCTTTTTACTCTCTTAGTCTATTCGCACTTGGCTGGCCCGAGTCAACAGAGACGGTGACATCATTTCTTCCCCCTATTTATTGCATTTGCATTTACATGACATTCATTGAGGACAATGCATTAGATAGGTGTTGGGGGGGTGCTAACACTTTTTCTTTTTTACTAAAAAAAAAAATCACCAGAATGAAAAAAAAAGAATTTTCATACTCTTTATAAAAATACTAAAAGGTTGTAGGAATTAAGGGAACCTTATTAAGGAATCTTTATTTTAACCTAAATAAAAATGAAACATTGATTTGACTAAGAGTTAGGAGGAACAAGGAAAACAACTCATATCTTTTATTTTGCCTTAGTAGAATATGCATAAACCACACACATGCTTGGGATTTAGAGACACAACTCTGAAAAAAAAAGCTGGATAATTGTGCCTCAAGAAGCATGATTACTCACACCAAAGAAATATATATATATATATATATATATATATATATATATATATATATATATATATATATATATATATATATATATATATATATATATATATATATATATATATATATGTAAGTAAATCTTGATTTTGTGACCTACTCTACATGCATATTTGACCTTAGGGGTGTTTTTCCACCTTGTGCCCTAAAACCATCTGGTTTTGGAGTCATCGGTTTGATATGTGTTACATGGGTAAAGTAGAAAGCCTAAAGAAATCAAGAATTAAAATATAAAATATTAATAAAATTAAATGATATTCAAAGTTGAGTTGATAAATCTCAAGCACATCACACTTACACATTATACATATCTATCTAAAGTAAAATAAAAGAATAAGTTAGAAGTACAAGCTCCTTTCTAAATTCAAAGTAAAACCATAATTTCTTCTTTTATGAAGGCTAAAGTATAGGAGGACTTATGAGGGTTAAACCTAATTCTCATATCATTCGGTCATTTTTTTACTTAGATGATTGAAAGTTTTTTTTCTTGAAAGAGGTTTTGCTTACAACTAACATTTTTTATTTATTGGATTTTGTGGGTGCAATCCGCTGAAAACTCTCAAGAGACAACACTTCTCTAGGGGAAATCTAGAGGTTTAAAGGCTTGTTGCACATGCTCAGTGCAATCGCGTCACCTGCGAAAGTGGTGTAATAAGTCTCTTGTTTGCTCGGGGCGAGCAAAAAGATAAGTGTGGGGTGTGATTAGTCTCTAATATTGCATAATTTTTATCACATCTGCATATTTATTTTGTATAAAATTCTGCTAATAAAGTTTTACTTGTTTGATCCTAGGTCCATAGTGTGCAATGAAGAAGAAGACCCTAAATCACCATTTAATGGGTGATTAAAGGCTTACAAAATAGCCATTGACTTTAGAAAGGTGATTCTGTCAGATCAGGGCATCAAATCAGAAATTTAGGAGATCTATCCAATAGGGGACTGACGCGACGTAGTGCAGCAGGAGGCCTGGCGCGCGCCGCCCTGGCAGGGCAGGGCCGCGTTTCCGCGACCATACGGGTGCGACCGCGCCCGTGCTTTGGGCCAGGGGGTTGTCCCCCTTTCTCCGGGTGCTTATAAATACCCCATTTGGGGTCTTTCAGAGGATATATTCAGAGAGTTTAGGAGTTGTTGTTATCTTATTTTTAGGAGTTGTAGTTGTTTTGTTTCCTTCTTCTAGTTTTATTTTGGCCATTAGAGTGAAAGAGAGAGAGAGAGAGAGAGAGTGTGTGTGTAAAAGTTGTATTTGAAGGGTGACAAGCTTATACAAGTAATTACTTCTCTTTCTTCTTTTCATTTACTTGTTGTTTTCATTTGCTTCTACCTCTTTTTTTTAATGTAACACTTTTTCTCTTTACTTCTTCTCTCTTGTTGATTCTTTTGCTACCATGTCTAACTAACTCTCTTATTGCATGGCTAACTAATTACTAACCCACTAAACTCTAACAACTTGATTGATAAACCTAAATGAGTCAACAGTGTCAAACAAGCCTTGTGCAAACGAGAGCTTTGATATCTTAAGACGAGGGTTCTAACTCTATCTTACTCACAAGTATTCTCTTTCTTGTATTTCATCCTTAATGGGTTTTTGATGATCTATGGATTGTAAACTTTACTTGTTTTTGTAAGTTAGAAATATTTCTTTTAACTTGGCCGATACCATTAGTGCACTTGTGTCTTCCCTTATTCTCGCCTTTTATTGGATCTTGATAAGGGAATGTCTAAGTTTTTGCCGTGTAAAGCTAAGTTAAAGGAAGAACTTTCACTCAATTTTCACGTGAATAGTTCCTATGCATAAGGGTTATACTTTCCTATGATCCATCATGAGGCTACATCTTCAAAAAGTTAGAGATTAGTGGGAGCACTTAGTAGAAAGTTAGCCATGCGTTTTTACCATCTAGAAAAATCACTTTACAAAGCACCAAACCATTCTAAACAATTCTTGAAACCAACTTGTTTTCATTTTAAAATTCTTTATTTGAAACAAAAAACTTTCTCTTTTCTTGAACAAAGAAGCCGCATCAAGCTTTCATTGCTCTCCCTTCTTGTGGATACGACCCGTATAGCCACTTTGCTAGTACGGAAGAATCGCTAAAACAGTAACATCGACCCACATTCCTTTACTTATTTTTGTGTTTGCTTTTTGCCAATCAGTATGATAAGCATGTGAAGTGTGTGTGGCATATTTAGCATAATGTGTGTGGGGGCATGTTGTGTTTGATAAGTATGAGCATGTGTAGCATGAGAAACATGAACATGATTTTTTGGAGTGTCTCGTAGGAAACATGGCCTCTAATTTAGCCTAATCAAACTCATATTTTTTAAAATATTTTTCAAAGTGTTAATTTTTGTTTTTAAATAGAAATCTCTTTTTCATCAATCAAAAGAAATTTTGCTTTACAAGAAATTTTGTGTGCATCAAAATCTTTTTGTGTAGAAATAAGTGTGGAAGACAAATCTCTTTTTCTTTGGAAGAATAACAACTTGATTTTAAAGACATTCATTTTCCTTTTTTATTTTTAAATATTTCTTTTTGAGAAAATTATAGTTATGAGAAAGTTCTTCAAAAACTTCACTCAATTCATCCATTGTTAATTCACAATCATCTAGAGATGGTTCGGATATTACCTTTGGTGTGTTATCATTAGCCATGATACGCACGTTTGCCTTATCCACCTCTTCTTCGGATTCACTCTGTGAATCCCTGTAACTTTCAAGGCCTTCTTTTTGTAGGGCTTCTTGGAGGTTGTAGGCTTGCTTTTTTCTCCGGGCACTCGACAATGATATGTCCGGGTTTCCAGTAATTGAAGCAAATAATCTTCTTGTCCTCCTTCCCTTGCCATTGTCTTCTATTGTTGAACTTGGCCTTGTTGTACATCCTCCTTACATTTTTCACTTGGAGAAAAAGATCTTCATCATCTTCTTCTTCTTCATCATCATCAGAGATGGTGGGGTAGACTTGAAGGTAATCATATTTTTCTTTTGAGGAGCCATTTCTTCTCTAGCCTTCCTCTCCATCACATGAGTTTTAAGGTTGCCGATAAGACTTATGAGCTCCATCTCTTCCTTGTCATTGAGATCTTTTAATGTTGTAACTTTGACCTCCTATGATGGTGGTAGAGCACGAATGACCTTCCTCAGCTTTGGTCATTATCAACAGCACACCTACAGAAGCAAGACCATTGGTGATTTTAGTACCCTGTAACTATGTCATCAATAGAATCATTATCATGCTTGGTAAAATTCTCGTATTGGGAACGTAAGAGATCATTCTTAACTCTCTTGACTTGTGATGTCCCCTCGTGTGTGTTGATACCAATTGTAGAATCACCTAGAGGGGGGGTGAATAGGTGATGGCTAATCTAATGGTCACTAAATGCGGAATTAAAAACTTATTAAACTAAACACCAAGTTTAACACAAGAGTGTAGCCGAATTCCCCGTGAAGGGCTCTGGACTAACTCCTCAAGATTCCTCTAAATAAGAGTTGAGGTGCCGCGTTGGCTCTCTTGGTTGAAAACTAGTGTTAGCAAACACACCCCAAGCATATAACAATTAAGCACAATATGTATATCAAGCATATAAAGATAAAGACAATAATAACATGCAAGATATAAACAAGTAGGAGATAGAGAGAGAGCAATCGCAAACACGGGAGATTTGTTTCGAGGTTCGAGCACCCTTGCTCTACGTCCCCGCCTTCACACTTGAAGGATTTCTGTTGGCCCAAAGGCCCTTCACCCTAGTTTTGATGATGATCAACTCATGTAGTTATAGTTACTAATGATCTTGTGTTTAATTAGTGACAGATTCATGATCAAGATCTTAGTAGGTGCATAGCTCAACAAAGGATAAAAGAACAAGATTTGGAGCTTGCATGTGGTGATCCAAGGAGTTTTTGGATCAAGCTTGGACCAAGTCAAGAAGATGAGAAGCCTTCAAGGGAAGACTTCAAGAAGTTGAAGACTTGGGTCTAGGTATAGAATTTGTATTTTTGTTTTAGTAAAAATGTAAAGGATAGATAGTTGGTGGATTGCTCAAGTTATATCACACACACACACTCTTGATAGAACTCTTGATTTAATTGATTTCATAAAAGATTCTTTTTTAGAAAAGAATTTTTATTTAGTAAAAGATTTTCTTTGAGACAAAATATAAAAACTTTGGATTTTGGTATTTCATAGTTCATATCTTTAAACCAAAATCATGATTAGAGCTTTATGTCAAAAACATAGATATTCCATATTGATTGTGTAGTGGATCATATCCATACACACCATGCTTTTAAATGAACTCAAATATCTTGTTTTTGTATTTGATGAAGATTTAGAAAAACAAGTTTGGAAAAACATGTTTTGGAAAAATACATTTTAGTTATTTAGCTAATATTTCCAAGTTACAAAAATAGACCAAAACATCTATAACATGTCTTGATTTTGTGCAAGCATGTTTGTTCTCTCATGTATATTGGTAAAACTATTTTTGTAGAATTTACATGTATTTTTAGGATTTTATAAAAAGATTTTTTGTACAGATTTCTGACCTGGAAAACTGGCTGACAGGCCAACCGGTCGACTGGACCGGTCGACCGAAGTGCACAGCCATGTGCACGTTGTCAGCACAGTGGCCGGTCGACCGGGTCGGTCGACCGACCAAGAGAGCTTGCTCTCTGGAAATGTCCAGTCGACTGACCCAGTCGACCGACAGTTCAAATCCAGGCGAGCGGTCGACTGGCAGTCGACCGGTCCAGAGAGTTCTGCTCTCTGGAAGTTATCGGTCGACCGAGCCGGTCGACCGGTGGCTGCAACGGTCAGAAAAATGACCGTTGGCCGGTCGACCGGCGGTCGACCGACAGCACTGACACAGCCCCAACGGCTCTTTTTCTGGGCAGCCTATAAAAGGGGGTTTTGTCAATGGTTTTAAGGTTAAGATTTTTGAGACTTCTTGAGCAGATTTTCTGATACTTTTAGAAGAGTTTCTCCACAAAATTTAAGTGCAAATACTTCCAATCAAAAGGAAGAGTTTTTATCAAGAGAGTGTTTAGTGATCTTTGAGTTTTCTACCAAAGTTTTCTTTCCTTCATTTTCTCACCACACACTTGAGCAAATCATTGTCTATCATCCTATAGGTGTGTTGTAGTGAGAGTACTCTTTAGGTGATCAAGTGTTGTGATCATCAAAGAGATTTTTTCTTGTTCTTTGTGGAAACGGGCAAGTGTGCTCGTTGTTGGTGGTTGAGTTCGGGTGCGAACTTGTGGTGCGAGGTGCGGCCTCGACGAGCCGGTGGGCTTGTGGTGTGTAAGGGACTTAAGGGGTCCGAGGGTTTGTAGGTGTACGGCACCGAGGAGAGATCCATTGGGATCTTGCATAGTGGAACCCTTCGTGTGTCGAAGGCGGGGATGTAGAGCAAGTGTGCTCGAACCTCGAAACAAACCCTTTGTGTTTGCGATTGCTTACTCTTCCCTCTCTCTCTCTTTGTCTCTTTTATATCTTGCATTTACTTTCATTGTGTTCATCTTATATATGCATGATATATACCCTTGTGCTTAATTGATATATAATTGCGTGGGATTGTTGTTAACACTAGTATTCAACCAAGAGAGCCAACGTGGCACCTCAACCCATTCAAGGGGAATCTAGAGGAGCTTGTCCAGAGCCTCGCAAGGGGAATTCGGCAACACTCTTGAGTTATACATAAGTGTTTAATTAAAAGAAGTTTAATTTGGTCATCTTAGCTTTTATTCCGCATTATTTGTTCATAAGTGACCATTAGACTAGCCATCACCTATTCACCCCCCCTCTAGGTGAACTTACAATTGGTATCAGAGCAAGTGCTCTTGATAAGGGTCTAACAACCTAAGAGTTAAAGATCCTACTTTTGGGCTAATCACAATATTTGTTGTACACACACACCTCACCATGGACTTTATGTCACCACCCACCTTTGATATTCTTAACATCCACATTTGGAAAGTTAAGATGTCATTGTTCCTAAAAGCCCTAGGTTATAATGTATATCTTGCCACTACTAATAATGCTTATTGTATAGATGGTAAGAATTTTGAGGCTAATGCAAAAGCCCTAAAAGCTTTGAAGAGTACCCTAAATGATGATTACTTATTTAGGGTTGCTAATATTGATATGGCTTTTGTAGTATGGAACACCCTCATCTCCCTTGGCGAAAATGAACAATACCTTGCGGGGAGCGATTCGGATGTTGGAAGCGACACCTCCAACAAGTGCTACATGGTCCAAGGGGATGACCCCCTTGAGGTAAATACCGAATCCGATGATGAGGATGCTAGTATGTCATATGATGAGCTAAATTCTTTATGCCAATTATTGCTTGAAAGATATGACATAATTAAGAAAGAAAATAAAATTTTGAAAAAGGACATTGCTTGCATGCATAATGAGCATGATTCATGTAGAGATAACATTGCATGCTTAGAAAAGAATAATAAAGATTTGAAAAAGAACATTGATTGCATGCATGTAGAAAATGATTCTTTTAGAAATAAACTTGCATGTTTAGAAAAGGAAAATGAAGACTTGAAAAATGAAAATGTTTCCCTCATGTCTAAATTAAATGATTTGTGTAAAGGGAACACTATTTTGAAGGATAAGATAGCTATGGTAGAAAAACAAAAAGAAAATATTTTTCAAGAAAATATCACTTTGAAAAGAAAATTTGTTGAAAAAGAAAAAGATTTTGTTGCTAAGAAGAAAAAGAAAAATGATTCTTCATCTCATCATGCTTTTCATGCCACATCTAATGAGATTAAGAATATGAAAAATAAGATGAATAATTTGAGTTCAACTTTGAACTCGTGTGCATTTAACCATTCTAAGTTGGAATCCTTGTTTCAAAAGAAACAAGTTCCTCATGCTCATGCACATACACATCATGCTTATGGTGCACAACACGATCACAATCACACTCATAAGCATCATGCTAAGGTGTACATTTGTACACATTGCGGCCGCAAAGGCCATCTAGCAAGATATTGTTTTGATAAGAAACCATATTTATATTTTGCTAAGTATAATAGATTTTGGGTTCCTTACAACAATGCTAACCCCAAAGGACCCAAGAAAACATGGGTACCAAAACCCCCACCTTTTGATTTTGATGTAGGTGTGGGATCTCACAAAACGTGAGAAGATTGGTGCCTTGGTAGTGATTGCAATGGACATGATGGACATACACTTGGTTGCATCACTATCAAGGAGCTTGGTGGGACAACCACCATACTTGGAGCTTTGGAGTTGGTAACAACCTCTAAACTCCTATTTTATTTATGTACATGCTTTATACTTTTATCATATTCATAGCATGTTCATGTTTTAAGATTTTGTGTGCTTATGTGGTATTTACATGCTTTGATGTAGAATATATCAAACTTGTATGTATACATATACAAATAGTGAATTACAATTGACTCTTAAATAATTGAACTTCATGCTCACTTGTATCCACTTTATGCATATGTATAATCTAGTTTTGATAATTCTCATATATACATGTTTTGCCAATTTTTGTGATTTACTTCATGTATATGCATGTTTAATTCAAATCTAATAAATATACATGTATACCCGTGAGTCTCTTGCCTTCATGCAATATATATTGGACTCTTTTAATATTTGGGATATGTATGCATATTGTTGGATTTGTATAATTCATACATATACCATGTAAATTTTTTTTGATGATTTGTTTTGATACAAATGATTTTTGTATGTTGTTAAATAAAAATTTTAGTCATGATTTGATTTGGGCTTCTATGACTATTTTCATGTAGATACTATTTACATAACCTTTGAACACTCTATCTTTAAGAAAATATATATGTTGAGCTTTATGGAATATGAGTGCTTGAACTTTTATGTATTTAGTATTATTCATGAAATACATATGATTTCATATTTATGAAGGATCTTTAACTAGTTTGTCAAAAATTCATTTAAACTAGTTATCTATTCTTCAAGTATTGCACATGATCCTATTTTTGATTTTATGGATAAATTCTTTTATGTTCTCAAGATTTGAACGTTTCATGTATTGAATATTAGTTTAAATGTTAATTTCTATCAACACTAGGATTTATACTTGAACATATTATGGGCACAAATAAATCTATTGATATGTGTACTTGAATGCTTATTTGAACCCATTAGATGTACTTGTATTGCTTAGTTTTGATGATCTTTACACTTTTAAACTTGTATTTCCTTTTTGGATGTGATTTATGACCATGTGCTTTTCATTTCATGTATATGCTTATTTTGTCAAAACATTAAAATATACATGGATAACCCTTGAGTCATTTGCTTTTCATGCAAATCTATTTATAAGGACTCAATTGTAGTTTGGGGATATGTATGTATACTTAATGTCTTGTCAAAACATACATATGCTATGAAATATAATTTTGATGATTTTCATATATTAAAATTTGTGATGATTTTCGTATTTTCAAAATTTATGATTTTAAGGAATATTGAGTTTTATTGCAATTTTCATGATGCCATGTTTCACATAACATTAGTACACTCATTTTTGAAAATATGGACTTTATGGATTAGAGTGTCTTAGTGCCTTGTGATTTATGCATATTTCATGAAAAACTTTTGACTTATTCCTTGATTGAAGGATTCCGTACTAGTTGTTAAACACCTTCATTTAACTAGTTCGAATTCTTCATATGATATATACACTTAAGCTTAATTTTCAATTGGTATCATTGGATATTTTCAATTGGTATCAATTTGACTTCTTATGTATATACTCATATTTTTGCTTTCCCATATATGTATGTATCACCTTCAATTGATATTAGTTCTTCATACATATATGTTATCTATTTGTGCTTATTTTACAAGTGGTATTTCCTTTAAAGCACAAAGATTGTTGATGCTAAGATTTCAAATTGGTATTTCATAATAAGCTTATGCATTGTGTTTTGAAATTGGTATCAAAAGAATTCAAAATTTGATTATTTTACAATCGATATCTCAAAATTTGTTATTACTAAGAAAAAGTTAAAATTTTGTTTTAATAAAGAAAAATTCAAAATTTTTGATTTGTATTTCCTATATGCACGGAGAGCTTAACATCTCTTCTACATATAGATTCATGTTGAGTATATTATAAATTGAGGAGCTTGACAACTCTTCTTTATATGATATACGTGTGTAGGGGGAGCTTCACATCTCCTCTTATGCATGACATATTATACGTTATGTGAATTTGGGCTTGTCATCCCTCTTTCATGTAATGTATATGTGTCGGGAAGCTAACTTAACGTCTTCCTCTTCATGAATTTATATCGCATATAAATTTTATTGATTGTATTGTATTTATCCCTCCTTGATTCCTTTGTTGATGATTGACAAAAAGGGGGAGAAGAATTTGTGATTTTATATGCATGATTTCATGATTTCCTTACTTAAGGGGGAGAAGTATTTGGTTCCTTGCTTAAGGGGGAGTAAGATTTGTATTTATGCATATATGTTGTCTTGCAATTAGGAGCAAAAGATTTGATTTATGATTTGATCTATATGATTGCATCTCCTACATTGCATACATGTCATGTGCTTTCATTGCCATATCTTGTATTTATTTGATATGCATGAGTTAAGGGGGAGCTTCTTTGAAGCTTTACTTTAATCCATGCATATATAACTCCATGAGTTTTGTCATCATCAAAAAGGGGGAGATTGTTGGCCCAAAGGCCCTTCACCCTAGTTTTGATGATGATCAACTCATGTAGTTATAGTTACTAATGATCTTGTGTTTAATTAGTGACAGATTCATGATCAAGATCTTAGTAGGTGCATAGCTCAACAAAGGATAAAAGAACAAGATTTGGAGCTTGCATGTGGTGATCCAAGGAGTTTTTGGATCAAGCTTGGACCAAGTCAAGAAGATGAGAAGCCTTCAAGGGAAGACTTCAAGAAGTTGAAGACTTGGGTCTAGGTATAGAATTTGTATTTTTGTTTTAGTAAAAATGTAAAGGATAGATAGTTGGTGGATTGCTCAAGTTATATCACACACACACACTCTTGATAGAACTCTTGATTTAATTGATTTCATAAAAGATTTCTTTTTTAGAAAAGAATTTTTATTTAGTAAAAGATTTTCTTTGAGACAAAATATAAAAACTTTGGATTTTGGTATTTCATAGTTCATATCTTTAAACCAAAATCATGATTAGAGCTTTATGTCAAAAACATAGATATTCCATATTGATTGTGTAGTGGATCATATCCATACACACCATGCTTTTAAATGAACTCAAATATCTTGTTTTTGTATTTGATGAAGATTTAGAAAAACAAGTTTGGAAAAACATGTTTTGGAAAAATACATTTTAGTTATTTAGCTAATATTTCCAAGTTACAAAAATAGACCAAAACATCTATAACATGTCTTGATTTTGTGCAAGCATGTTTGTTCTCTCATGTATATTGGTAAAACTATTTTTGTAGAATTTACATGTATTTTTAGGATTTTATAAAAAGATTTTTTGTACAGATTTCTGACCTGGAAAACTGGCTGACAGGCCAACCGGTCGACTGGACCGGTCGACCGAAGTGCACAGCCATGTGCACGTTGTCAGCACAGTGGCCGGTCGACCGGGTCGGTCGACCGACCAAGAGAGCTTGCTCTCTGGAAATGTCCAGTCGACTGACCCAGTCGACCGACAGTTCAAATCCAGGCGAGCGGTCGACTGGCAGTCGACCGGTCCAGAGAGTTCTGCTCTCTGGAAGTTATCGGTCGACCGAGCCGGTCGACCGGTGGCTGCAACGGTCAGAAAAATGACCGTTGGCCGGTCGACCGGCGGTCGACCGACAGCACTGACACAGCCCCAACGGCTCTTTTTCTGGGCAGCCTATAAAAGGGGGTTTTGTCAATGGTTTTAAGGTTAAGATTTTTGAGACTTCTTGAGCAGATTTTCTGATACTTTTAGAAGAGTTTCTCCACAAAATTTAAGTGCAAATACTTCCAATCAAAAGGAAGAGTTTTTATCAAGAGAGTGTTTAGTGATCTTTGAGTTTTCTACCAAAGTTTTCTTTCCTTCATTTTCTCACCACACACTTGAGCAAATCATTGTCTATCATCCTATAGGTGTGTTGTAGTGAGAGTACTCTTTAGGTGATCAAGTGTTGTGATCATCAAAGAGATTTTTTCTTGTTCTTTGTGGAAACGGGCAAGTGTGCTCGTTGTTGGTGGTTGAGTTCGGGTGCGAACTTGTGGTGCGAGGTGCGGCCTCGACGAGCCGGTGGGCTTGTGGTGTGTAAGGGACTTAAGGGGTCCGAGGGTTTGTAGGTGTACGGCACCGAGGAGAGATCCATTGGGATCTTGCATAGTGGAAACCCTTCGTGTGTCGAAGGCGGGGATGTAGAGCAAGTGTGCTCGAACCTCGAAACAAACCCTTTGTGTTTGCGATTGCTTACTCTTCCCTCTCTCTCTCTCTTTGTCTCTTTTATATCTTGCATTTACTTTCATTGTGTTCATCTTATATATGCATGATATATACCCTTGTGCTTAATTGATATATAATTGCGTGGGATTGTTGTTAACACTAGTATTCAACCAAGAGAGCCAACGTGGCACCTCAACCCATTCAAGGGAATCTAGAGGAGCTTGTCCAGAGCCTCGCAAGGGGAATTCGGCAACACTCTTGAGTTATACATAAGTGTTTAATTAAAAGAAGTTTAATTTGGTCATCTTAGCTTTTATTCCGCATTATTTGTTCATAAGTGACCATTAGACTAGCCATCACCTATTCACCCCCCCTCTAGGTGAACTTACAATTTCCACTATAATCGATCCCACCGGATCACTCGGTGCCGCAACACCTACAAGGCGAATTCACACTTGAACTCCTTGGACTCTCTAGTCCCGTACACACCGCAAGCCCACAAGCTCGCCGAGGCCGCACCTCAAACACCGAGTTCTCACTAGAACCCGAAACACCGCGAACACAACCGTCCGCCTCCTCAAAGTACAAGAAAGAACTCTTTGGTGATCACAACACTTTGATTACCAAAAAACAATCTCACAAGAACACTCCTATAAAATGAATATGTCAATGGGTTGCTCAAGTGTTTGTGAGAAAACAAGGATTGAAATGGTGGAGGAAAAACTCAAGAAAATTACTTTTAAAACACTCTTGATAAACTCCCCTTTTGTTTGGAAGTATTAGCTCTCAATTTAGTGGAGAAAACTCTTTTAATGTAGTAGGAAAAACTAACTCAAAACCCACTAAAAAATCTTAGAGAAAACAGTACCCAAACTCCCAAATTTATAGGGCTAGAAAAACTAGCCGTTGGGAGCCAGGTGGCCTGCCCGGTCGACCGCCAACGGTCATTTTTTTGACCGTTGGGGCAGCGGTCGACCAGCCGGTCGACCGTGGCTTGGATACAGAGAGCACTGCTCTCTGTCCGGTCGACCGCCCGGTCGACCGGGGCCTTTCCAGAGAGCAGAGCTCTTTGGACGGTCGACTGGGGCGGTCGACCGGCCTCCAGCCAGAACTTGGCGTGCACGTCTGTGCATGTCGGTCGACCGCCCGGTCGACCGACTTCAGACTTCGGTCGACCGGTCGGTCGACCGGCTGAAGCCAGAACAGAAAAACCTGGGACTAAAAACTTGGTTATTTTTGACTCAATAAAATCCCATAAAATCATGAAAAATCTACAAAAATAGTTTTAATATAATACTTTGATAATCAAACATGCTTGAACAAAATCAAGACATGTTACTGTTGGCCCATAAGGTTACACTCTCCATTTGTTTAGAGTTTTGATGATAACAAACCAAATAAGAGCTATATGGTACTAATTAGTTTGTTAAGATAAGTTTCAGGTTTGTACCATAGTTTGGAGGCCATTGCTTAGCTATTGTAACAACTTCTAGGTTCATGAAGCAAAGAAGGCAAATTGCACATCAAGGAAGGAACATAGAAGAGAAGGCTCTAGCAAGGCATTGCATGGCTCAAGATTGCTCAAGAGACTTAATTAGATTTATTTTTTAGTTTAGAGTTTTTGTTAAAGAATAGTGAATAGGTTTGAAGCTCTATCACACACGTTTTTGCGCACATCCTATTTCTAAGTTTATTTCATATAAATTATACAAAAATAGTTTGATACAAAATCCTCTGTTTATAAATCCATGTTTATGTTTTATACTTATCCCTATTTAAAACATATTTTGATAAAAATATTTATCTCCTCAAAATTCTTTTGAAAAGTTGGTTTTTGGCCTGAGCCGGTCGACCGCCCGGGTCGACCGTGGCTATGACAGGCTTTGCCGGTCGACCCGAGCGGTCGACCGTAGTTCTGGCAATGCACGTATCAGTGTGCATGTCTCACGGTCGACCGTGACGGTCGACCGGGACGAGCCTGACTGTAAGTCCTTAGTCTCTGTTTGTTTCGGTCGACCGGGCCGGTCGACCGTAGCCTGCAACGGTCGTTTTCTTTATGCTTGCGGTCGACCGGGCCGGTCGACCGGACTATCCGTTTGAACAGTAACGGCTAGTTTCTGAACAGGTTTAATTTTTGTCTTTTTCTCACTTAAGTGAGTTTAAATGACTTGTTTTGGGTTTAATACATTCTGATTAGCCTTAAAAATGTTTTATCTCTAAACCCTAGCCCTCTCCTATAAATAGGGGTGTGTGGAGAGAGTTTGGGTTACCTAATCATTACAAGAAAAATTCAAAAGTTTAAGGCATTCAAAAGAGCTTGGTTTCTTGGTTTTTGTGCTGAATTTCTCTCTCATTTTCTGAAGTGTTTTCAAGAATTCTCTGATTTCATTTTCTTTTCTCTTTGCACACAAGAGCTTCATTCCTACTCATTGTTCTCTAAGGACCTTTGTAAGGGAAGAGAATTTTCAAAGAGAAAGTTTGTGGTCTTTTGACTACCAAGAGAGAACTTGTACTTGAGATTGTGGAGTTGGGTACTCCGGTGTATTTGTGACATCTTTGAGATAGTGGAAGTGGTTGGAATCCTTCTGGGGAAGGCGGGGAAGTAGAGCTGGGTGCTCGAACCTCGATAACAAATCTTGGTGTTTGCGTTTGGTTTACTATTCTTGTTCTTGCACTACTTTCATTGCTATTGTTGCTTGCTTTTGTTTGTCATTGCTATATTCACTTGTTGTCATTCATCTTGTCAATCATTGTCCCATACAACAAGGTTGCATTGCGCACCTCCAACTCATATTTACGAGGAATCAGGAGGAAGGAGTTCAGAACCCTTCACGGGGCATTCGGCTCTTAGTCTTGTTTTGGGAGATTGTTGCATCATATTTTTAAATTGTGCATTGATTAGCATTATCACCTATTCACCCCCCTCTAGGTGATTTTCAATTGGTATCAGAGCTTGGACTCTAAGTTTTGGCTTAACATCCATAGAGAGATCCTTAAAACTTGCTAATCAACATTTTTATTCATCCATTCATACACTAGTAAACATGGCCGACAACATTAAATCCACACCTAAATTTGATGGACTAAACTTCCCTACTTGGAAGGTTAGGATGACTATCTTCTTGCAATCCCTAGGTAGTTTGGTAGCTAAATCCTTGACCAAACCCTATGTAGCACCCGATAGTGATGAGAGCACTTGGACCGACTTCAACTTTAGAGAATATGAGGCAAACTCCAAGGCCCAAAACTCCCTATTAACCGCCTTGAATGAGGATGACCTTACACGGGTAATTCATTGCCAATCCGCCTATGAGATTTGGCAACACTTATTGGTCACACATGAAGGGACTTCACAAGTCAAGAGAGCTAAGATAGATCTCTTGAGGTCTCAATATGAATCATTTAAAATGCTTGATGATGAAACTATTGATTTTATGATTACAAGGTTTACTAAAATTACCAATGCTCTTTCTTCCTTAGGCGATGTCATCTCCAACGATCAAAAGGTGCGGAAAGTAATTCGGGCGCTTCCTCCATCTTGGGAGATAAAGGCCACCACCTTAAAGGAGTTAAACGACAAGGATGAGATGGACCTCATTAGCCTCATTGGGAACTTAAAGACCCATGAGATGGAGAAGAAAGCAAGAGAAGAGGCCGCTCCAACAAAGAAGAAATCAATAGCTTTCAAGTCTTCATCCACCCTTGAAGACGATGAGGAAGATGAAGAAGAAGATGAGGAGCTCTCCCTCCTTGTGCGAAACATGAAAAGATTGTACCGGAAGAAAAAGCTCAACTTCCAAATAAAGTTTGAAGGCAAAGAGGAGAAAAGAATTATATGTTTCAATTGCCGAAGGCTAGGACACATCATGGCGGATTGCCCGGAGTTCAAAAAGAAGATGACCTCCTCCTTCAAGCCAAAGAAGTCGCAAGAAAAGAAAGCTTACAAGGCAACATGGGATTCGGAAAGCGAGTCCGAAGAAGAAGAAGCGGATACCGCGAATATGTGTTTCATGGCAAACACACCAAAGGTAACCCCTCAATCTCTTGATGAGGAAGATGATGGTTTGAGTAAAGAAGTTATTGTGCATGCCTTTGTTGAACTCTCCGAAACTTATGATAATAAGAAATTGAATGTCTTAAATTACAAAAGGAAGTTGCTTTTCTTAAAAATCACTTGGTATGGTTTCTAAAGAAAAGGATGATATCTCTTCAAAACTTATTTCTATTCAAAATGAATTTAGTGCCTACAAGGTTTCTTGTAAGGCAAAAGCTCCTATTGTAAATGAAAAAGAAATTTCTTCTTTTAAATCTAAAATGGTTAATTTTGAAAAGGTTTTGAAAGATTGTGCTTTTAACACCAAGAGGCTTGAAGAAAAGTTTTCTAAAAAGCACACCTCTCATGCTAAAGATTCACATTTTAAGATTCCTCATGCTCACACTACACACAAATCTTCTCATTTTCATGCTCACAATTCTCATGCTCACAAATCACACACTCACTATGCTTTTAAATATGGTAGAGTGTATAGATGTACATATTGTGGTAAAAATGGACATTTAGCTAAGTTTTGTTATGATCAATCAAATAGAACAAATAATCTTGTTTGGGTTAATGAAACTAACTCTTTAGGACCCAAGAAAATGTGAGTACCAAAATCAAGTCCTAAATTATTTGATGTAGGTACACACCAAGGCTCCAAGACGTAGGGAGCGGTGGTACCTTGATAGTGGTTGTTCAAGACACATGACATGGGATATCAATAACTTTACAACCCTATCAAGGTACATGGAAGGTGGCTCCGTCACCTTCGGGGATGACTCCAAAGGGACTATCATCGGTATAGGTAACATTCAAATTGGTTCATCTCCTACTATAGAAAATGTTGTACTTGTTGATGGTTTGAAACATAATTTGCTTAGCATTAGCCAATTTTGTGATCGTGGACTTAAAGTTGTTTTTGATGATTGTTCTTGTAAGATTTTTGATATTAAATCCAATGATTGTATTCTCACCGGTTTTCGTGATGATAATGTTTATATCATTGACATGCTTAATGTGGAATGTTCTACTAAATGCTTAAATGCTTTTGATGAAAATTCTTGGCTTTGGCATAGAAGATTAGGACATGCATCTTTTGATCATCTTTCTAGGATTAATTCAAAGGAATTGGTGAAGGGTATTCCTTACTTGAAGTTTGAGAAAGACCGCATTTGTGGTGCGTGCCAACTTGGGAAACAAACCAAGTCTTCCTTCAAACCAATCAAGGATATCATGTCAACTAGGCTTTAGAATTAATTCATATGGATCTTTTTGGACCTACTAAAACAAAGAGTTTAAATGGTAGTAGATATGCATATGTTTTGGTTGATGATTTTTCCCGTTTCACTTGGGTTTTCTTTTTTGAACACAAAGATCAAACCTTTTCTCATTTTAAGATTTTTCGAAAAAGGGTTGAAAAAGAAAAAGGTTTTCCGATTTTGAAAATAAGGAGTGATAGAGGTGGTGAGTTTGTGAACCAACTCTTCATGACTTATTGTGATGAAAAGGGAATTAAGCATGAAATGTCTTGTCCTAGAACTCCACAACAAAATGGAGTTGCAGAAAGGAAAAATAGAACACTTCAAGAGATGGCTAGGACAATGATAAGTGAATACGACCTCCCTCAATATTTATGGGCCGAGGCCGTAAACACCGCATGCTATATATCAAACCGTATTTATTTGTGCAAAAATTCTTCTAAAACATCTTTTGAAATGTATCATTATAGAAAACCAAATGTTGCATATTTCAAAGTTTTTGGTTGCAAGTGTTTTGTTTTGAACACTAAAGATAACTTGGGTAAATTTGATGCTAAGGCTTATGAAGCAATCTTTGTTGGATATTCTACAACTAGTAAAGCTTATAGAGTATTCAATAGATCTTCACTTACCATTGAAGAATCCATGCATGTTAAATTTGAAGAATCTAATGTGGTTGTTGAGAATGTTGTAGAGATTGAACCATTAGGTGAAGACATGGAGAGACTATCCTTGAAGGACTCACCCGCTCAAGAAGAAAAGCTAGATTCAATTGGTGATGTTCAAGAGGATAAAGAGGAAAGCTCTCAACCGCTTCCTAAAGCTTGGAGATACGCTACAAATCATTCCAAGGAGCTCATCTTAGGTGATGCATCTAAAGGGGTAACAACTCGCTCCAAACTCCATGACCTATGTGGTAACTTTACTTTTATTTCTCATTTTGAACCCAAAAGCATCCTCGAAGCCGAGGCGGACTCATATTGGTTGCTAGCCATGCAAGAGGAACTCAATCAATTTGAGCGCAACCAAGTTTGGCACCTTGTTCCTAGGCCCCACGATAGACCAATAATTGGTACTAAGTGGATCTTTAGGAATAAGATGGATGAGTCCGGAAATGTGATTAGGAATAAGGCTAGGTTAGTGGCTCAAGGTTACACTCAAGTTGAGGGAATTGACTTTGAGGAGACCTTTGCACCCGTAGCACGGCTTGAAGCCATACGGATGACACTAGCTTTTGCATCTTTCAAAAATTTTAAACTTTTTCAAATGGATGTGAAAAGTGCATTTTTGAATGGTTTTATAAATGAAGAAGTTTATGTTGCTCAACCTCCCGGTTTTATTGATCATGTTCATCCCGATTTTGTTTTTAAACTTGATAAAGCTTTGTATGGATTGAAACAAGCTCCAAGAGCTTGGTATGAAAGGCTTTCTAGTTTTCTCATTTCAAATGATTTTATTAAAGGCAAAGTAGATACAACACTATTCACTAAGCATGTTGATAATGACATTTTAATTGTGCAAATTTATGTTGATGATATAATTTTTGGTTCTACTAATGAGTTTTTATGCAAGGAATTTGAAAAGGTTATGCAATGTGAGTTTGAAATGTCTTCAATGGGTGAGCTTAATTTCTTTCTTGGACTCCAAATCAAGCAATTGCAAGATGGGAACTTCATATGTCAAGCCAAATACGCAAAGGAACTCGTAAAGAGGTTTGGACTTGAAGACTCAAAGGTTTACAACACTCCCATGGCAACTACCATCAAGCTTGATAAGGACGACCAAGGTAAAAATGTTGATATTAAATTATATAGAAGCATGATAGGTAGTCTTTTGTATTTGACGGCAAGTAGGCCGGATATCATGTTTAGTGTGTGTCTTTGTGCTAGATTCAATCGTGTCCCAAAGAGTCTCATCTTATTGTGGTAAAACGCATTATTCGTTATATTAAGGGAACGATTGGAATGGGTCTATGGTATCCGAAAACCGGAGATTTCTCAATGACGAGTTATTCGGATGCCGACTATGCGGGTTGTAGAGTAGATAGAAAGAGTACTAGTGGGACATGTCAATTTCTTGGTAATTGTCTTGTTTCATGGTCCTCTAGGAAACAAAATTCCGTAGCTCTCTCAACCGCCGAGGCGGAGTATGTTGCCGCGGGGGCTTGTTGTGCACAAGTCCTTTGGATGAAACATACTCTCCTTAATTATGATTTGCATTTTGACCATATAAAAATATTTTGTGATAATACTAGTACTATACATATGACAAAGAATGCAAATCAACATAGTAAGACCAAGCACATTGAGATTAGATATCACTTTCTTAGAGATCATTTTGAGAAAGGAGATATAGTTATTGATTATGTTTCTACGGATTTGCAACTAGCCGATATTTTCACTAAACCACTTGATTTTGCTAGATTTTCCTTCATTTGTGGTGAACTTAATGTTTGTGTTATTGAATAAAAATGTTTTCATAACCCTTTTTGATGTATGACAAAAAGGGGGAGAATGAGTTTTTATGATAGAATTATGAGTTCATATGGTCTTGGTTCCATGTGAGTTCATATATGTTTTTAGTTTTTGATGTGTTTTCATGAATACTTGTAATTTGAGTTTAAGTGAGTTCATATATGTTTTTAGTTTTTGATGTGTTTTCATGAATACTTGTAATTTGAGTTTAAGTGTTTTGCAAAGCGTTTTATATTTTCATGGTTTTGGTTTCATGATGTTTACTTGCAAATTACACTGTTTTTGCTTGTTTAATATAGCATAATTTGAGGGGAGCTTTCTCCTCCCCTATATTTTTGTTTATAGCCTATTTGTTTTGTCATCATCAAAAAGGGGGAGATTGTTGGCCCATAAGGTTACACTCTCCATTTGTTTAGAGTTTTGATGATAACAAACCAAATAAGAGCTAAATGGTACTAATTAGTTTGTTAAGATAAGTTTCAGGTTTGTACCATAGTTTGGAGGCCATTGCTTAGCTATTGTAACAACTTCTAGGTTCATGAAGCAAAGAAGGCAAATTGCACATCAAGGAAGGAACATAGAAGAGAAGGCTCTAGCAAGGCATTGCATGGCTCAAGATTGCTCAAGAGACTTAATTAGATTTATTTTTTAGTTTAGAGTTTTTGTTAAAGGATAGTGAATAGGTTTGAAGCTCTATCACACACGTTTTTGCGCACATCCTATTTCTAAGTTTATTTCATATAAATTATACAAAAATAGTTTGATACAAAATCCTCTGTTTATAAATCCATGTTTATGTTTTATACTTATCCCTATTTAAAACATATTTTGATAAAAATATTTATCTCCTCAAAATTCTTTTGAAAAGTTGGTTTTTGGCCTGAGCCGGTCGACCGTGGCTATGACAGGCTTTGCCGGTCGACCCGAGCGGTCGACCGTAGTTCTGGCAATGCACGTTTCAGTGTGCATGTCTCACGGTCGACCGTGACGGTCGACCGGGACGAGCCTGACTGTAAGTCCTTAGTCTCTGTTTGTTTCGGTCGACCGGGCCGGTCGACCGTAGCCTGCAACGGTCGTTTTCTTTATGCTTGCGGTCGACCGGGCCGGTCGACCGGACTAGCCGTTTGAACAGTAACGACTAGTTTCTGAACAGGTTTAATTTTTGTCTTTTTCTCACTTAAGTGAGTTTAAATGACTTGTTTTGGGTTTAATACATTCTGATTAGCCTTAAAAATGTTTTATCTCTAAACCCTAGCCCTCTCCTATAAATAGGGGTGTGTGGAGAGAGTTTGGGTTACCTAATCATTACAAGAAAAATTCAAAAGTTTAAGGCATTCAAAAGAGCTTGGTTTCTTGGTTTTTGTGCTGAATTTCTCTCTCATTTTCTGAAGTGTTTTCAAGAATTCTCTGATTTCATTTTCTTTTCTCTTTGCACACAAGAGCTTCATTCCTACTCATTGTTCTCTAAGGACCTTGGTAAGGGAAGAGAATTTTGAAAGAGAAAGTTTGTGGTCTTTTGACTACCAAGAGAGAACTTGTACTTGAGATTGTGGAGTTGGGTACTCCGGTGTATTTGTGACATCTTTGTGATAGTGGAAGTGGTTGGAATCCTTCTGGGGAAGGCGGGGAAGTAGAGCTGGGTGCTCGAACCTCGATAACAAATCTTGGTGTTTGCGTTTGGTTTACTATTCTTGTTCTTGCACTACTTTCATTGCTATTGTTGCTTGCTTTTGTTTGTCATTGCTATATTCACTTGTTGTCATTCATCTTGTCAATCATTGTCCCATACAACAAGGTTGCATTGCGCACCTCCAACTCATATTTACGAGGAATCAGGAGGAAGGAGTTCAGAACCCTTCACGGGGCATTCGGCTCTTAGTCTTGTTTTGGGAGATTGTTGCATTATATTTTTAAATTGTGCATTGATTAGCATTATCACCTATTCACCCCCCTCTAGGTGATTTTCAGTTACAAACAATTTGAACTATTTTTGTAACTTAGAAAATTTGGTTCAAAACAAAAACTGTATTTTTCCAAATTTGATTTTTCCAAAACTTCTCCAAATACAAAAACAAGATATTTTAAACACTTTGAAAGTATAGAGTGTATGGATATGATCCACTGCACAAACATAGTGAAATATCTATGTTTTTGACATTAAGCTCTAAATTTGGTTTTGGTTAAATACATGTAACTTTGAATACAAAAACCAAAACGGTATTTTTCAAAAAGAAAAACTCTTTTGTATTTTTCCAAAATAAAAATTCTTTTATGAAAACTCATCTAGATCAAGAGTGTGTGTGTATATGGTATACTTGAGCAATCCACCAACTATTCTATCCTTTACATTTTATCTAAAACAGAATCTTATAAAAACAAACCTAGACACAAGTCTTGATCTTGAAGGTCTTCACTTGAAGTCTTCACATCTTCTTGACTTGGTCCAAACACGATCCATAGAGTTAGACTCCTCTTGAGTACTTGATGTGGTCTTGATGCACAAGCTCTTGAATCAAACCGTGCTAGCTCCAAAACTTGACTTTAAATCCTTTGTTGAAGCTATACACCTACTAAGATCTTGATCACAAATCTGAAACTAAATAAATACAAGATCATTAGTACTATAACTACATGAGTTGATCATCATCAAAACTAGAGTGATAGGCCTTTGGGCCAACAATCTCCCCCTTTTTGATGATGATAAAACTCATGAAGTTATATATGCATGGATTAAAGTAAAGCTTCAAGGAAGCTCCCCCTTAACTCATGCATCACAATAAACAATAATATATGACAATGAAGCACATGAATACAAACAAACATGTATGCAAATATAAGGAGATAAACATGCCAATCAAACATAAAACTCATCAAATTCTTTTCTCCTATTTGCAATACAAAATATATATGCATAAACATAAATCCTTCTCCCCCTTTATGAATAAAGTAAGAAAAACATGCATATATACCAAATACTTATCAAATACTTCTCCCCCTTTTTGTCAATCATCAACAAAGGGGTTGAAGTAAAAACAAAATGTTCTCCCCCTTTTTGTCAAAAGCAAAAATCAATAAAAAAAGGGGTGACATTAAACAAATCAATAAAGGATATATGTAATATACATTCATGAAGAGGAAGACGCTAAGTTAGCTTCCCTACACATATACATTACATGAAAGAGGGATGACAAGCCCTAATTCACATAACACATAATATGTAATGCATAAGAGGAGATGTGAAGCTCTCCCTACACACGTGTACCGCATAAACAAGAGTTGTCAAGCTCCTCAATATAAGATACACTCAATATGAATCTATATGTAGAAGAGATGTTAAGCTCTCCTTGCATATAGGCAATACAAATCAAAACATTTTTTATTTTATTTTATTTTTTTTAAAGGTACCATTTGTAAATCAATCAAATTTTTAAGATACCAATTGTAAATAAACATTACAAATTTTGTATATTTTTAAATCAAAATAGAATCATATTGATACCAATTGAAAATTATTGTAAATTATTTTGATACCAATTGCAATCAATAGATACCAATTGAAGATTTTTGCACATTTTTGATATCAATAAAAATATCAATTTTAAAAAATAATGCATAAGCTTGTTAAAATATCAATTGAGAAACCAATTGAAAATAAAGATTTGAATCAAGCTTAGCATAAACAAATTGTGTGCTTTAAATATGTAGACTAATTTTTTTTTAATCAAGCACAAACAAAACATATATATGTATGAGAATGAAATACCAATAGGAATTGATATTATGGAAATTATGAAGCATACATATATAGAAACAAAACATGAGTATATACAAAATGAAAATACCAATTGAGATCAAGTATATAACTCATAACCTTCCATCCATTATATGCTCAAGATAAAAGATTTTTCAATTAAGCTTATAAGGCATACTCGCCCATCCATCACCCATTACGGTGTTGGAAGGGGTTTTCAAAAATAAGTTTTGAAAATATTTTTATAGTGAAAACACTACCAAATGAAGAATAATAACTAGTTAAATATAATTTTTGAAAAACTAGTTAAAGATCCTTCAAAACATGAAACCAAATCATATGTTTTTCATGAATCATACCAAATACACAAGAGTTGACACTCAAAATCGATAAAGCTCAAAAAGAATCATGAAACAAAGTCATGAATAAACAATTAAAGTGTGAGTGTATAAGAATCATGTAATTAGCATTTTCCATGAAGATAATCAATGAAGCTCAAAAACAAACATGAATAACATTTTATTAAACATGAAATTTATTTTTATAAACAAAATAAACTTCTAGGTATATGTATGATTTATCCAATCCTAACAATATGCATACATATCCCAAACATAAAAATGAGTCTATGATATAGTTTGCATGAAGGCAAGAGACTCAAGAGACATGCATGTATATTTATTAGATTTGAATACAAGATACATATACATGAAGTAAATCATGAAAATTGGCAAAATAAGTGTAAATGAGAGAATCATCAAAACTAGGCTATACATGTGCATATAGTGAGTACAAGTGAACAATGAAGTGCAAACATATATGAATCAATTTGTTGCTCACTACTTGTACAAGTATACATCCAAGTTTTGATAAAAACTACATTTAAACTAGTATTTACCACATGAAGCACAAAACATATGAACATGCTAAGAATATCATATAAGAATAAGCATGTAAATAAAGTAGGAGTTTTTAGAGATAGTTACCAAACCAAAGAACTATACTCCAAATCTCCAAAACATGGTGGTTGTTCCACAAACCTCCTTGATAGCCGTGCATCAAAAATATGTCCATCAAGTCCATGCATCCACCACCAAGGCACCATCCCTCTCACGTTTTGTGAGAGCCCACACCTATATCAAATACACAAGGTGGGATTTTGGTACCCATTTTCTTTTGGGTCCTTAAGGGTTAGCTTTGTAAGGAACATTTTTATTAGCAAAATGTTTGGGTTCCTTGTCAAAACAAAATTTTGCTAAATGGCCTTTGCGGCCACAATGTGTACATTTGTACACCTTAGGATGCATATGAGTGTGGGTGTGATCATGATGTGCAACATAAGCATATGTATGATGAGGATGATGTGCATGAACATATGGAGCTTGTTTCTTTGAAAACAAGGACTCCAATCTCTTATGATTAAATGCACATGAGCTCAAAGTTGAGCTCAAACAATTTATTTTGTTTTTCAAAAATTCCATCTCATTAGTAGTGGCATGTAAAGCATGATGAGAAGGAGAATCATTTTTCTTATTCTTTTTAGAAACATTAGCTTTTTCTTTTTCGACAATTTTTCTTTCCAAAGAAGTGTTTTCATTTAAAGCAACTTCCTTTTATTTTTCCACCAAAATAATTTTATTTTTCAAAGTAGTGTTTCCTTCACATAAATCATTCAATTTAGACATTAAGGAAACATTCTCATTTTTCAAATTTTCATTTTCTTTTTCAAAACATGCAATCTTGATTTTAAAAGACTCATTTTCTTTTAAAACATTTTCAATTGAATCCTTTTCTTTTAACATGCAATCAATTTTATTTTTCATTTTCTTGTTATCTTTTCTAAGCATGTCATATTTTTCAAGAAGTTGTTGACAAAAAGATGTAAGCTCTTCATAGGACATATCAACATCTTCATCTACCTCGGATTCGGTAGTTACCTCAAGGGGGTTATCCCCTTGGACCATGTAGCACACGTTGGAGGTGTCGCTTCCAACATCCGAGTCACTCCCCGCATAGTATTGTTCTTTTTCGCCAAGGGAGAGAATAGTGTTCCAAACTACAAAAGCCGAATCAATGTTAGATACCCTAGATAAATATTCATCATTTAGGGTTGATTTTAAAGCATGTAGGGCTTTTGCATTAGCCTCAATATTATTGCCATTTAAACAATATGAATCTCTAGTAGTGACAAAATAAACATGAATACCTAGGCCTTTGAGGTACAAAGATATCTTAACCTTCCAAGTTTGGATGTTAAGGATGTCAAAGGTGGGAGGTGACATAAAATCCATGGTGTGTGTACAAATATTGTGATTAGCCTAAAAATGAGGATCTTTAACTCTAGGTTGTAAGACCCAAATCAAGAGCACTTGGCTCTGATACCAATTGTAGAATCACCTAGGGGGGTGAATAGGTGATGGCTAATCTAATGGTCACTAAATGCGAAATTAAAACTTATTAAACTAAATACCAAGTTTAACACAAGAGTGTAGCCGAATTCCCCGTGAAGGGCTCTAGACTAACTCCTCAAGATTCCTCTAAATAAGAGTTGAGGTGCCGCGTTGGCTCTCTTGGTTGAAAACTAGTGTTAGCAAACACACCCCAAGCATATAACAATTAAGCACAATATGTATATCAAGCATATAAAGATAAAGACAATAATAGCATGCAAGATATAAACAAGTAGGAGATAGAGAGAGAGCAATCGCAAACACGGGAGATTTGTTTCGAGGTTCGAGCACCCTTGCTCTACGTCTCCGCCTTCACACTTGAAGGATTTCCACTATAATCGATCCCACCGGATCACTCGGTGCCGCAACACCTATAAGGCGAGTTCACACTTGAACTCCTTGGACTCTCTAGTCCCGTACACACCGCATGCCCACAAGCTCGCCGAGGCCGCACCTCAAACACCGAGTTCTCACTAGAACCCGAAACACCGCGAACACAACCGTCCGCCTCCTCAAAGTACAAGAAAGAACTCTTTGGTGATCACAACACTTTGATCACCTAAAAACAATCTCACAAGAACACTCCTATAGAATGAATATGTCAATGGGTTGCTCAAGTGTTTGTGAGAAAACAAGGATTGAAATGGTGGAGGAAAAACTCAAGAAAATCACTTTTAAAACACTCTTGATAAACTCCCCTTTTGATTGGAAGTATTAGCTCTCAATTTAGTGGAGAAAACTCTTTTAATGTAGTAGGAAAAACTAACTCAAAACCCACTAAAAAATCTTAGAGAAAACAGCACCCAAACCGCCAAATTTATAGGGCTAGAAAAACTAGCCGTTTGGAGCCAGGTGGCCTGACGGTCGACCGCCCGGTCGACCGCCAATGGTCATTTTTCTGACCGTTGGGGCAGCGGTCGACCGGCCGGTCGACCGTGGCTTGGATACAGAGAGCACTGCTCTCTGTTCGGTCGACCGCCCGGTCGACCGGGCCTTTCCAGAGAGCAGAGCTCTCTGGACGGTCGACCGGGGCGGTCGACCGGCCTCCAGCCAGAACTTGGCGTGCACGTCTGTGCACGTCGGTCGACCGCCCGGTCGACCGACTTCAGATTTCGGTCGACCGGTCGGTCGACCGGCTGAAGTCAGAACAGAAAAACCTGAGACTAAAAACTTGGTTATTTTTGACTCAATAAAATCCCATAAAATCATGAAAAATCTACAAAAATAGTTTTAATATAATAATTTGATAATCAAACATGCTTGAACAAAATCAAGACATGTTACAAACAATTTGAACTATTTTTGTAACTTAGAAAATTTTGTTCAAAACAAAAACTGTATTTTTTCAAATTTGATTTTTCCAAAACTTCTCCAAATACAAAAACAAGATATTTTAAACACTTTGAAAGCATAGAGTGTATGGATATGATTCACTACACAAACATGGTGAAATATCTATATATTTTGACACTAAGCTCTAAATTTGGTTTTGGTTAAATACATGTAACTTTGAATACCAAAAACCAAAACGGTATTTTTCAAAAAGAAAAACTCTTTTGTATTTTTCCAAAATAAAAATTCTTTTATGAAAACTCATCTAGATCAAGAGTGTGTGTGTATATGGTATACTTGAGCAATCCACCAACTATTCTATCCTTTACATTTTATCTAAAACAAAATCTTATAAAAACAAACCTAGACACAAGTCTTGATCTTGAAGGTCTTCACTTGAAGTCTTCACATCTTCTTGACTTGGTCCTAACACGATCCATAGAGCTAGACTCCTCTTGAGTACTTGATGTGGTCTTGATGCACAAGCTCTTGAATCAAACCGTGCTAACTCCAAAACTTGACTTTAAATCCTTTGTTGAAGCTATACACCTACTAAGATCTTGATCACTAATCTGAAACTAAATAAACACAAGATCATTAGTACTATAACTACATGAGTTGATCATCATCAAAACTAGAGTGATAGGCCTTTGGGCCAACAACAACTAGGTGTGACTAAATCTCATAGGTAGATTTGTAATGAATGACCCTAGCTATGTTATCATCATTCAAGGCTTGAAGCAATGTATAGTGTGCTTTTGCATTGTCATCAAATTCTTTGGTGGCAATATCGGACCATGTGTCCTTTTCACTAACGAGTATACTAAAAGGTCTGGTCACTGCCTTTGCAACCCGACTTCCTAGGGATTGCAAGACAACGGTGATCTTAACCTTCCATATGGAAAGTTAAGGCCATCAAACTTTGGAGGAGTCTTAATTCCTTCGTACATATTAACTAGTGTGGATAGCAAATGAAAATGCAAATGAAGTGATTAGCTAAAGGATCTCTCTAAGGTGGTCAAATTAAAATCTAGAGTTCAAGACTCTAATACCAATTGAAAATACACCTAGAGGGGGTGAATAGTTGTAATGCTAATCAAATGCGGAATAATAACTATCTATGAAAAATGATGCAAACCATTCACTCAAAATAAGAATTGAAGCTAAATTCCCCAGTGAAGGGCTCTAGAACTTCTCCTATAAAATTCCTCTAGATTATGAGTTGAGGTGCTCAATTGCCTTCTTGTTGAGATAAGTAAAGACCAATAAATGAAAATGATTATTTCCTCAGAAAAATTGAAGGTGCAAGCTTCTTTATTTGATTGTAAAGAAAATTACAGCCGATCAATAATCCGATTACAAAAGAGGGAAGAATGGTTGGATCTCCCCTTTGTTTAAGGTTGGGTTCTTTGCGTAGTGGTGAAAGTGAATCTTATTTTTCATTGACCAGGTGAACATCAAATTCTTCTGAAAATATTCTCCTTGGATCACGGACGGAGTAGCACAGCTCTTATCCAATGAAATCTCAAAGAGACTTAGGTAAAAACTTGAACTCAACAAGTTGGTAGAAGAGCTTAACTCTTTATCGTTATTCCTCAGCTGTAAAATTCTGACCCCTCTTCAATAGCAAACTGAGTTATTTATAGGGGTTTCTAGGGGTAAAATTGTCCCCTAAAAACTCTCCATAATGGGGTTAACTCCCCTCATTACGTGTGCAGTAACTGACCCAGTAATGAGGGTAGTTACAACTGAGACGCGGAGCTCACTTGCAGCTGGAATGCGGGCTTGAGCTTTGCGTTTAGCCGTTGAGATAACGCTGGACGTGGGTCTTGAGCTCCGTGTTTGGGTGTCACGATGGTGTTGAAACGCGAGCTTCAAACTCTGTGTCGAGCTTCGCGTCTGAAACGTGGGTCTTGAGTTTCGCGTTTGGGCACCACGGAGGTGTTGAAACGTGAGCTTCAAACTCTGTATCAAGCTTCGCATGTGAGACGCGAGCTTTAAGCTCTACATCTTGGCATTGAAGTGGTGCTGAGACGCGGGCTTTGAGTCCTGCGTCTTAGCTTTGCAGTGATGCAGGGGTACAAGCTTCGAGCATTACGTCTTGGCATTGCATAAATGGCTTTGATTAGCCTCGCGTCTGAAGTATAGACTCTGCATTTGATGACTTGCCTTTAGTGATTTTTAGATAGTCTACAGAACTCCCTCCAAAGTTTTCAAAACTCTGCGATTGACTGGGATGGATTTCGAAACACTTTGGACTCTTTTTTTGGCAGTAAGCTCTCAAGACTCAGAGATACCTTGAGCTCGATCTTGTCTGGACCTTGATCTTTGATCGGACAAAAGGGAGCCAAATCCCACGCCATAAAGATCTCCACCAGGATGTGGCCGCGGCCAAAGCCGCGAATCTGCAGCTTGTTGGTGGAGATAAGGGGAGTGTTTGCTCCCCTTATCTTCTCACTCCTTTCCCTCTTGGTTTTTGCCAATAAAAGGCAGGGTTTTGCACTGAAAAAGAGAGCGAAGACTAGGATTAAATTTCTTATTTATTTTTAGAATTTTAGGAGCATTGTTAGATAGCTTGGAGAAGTTGTATCTCCTCTTATTTTTTTCAGTTTAGACCAGCAAAGAGAGAAGAGTGGAATTGAGTGTGTAATTCATCTTTGAAGTAACAATCAAAGGAGCTTCTACTCGCTTATTCAACTCAACTCGAATTCGGTATGTTTATGTTTGATTTTCATTCTCTTGTTTGTTTTCCTTTCATCATGAGTAGCTAAATCATTTTCTGGGCTCACTAATTAATCATTTCTACCTCCTCTCTCTTGATTGATTTTTATGAAAGAACTCCCTTGAATCATAATAATGCCTAAAGTTAAACTTTGTTCTTGAAAGCTCACGAGGATGCTCTTCTTTTAAACTTGGACTTTCAAAGCACAAATATTTTCAAATCATTTTTATTCCATACTTGCTTCTTCGCGCTTGATGGTTTAACATTCTATTTTTAATGTTGTGTTAAGAAAGACCTCCAGATTTAATCCAAAATCATCTCATTTGTTTTACTTGAACATTAAAAGAAATTAAGGTTTTTGCATATGATAAAAGTGATGCACCAAAAATGTTCTTGAGATAAGTAAATGTTGAGTAGAAAATTAGTGAGCCCAGATCTTTTTTCTATATTAACAATAATCAAACAATCTTCATCATTTTTTAAAGATCACCTTTTCCAAAGCCTTCTCTAATTTTTAAGTTTTTCTTTAATCACTTTCTTTCTCTCCATTCTCTTTTCAACTAAAAAATAAACACCATTCTTTGCTTTCTAAACAAAAACACCGAAAAGCTTTCATCGCATTCCTCCTCGTGGACATGACCCGTTAGCCAAAGCTAGACGGTAATCCTTTCACTTTCATTTCACGATCAAATTTTTGGCGCCGTTGCTGGGGAGGGAACGGTGTAATTATTTTCTAACAAGTTTGGTGTCTTGTTTCAGGGAAGTCAAGATTTAGATTTAGCACTCAAGTTTTGCAGGAGAAAACTTAGTATTCTGTGCCCCTACACTCGAAAGTATGAAACAGAATTTCAAGAAATTGCAGCGCAATTTTGAAAATTTGTGGACTACTAAAAACTTTTTTTTGCAGGACATATTGCTTACAAAAATAAAGTTTTTATGTTATTATTCTTGCTATATCTGATATTCACAATCCCTATTTTTAATCCAACAGTAATCTGAGTGATTGTTAATTGCTTAAAAAACGTTTAGTTGCATTCTAGGCATTTGTCTTATTACGTTTATTTTATAATTACTGTTGAAGATAGCTGGAGACAAGGTACATATGCATAGCATATAGTTTAGGAAACATTCTTTGGTGATATTTGCTTTTGAATGTTACTTTTCTATATCTTGCACACTTTGCACAATCAATTCTAAGGGCAAAACCCAAATCAAGATAAGGTGGGGAAGTCATTACCCTTTCTTAGCCCACAAATCATCTCCACGCACGCACAATCTATGCCTAAGTAAAATCTGATAGACGTTGGCCTTAGGGACATCTCAAACTTATTAGGAGATTATCCTAAGGGGGAAGGTGTTAGAATTTGACTCCTGCCAAATCAGTGTCTAGGAAAGGGATTGAGGGGCAAAACCCTGAAGGCTGGTGGTTTGGCTTAATTAGGCCCATCGCTTTTGCGCGGATACCTCCCACCAATCTTGCCCTGATCTGGCTGATTAGCTTGTGGTCAAAGTCTGCATTATACCTCCTGTGGACAATCAAACAGTTAGGAGTTGTCTAGGTCAAGGTTATCTTAGACTAGGCTTGGTTGATTACTCTTGTTGGCTATTGATGAACTTGTTTGTGATTGTGTTTGTGTATGCAAGTATGGTCAAGAGACCCTAATTCATCTAGGTTAACTAGAAACACATCACCACCTAAGTTTGAACCAAGACCAGATCGGTTATGGCTCAACCGACATCTTTGCAGGATAGGTTCTATCCCATTAGAACCTCACTTCCATCTTGCATCCAACTTCCATCGGTTGGTGAATACAATTTTAAGCTCAAGCCTCAGTTCATCAACACACTCCCCAAGTTTCATGGCTTAGAGTCCGAAGACGCTTATTTCTTCATAAGAGAATTTGAGGAAGTATGTCTAATGATAAAATCTCAAACCTCGTAGATGATGCTATTAGGTTGAGATTTGTCTCTTTCGCTCTTAAGGACTTAACCAAGAAATGGCTTTACAGCTTAGTGGCCGGCTCTATCACATCTTGGGATGGTTTCATCAAGGTCTTCTTGAAGAAATTCTATCCAATTCATAAGACCACTCTCATTAGGAAAAACATCATGCAATTCTAGCAAGAACCTGGTGAACTGTTTTGGAGGTACTTTGAACGTTTTAAAGACCTCTTTTTCCAATGTCCTCATCATAGAATAGAGAAATGGCGACAATGCCAAATTTTTTATGACGGTTTAGACTACTCTACCAAGACCCTCTTAGAAAGCATGTGCCAAGGGGATTCTTGCAGAAGGATGAGAATGAAGGATGTGATTTATATGAGAATCCAGCTGAAAAGACCATCCAATGGGAACCTACTAGTGAAACCTCGAGGAATTCAAACTCCATCTCTTCAAAAGAAAGTCTCCATTCTATTGAATCATCCATAGCTAACGAGGCTAAGTTAGCTAACCTAGCGAGAAGACTGGAAGGTTTAGAAACTAAGGAGCCAAGTCCAGTCAATCAAGTCAGCCCAAACCAATTTTCAACTCCGGGCTGTACTTACTGTCAAGCCATGAATCATGTGTTTGAGGAGTGTCATATGTTTCAAGCTCAACAACACTTTTCAGAACCGATGAATGCGGCCTTTTCAAGGCCGAATAATAATCCTTACGCACCAACGTACAATCCTAGCTGGAGAAATCACCCGAATTTCTCATGGAACAAAATAACAATGACCACTCACGATCAAACCATGCAAGCCACTTCGATCGTGCTAATAATTCTTCCAATCATCAACCCAACTTTTCTAATTTCTAGCATAATTCTCCCAACCATCCACCTAACTTTTCAAACTATCAACAAAACTTTTCCAACCAAACTCCACAATCTTCCTTCCAGAATCCTCAACTAGAAAGAAGAATGACTGACTTTGAGAGAAACATGAAAAGATACATGAAGAACCAAGATTCTCTCATGCAAACAATACAGAGGTTAGAGGTTCAAATGAGCCAATTAGCCACTCCACAGAATGAGAGACAAAAGGGTACCTTGCCTAGTCAGCCAATAACCAATCCTAGGAATTCTCAACAAGATCATTTGGCTGAGGATCCATCATTGAATCAATGTAATGTTGTTCATACATTGAGGTCGGGAAAGAAAGTTGATAATCAAGTGGCAACACCAACCAATCCCATTCAGCATAACCACAATCAAACATCCACCTCATATAATCCCAATCCTTCCAAATCTGACGAATCTGAAAAAGATAAGTAAGCCATTCAGGTTTACCAGCCTATAGTACCATTTCCTAATAGGCTGAAAAACAACAAGCAAAATCCACACATGGATAAGATAATTGAGATCTTCAATCAAGTGAAGATAAATGTGTCACTTCTTGATGCCATCCAACAAGTCCCATCCTATGCTAAGTTTCTTAAGGATATGTGCACCAAGAAGAGAAAGACTAATGTACCTAAAAAGGTCTTCTTAACCACTAACATTAGTGAGCTACTGTCGGGTCCGATCCCTGTTAAGTACAAGGATCCAGGTTGCCCAACCATTGCCTGCACCATAGGACAAGCCGAGATTATTCATGCACTTCTTGACTTGGGGCCAAGTATCAACTTGCTTCCATTCTCAGTTTATCAACAACTCAGGTTGGGCGATCTTAGTCCAACTCGAGTTACTATCCAACTGGCTGACCGTTCAATAAAAGTTCCAAAAGGAGAAATTAATGTTGTCCTTATCCGGGTCGGGGAGTTTATTTACCCCGTTGATTTCATAGTTCTAGAGACACAACCTGTGTTCAATCCTAGGGCTCAAACTCCTGTTATCCTAGGGCGACCATTCCTTGCTACTGCCAATGGCATTATCAATTGTAGGAATGGGTCCATAAGGTTAACCTTTGGGGACATGACTCAAGAAGTCAATGTCTTCAACATAGAAAAACAACCCCATGATGTTGAGGACCAAACATTTGAAGTCAACCTCATTGAGAACTTAACAAGTGAACATAGGGAAGAATTGGAACTAGAAACTGAGTGTGACTTCGAGTTAGAGTCTGATGACTTTAATCTTGATCAGGTTGTTGAGTCTGCTGTGAATTGGGCCTCGAACCCTATTTCACCAAATATGGAGCCAACAAATTTGACTCATCCTTCCAGTGAGCCTTCCTCTTTTTTAGAATTGAAAGCCTTACCTGCGCATCTCAAGTACGTCTATCTAGGCGAACAAGAGACCTTTCCTGTCATCATTGCCTCCCATTTAAACGACGGGCAAGAAGATGATCTTAAATCAATTCTAAGAAAACATAAGGAAGTCGTTGGTTGGATTATGACCGATATAAAGGGATTAAGTCCAACCATAATTCAACATCGCATTCATCTCAATGAAGATGCCATACCTAAAAGAGACCCGCAGCGTAGGTTAAACCCTATAATGCAAGAGGCTGTTCATGCTGAAATTGTGAAACTCTTAGACAATGGGATAATATATCCTATTTCTGATAGCCAATGGGTCAGTCCTGTCCACACGGTTCCAAAGAAATCTGGTTTCACCATAATGGAAAGCGAGAACAAAGAGTTGGTCCAAACTCGACTTCCCACGAAGATCCGAGTTTGCATTGACTAAGGAAGCTCATTGCTGCAACTCGTAAGGACCATTTTCCACTCCCCTTCATTGATGCTTGAACGACGACGAGTATTACTGTTTCTTGGACGGTTACTCGGGGTATAATCAGATTCCTATTGCTCCTGAGGACCAAGAAAAGACTACGTTCACATGTCCATTTGGGACATTTGCTTATAGTCGAATACCTTTCGGCTTATGCAATGCCCCTGCAACATTTCAACATTGCATGTTGAGTCTTTTTTCTAATATGGTAGAACGATTCTTAGAAATCTTCATGGATGATTTCTCCATTTACGGAGATTCATTCACTCAATGTCTCCATCATTTAGAACTTGTCCTCCAGCATTGTGCTGAGAAAAATCTGACACTGAACTGGGAGAAATACCACTTTATGGTAAAACATGGAATTGTCTTGGGTCATGAAATCTCCAAGAAAGGAACTGAAGTGGATAGAGCCAAGATTGAGGTTATTGCTAAGCTTCCCATGCCCAAATGGGTGAAGAATATTCGATCCTTCTTTGGACACGCCAGTTTTTACTGAAGATTTATCAAGGATTTTAGCAAGATTGCTAGACCGTTGACGAATCTGTTAGCTAAGGACGTGTCCTTCACTTTCGATGCTGAATGTATAAATTCTTGAGAAAAGCTTAAGAGAGAGCTTATTCTGTATCAATAATATCTGCACTGGATTGGTCTAAGCCGTTCGAAATCATGTGCGTGATTTTGCCATAGGCGCTGTCCTAGGACAACGCATTGACAACAAGCAGTACGTGATTTACTACTCTAGTAGGACTCTCAACGATGCTCAACTGAACTACACTACAACTGAGAAGGAATTCTTGGCAGTAGTGTTTGCCTTAGAGAAATTTTGTCCCTACCTTCTAGGATCCAAAACTACCATTTTCACCGATCATTCTGTGCTTAGGTACCTCATGATGAAGAAGGATGCCAAGGCCTGACTCATTCGTTGGATCCTCCTTCTTCAAGAATTTGATCTCGAGATCCGTGACAAGAAAGGCGTAGAAAATGTCGTTGCTGACCATCTCTCACAAATCCCAAATTCTTCATGCAACGAATTGCCCATAAATGAGGACTTTCCTGATGAAAATCTCTTAGCTATCTTTAGAGAACCTTGGTTTGCTGATATAGTGAATTACTTAGTCACAAATCAAACTCCATCTGCGAGTCTCTTTTAAGCCGGACAGACTTCTTTGGTCCAAAAATGATATATTCCGGTTCTTATCTCAAGTCCGGTATTTCTTTTGGGAGGAGCCATATCTTTTTAAGTACTGTTCTGACCAAATTATTAGGAATGCATTCCCGATGAAGAGGTTAAGAGTGTTTTATCTTTTTGTCACGAACTTGCATGCAGTGGACACTTTGGTCCCCGCAAGACTGTTGAAAAAGTACTACAAAGTGGGTTCTATTGGCCCACTTTGTTCAAAGATGCTTATAAATTTGCAAGATGTGCCCTAGATGCCAGATGGTAGGAAGGATCTCAAAACGAGATATGATGCCCCTTAACCCAATTCTAAAAATAGAACTCTTTGATGTTTGGGGCATCGACTTATGGGCCCATTTCCTAATTCATTTGGAAACTAATACATATTGGTTGCTGTGGACTATGTGTCCAAGTGGGTAGAAGCCATTCCTAGTAGAACTAATGATAACAAAGCTGTCATAAAATTTTTGAAAGAGAACATTTTCTCACGCTTCGGAACCCCTCGTGCTATCATCAGTAATAAAGGACTCACTTTTGCAATAGATCCTTTGAAGCTCTTATGCGAAAGTATGCCATAACTCACAAGTTGTCAACACCTTATCATCATCAAACCGGTGGGTAGGTTGAGGTTTTCAATAAACAAGTCAAGCTTATCTTGGAGAAGACTGTGAACCAAAACCGGAAAGATTGGTCCACCAAACTTGTAGATGCCCTATGAGCCTACAGGACCGCTTTCAAGACGATTCTAGGGATGTCTCCTTATAGGTTAGTCTATGGGAAAGCTTGCCACCTACCCGTTGAGTTAGAGCACCGGACCTTATGGGCAATCAAGCAGTTAAATTTCGACTTGACTAAGGCCGGTGACCTTCGAAAATTATAAATTTCCGAATTAGAGGAGTTGAGAAATGAGGCCTATGAAAATGCTAAGATCACTAAACATAGAGTTAAGATTTTTCATGATAAATACATCATAAGAAAAACTTTTGTCCCTGAACAAAAAGTCTTACTCTATAATTCTAGGCTTCATCTTTTTCAGGAAAACTAAAATCAAGATGGACTGGGCCATTTGTTGTAAAAATCGTGTTTCCACACGGTGCTGTAGAGATCAGTGACACCAAGAATGGAAATGACTTTAAGGTAAATGGTCAACGCCTTAAGCCTTTCTTAGAATCGGTGCCGGTAAATGACACGGCTATGGGTCTTTTCGACCCAGTGTATCGGTAACTTTTCTCTTTTCCATTTTATTTCATGCATCTATACATTTCTTTCATACATTGGGGACAATGCATGAGATAAGTGTCGGGGAGGGCTCTAGCATGACTAATATAACTTAAAAAATAAAAAAAAGAAAAAACATATAAATTTTTTTTGGACAGATAAGAACAATATTTTGATATATTTTTTGTAAGAAATTAAATCAATTTTAAGGAATAGGAAAATCATAATTAGGATTTCTTATACTTAGTCAAAATAAGATAACTTGTTTGATTTTTAGGGTTAGGAAGAAAATTGATGAAAGTAATTTAGTCTTGATATTTACCTTAAAGAAATATGCATACTTTATACACTTACATGCATAGCGTTCAAAGACAAAAATTCTTATGCCTTATATTAAAAAAAGAGAGAAAAAAAGAAAAAAAATATATATGCAAATCTGATTATTGATTAGCTAGGTGCTTTGGCCTAAGCAAGCCTTGGTATTTATGCAAAAGATAATTAGATAAGTTTGAAAAAATATATATATATATAAATTCTCTGATTAAGCTAGGTATTTGTACCCATGAAGCATAAGTATTCATGCCTAAAAGGGGTACGTTTTATAATAAACCCTTGGTTTCATGGCCTTGTCTGCTCGAGTGTTTAAGTCCTTAGAGGTATTTCTGACCTGGTGTCCTAAGACTGTCCGGTCTGGGTGTCACCGACTAAAGGCTCGTTACATGGGCAGATTAGAAAGCCTAATGGAATTGAGGAATAAATATCACCAAAAATAAATATAAATAAGGCATAGGAGTTAATGTTAAAGAACCCTTAGTCAAAACTTCAAGGTCACGATGGTGCATATGACTTAGGGTAAAGTAATAGACTAGATGAGAAACACAATTTGACTCCTTACTTTGATTGAGGACATGTACTTGAATAGAGACTAAGTTTAGGAATGAAAAATTCGATTTTCCTATAACTTATAGATTACTTGAACTCTTACAACAATACCTCAAATATTTTCTATCTTTTCAAAATGCTTTTCAAAAATGCGAACATTTTTTCCCTTTCCTTATGGATTTTGTGGGTGCAATCCACTGAAAACCCTCACGAGACAAAACTCGTCCTCTAGGGGTAACTTAGAGGTTTAACGGCTTGTTGCACATGCTTAGTGCAATCGAGTGACCTGCGAAAGTGGTCTGATAATTAATTAGGATTAGTTTTGATGTTTTGCTCAAGGGCGAGCAAAAGATAAGTGTGGGGGTGTGATCGGTCACATATATTGCATATATATTATCACATTATCATGTTTATTATCTATAAATCTTATTAATAAGTCTTATTTTTTTATATAGTACAGGCCCATTGCTAAAGTAAAGGGAAGAAAAACAAGCCCAAAAGCCCATCAAATTCTGATTTAATTCAGAATTAATTCGAAATCAGAAGATCAGTGCAGATCATGGTAGATCAGAGAGGTTAAAAACCGGTTAATTTGGTTTTATAAGAATTCAAATTGGTTAGCTTGAGAATCACCGAAGAATTAGATCAGAATCAGAGCTAAACAACAAATCCAGCCGGACAAAAGGGAGCCAAATCCCACGCCATAAAGATCTCCACCAGGATGTGGCCATTTGGCCACATCCTGGCCGCGGATCCGCGGCTGGTTGGTGGAGATAAGGGGAGCATTTTGCTCCCCTTATCTCTTCACTCTTTTCCCTCTGGGCTTTTGCCTATAAAAGGCAGGGTTTTGCACTGAAAAAGAGAGAGAAGACTAGGATTAAATTTCTTGTTTATTTTTAGGGTTTTAGGAGCATTGTTAGATAGCTTAGAGAAGTTGTATCTCCTCTTATTTTTTTCAGTTTAGACGAGCAAAGAAAGAAGAGTGAAATTGAGTGTGTAATTCATCTTTGAAGTGACAATCAAAGGAGCTTCTACTCGCTTATTTAACTCAACACGAATTCGGTATGTTTATGTTTGATTTTCACTCTCTTGTTTATTTTCCTTTCATCATGAGTAGCTAAATCATTTTCTGGGCTCACTAATTAATCTTTTCTACCTCCTCTCTCTCGATTGATTTTTATGAAAGAACTCTCTTGAATCATAATAATGCCTAAAGTTAAACTTTGTTCTTGAAAGCTCATGAGGATACTCTTCTTTTAAACTTAGACTTTCAAAGCACAAATATTTTCAAATCGTTATTATTCTATACTTTCTTCTTCACGCTTGATGGTTTAACATTCTATTTTTAATGTTGTGTTAAGAAAGACCTCCAGATTTAATCCAAAATCATCTCATTTGTTTTACTTGAGCATTAAAAGAAATTAAGGTTTTTGCATATGATAAAAGTGATGCACCAAAAATGTTTTTTGAGATAAGTAAGTAGTTGAGTAGAAAATTAGCGAGCCCAGATCTCTTCCTATATTAAAAACAATCAAACAATCTTCATCACTTTTTAAAGATCACCTTTTCCAAAGCTTCTCCAATTTTTAAGTTTTTCTTTTAATCACTTCCTTTCTCTCCATTCTCTTTTCAACTAAAAAACAAACACCATTATTTTCTTTCTAAACAAAAACACCGAAAAGCTTTCATCGCATTCCTCCTCGTGGACACGACCCGTTAGCCAAAGCTAGACGGTAATCCTTTCACTTTCATTTCACGATCAATCTTTGTGAGTGTACTGTTAAACTCTTTGAAACCATCAGAGATGATCGTCGTAAGTGTTTGGATACGCAGTCCAGGCCTTCTCGGTGCTCTTAGCTGGTTATTGGTATATAATTAGTCATATTAAATCCTGTTAATAATACCTCTCTTGCATGTTTCTAGGTCCATGACATGAAATGAAGAAGAAGACCCAAAATCACTATTTAATTGGTGATTAAAGCCTACAAAGATAACCATTAACCTTGAAGGATAGTTTCGTCAAAATCGAGGGCCCAAATCTGGATTCCAGGATATACAGCCGACAGGGGGACAAACGGGGGGCGCGAGCAGGCGGCGCGCGCAGCACCGCCCTAGGAGTGTCGCAGAAATGCGGCATTTGTTGCGTTTCCATGGCAAAGTTGTGGAGCCTCGCGCCATGATTTGACGTGCGGCTCCGTACAGCTTCCTTGGTGCCCCAGTTTGCCTATAAATACCATGGGATTTCCAGAGCACCAGAGGGGAGGGAAGGGAGTTTTAGTGTATTTTTAGAGTAGTTTCTTCTTCTTAGGGTAGTTTAGGTTAGTTCTTCTTCTTCTTCCTCTTAGTATTTTTCATTTCTTGTAGATCTTGTAATCGGAAAGAAAGTGGTACATGGTTGGAAAGTAAGAGTGCTTGTAATGGAAGGTGACAATCTATGAAAGGTTCTCTCTTTACCCTCTTTGTTTTCTTCTCTCTAACTCCTTTTACATGCTTCACTAATTTTCTCTCATGGCAACTAACTACTAACACTAACTTGCTAACTTCTTACTTGATAATCCACATGAATCTAATAGCCTCTACTTGACCTTGCTCTTGCAAGAGCCATTGATGGCTCATGATGATGAATTCTAACACTCTAACATCCTAACTCTCTAACAAGCTAACATTACTTTACTCCATACTTACTCTTGTTTAGTTTTGATGGCCAAGGATACATGTGAGGCAACTATCACTAAGAGGTTAGCATAGTTAGTGGAGCCATTAGTAGTTATTAGCCACGTGTTTTCTTTCTCTTCTTTACTTTGTTTTAGATATATCTCAAAAATCACAAATATCTTCTCTTCTGTGTTTCCCACTTCTTTGTGTTTCATCGTACTCTTCTCTTTTCATTTCTTTGTTTTCTTTTCTTTTCATTCTTTAAAATATTGAAGAAACTTTAACACACATGTGAACATTCCGATAAAGTTTCTATCGCTTCTTGTCCCTGTGGATTCGATCCGTTTAACCTCTATGCTATAACAGAAGTATCGAGGAAGCTAGGGCACGCACTTTTAACTATTGATTTCAAAACGTACACTTTTCGTGCGCGATTTTCCCCCGATTTTGGCACCGCTACCGAGGATGGGAATGGTTGATTTCACGTTTTTGTTAACTTTTCTTCTTTGTTTTTTTGGTGTGCAGGTCAAATTTTTAGCATTGCAGAAGTCCACACTTACTTTTGTGTGGTTGGGTAAATTCTTGTATATTATTATATTCTGCTGCTACTTTTTTGTTTATATTACCTGTGCACTGTAATAATTTTAAGAACTAAAATACGGTAATTGGATGTTTTAAAACGGTTTAGACATTTGCATCTAAGCACATGTCGATTTCAATTCCAATATACTGTATTTATTCTTGTGTTGTTGTGATCTTGACGGAGGTGTACATATTGCTTTGCATATTATTAGGACAAACCCGTGGGTGACTTACTCTCTTTGTGTGTTCATTCTTATCTATATTGCACACTTGCACGAATTGACCTTAAGGGCAAAACCCAATACAACATAAGGTGGGGAAGTCATTACCTTCCCTTAGCCCAAAAATCACCTCCCCACTCACACAACCCAAGCCCAAATAAAACATGCTAGACGTTGGTCCCTAGGGACATCTCAGATTCATTTAGGAGATTGACCTAAGAGAAAAGTTGTTAGACTTTGACTCTTGTCAAATCGATGTCCAAGGTTGGGGCTTGAGAAGCGAAACTGATTGGGAAAAACAGAGATATAGTTTAAGGGTTAGAAGGATGTTATCTAGATGGATGCGTGTCTCTATCTTCCACAATATATCCGCGGTAGTAAAGGCTATGCGGGTCGAATACACAGGGAGGAATGTGATAGAAGCTTTTCGGAATGATTTTCTCTAACAGTTAGCTTGGAAAAAAGAGATATTGATTGTAAGAAATAATTTTAATCAAGAAAAAAGAATTATAGTTTACTAATTATCTATCACAACCAAAGTATTATTCTAAAAGAGTGAACATCATATTGAATAAAGAATTATCTACCCTAGGCTTTTGATTGAGAATCAAGAAAGATGAATAACAATGTTGTAAACTCTAATTAATGTGCACTAATAAAAATCAAACTATAGTTCATCCTAATTTCTAAGCATGCCATAAGAAAAATCTACTAAAATTATGCTATCAAAGTATTTAGATATGAACTATGAATAACCATTTAAGAAGTGCAACTCAAATTAGTTAAACTCAATTATTAATTTGTCTTCAAGAATACCAATTTAATTCTAGGGTTTCTAACAAGTATAGATGTCAACCAGTTCATCTTTAAATTAAACTTAGGTTGATCCAGAGATTAACAAACTATAAGTTTTAATTAGTTACTCATATTCTATTTTTATTTTCAATTTTTTATTATGAATAAGAAAGGTTGCATGAAAATTAAAAGAAGAAAAACAAATAAGCTAAAGCAGAAAAATAAATTGAATTGCAAAACAAGAAAAGTAAAAAAGAATAAAGAACCTTTTATTGGATGTCACCGGCCAATTACAAAGCTCTTCTCCTTCTTCAATAATCTTCTTCTCTAAATAACAAAAAAAATAATACAAGAAATTCGGAAAGAAAAGAGGATCTAAAGGAAACCTTAAACTTGAGCTTCTAAGAGTTGCCCTTACTCTGTTACTCTGCAGGGGTATTTATAGGACAAAATCAGAGAGATAAGAAGCATATGAAGATAGGAGGAGCAAAATATTTCTGAATTTGAATTCTCCTTTAATCTCCAAACTTGTTTTAACTTATCCGTAGAAATTCAATTCTGTCCTACAACTTGTTATCATGTTAATCGCTGAATATGGCTTATCAGCCAACTGAATTGGAACATTTGATCAACATAAAAGTTATAGTCCTTCAAGTCTTCTTTTTGGAGCATCTTGAATTATCAAATTTGATTTTCGACAGAGAAAGTTATGATTGAAATACTAAAGAGTGTCCAGTCTGAATCCGAATTAAATTCAGATTTACTCTCCTTTATCTTCATCTTGTAGTGCAAGCAACCAGATTTAAATATAAGTCTATCTCTGTTTTAGGATAATGATCCATCTTATCCTTTTCCTCCTCCTCTTTAGCAATTAGGAGTTCTATTTTATCCTTCCTCTTCCTCCCCTAGATTTTAAATTAATAATTTAAAATCCAAGTTTAGATTAGGTTAAATAAGATAGAAGCTTCTAAATTACTAAAATAAATTATGCATGTGGGCTTGTGGACTTTTTGGGCTTTTGGGCTTCAATTGGGCTTTATTTATTTATTTTTTAATTACTCAAGGCCTGCACAACATTAAACAATAAAATGTTACATAGCAGTGCTTTATAAAAGAATAAGTAGGAAATATGATGATAAATATGTACTTTTGACTACCTATCACACCCCCACACTTATCTTTTTGCTCGTCCTCGAGTAAAAATATAGAAAAAGAAAAAGAAAAGAAAAACTAACCTATCCTAACTCACTTTCATAGGCATCATGGTTGCACTTAGCACGTGCAACAAGTCGTTAAATCTGTAGGTTACCCCGAGAGGACGAGTGTTGTTTCGTGAGGGTTTTCAGTGGATTACACCCACAAAATCCATAAAAGAAAAAGAAAATGTTAGTGATTAATAAAATTTTTTATTTTGAAAAAGGAGAGAAATATTTGAAATATATTTGAAGAAACTAAGCAATCTATAAGTTTTAGGAATATCATTTTTATTCATTCTTGAACTTAGTCTCTATACAATAATTTGTTATCAATTTTTGGTAAGGATTAAAATTGAATTTTTATATAGTCTCTTTTGTTACCCTAAGTCATATGCATCCTTGTGAAAATGAATCTTTACTAGGGATTCTTTAACTTGGACCCCCATGCCTCTTTATTATATATATTTTATATATATCTATTTTTATTATTATTTTTTTAATATATATAACTCATCTAATTTTTTTTTGTATAAGTATCAAGGCTTCTTGAGGCCCTCATACCTAACTAATTAACTATTAGATGTGTTAGTACATATATAGATAATATTTCTTAGTTTTCTTAGGCTTTCTAATTCGCCCATGTAGCGAAACTAAGGTCGGTGGCTCTCAAATTGGTTGGTTTTTGGCACTGGGTGAGAAAACATCCCACGGACTTAAGTACTCGAGTGAACTAGGCCACAAAACTAAAGACTTTATTTATAAAATCACCTTTAGGCGTGAATACTTATGCTTCTTGAGGCACATGTATCCAGCTTAATTAGTGAATTTTTTAATTTATATTATTATATATATTTTTTATAAGGCGCAAAAGTCTTTGTCTTAGAATCCTAGATGTGTAAGTGTATTAGGTATGCACATTTCATTAAGGTAAAAATTAAGACTAATTAATTATTCAATTTTTCCTCCTATACCTAAAAATCCAACATTTTATTTTATTTTGACCAAGTTTTTAGAAATCCTAATCATGAGTTTTCTAATTCTTAAGATTAACTTAGATTTCTTTCAAAAGATAAGTCAAAATATTGTTTCCTTTTCAAAAAAAAATTTTATTTTTTTAAAGTAAAGAAAATGTTAATAAATTTTTTATTTTTATTTTTTTATTAAAAAATAAAACCTAAGTTATGTTAGAACCCTCCCCCACACCTATCTCATGCATTGTCCTCAATGTATGAATTAATGCACAGATGCATGAAAAAGAAGAAAGGGAAGGAAAATATTACCTTAAGGTGGTGGTTCCGGCGGTGGTCTGATTGGTCCATGAAATGCAACCCAATCTTTTTTATGTGAAGTTCGGAGGAACCCACCAGAAACCTCTCTAATATAACCCACTAAAATGATGTATATATAAATGATTTTTATTAAGAATTTTACCCCATCTAATTTGCAAGTTTCATAAATAATTTTGGAGTCAATTTTATCATCAGCCTTGTCCCAAAATGGAGTGTGAAAAGATGAAATGATTGACTTGGACTTAGGAAGTACATGAACTAATACCGACTCAGGAAAGTGACTTAAGTCAAGTAAAGGTTCAGGAGTAGAGATTGGTTCAGAAAGTGGGTCCAAATCAAGAAGTTGAAACTCAAGTCCACATTCATTTACCAACAACGGAATGTGACTTAATATTAATGATTCAAGTTTAAGAATGACAGGTGTGGGAATCAAAACTGATTCTAAAATATTACTCAAGTTGGGTAACCAAAACAGGAGTCAATATTGATTCAGGAATTTGGACTGGATCAAAAATTTGAGAATCTTGGTCACATTTCTCATTGAGTTCAATTTCATAAAAATGAGAACTTGCCAATTTGTCTATGGGACTTTCAAAAGTATGAAATTGGTCAAGTTCAATATGATGATCAGAAAAGATTGGCGATTCAATTTCATGATGAATTGGCACGGGATCCAATGTTGACTCGGAAAAAAGATTGAAATCAGGTGAAGACACCGGAGTCATAATTGAATCAGAAAGGAGAATTGAATCACCAAGTTGAGGTTCATGATCATATTTATTCTCAAGTTCAATTTCAGGAAAGGGATAACTTGCCAAAATGTCAATATGGCTTTCAAAATTTGGAGTTTGGGCAAGTTCAAATGGGTGTGCTGAAATAGAATCTTATTTTTCAAAACAAGATGATTCTTTGGCTCTAACAGAATGGCTAGCGACATTAGAAATGGTCAAAGGGTGAGAATGGAGAGTTTGGACCATTCTATCTATGTCATGATTATGAGAGATTCAAGCCTGAGTCATGGCTTCAAGAAGCTTTTCATAGTCGATTGGTTCATCGTTTTGTTGCGATTAGACTTGAAAAGATGAAGTTTTATTTTGGAATTTGTGGTGAAATCGTGAGTCCATTAGATTTTGTGATTGTTGCTTGGACTCACGCATACTCATTTCCAAGATTGATGTTTTTCTATTTTGAACTGGGGGAACTGAGTATGAATCTTGGAAATATTGTAGACAAGGTGGATAAGGAGGACAAGTTGGTTGAAAATTGGACTCGGGGAGGGAAATCTCCATTGACTCTGTGAAGAGTTGAAATTATTTTAGAAATTACGGTCATAAGATTGGGGGCATGGGTTATATTGATTTGGATAAGACCACTTCGGCACACTAGGTTGGTTAAAGTTATGATATGCCGGGTTGGTAATATCTGAAAAAGAGGTCGGGGTGTAATATGGATTACCATTAAAATTGAAAAAATTGTTGTTATAATCCATATCACACAAACAAAGAAAAACAAATAAGCAAACAAAAAAAATAAAAAGAAAAAAAATCTAACCTAAGTTAGGGTAAACCTGGACCTAGACGACTCCTAACTTTAGACTATCTTTAGGAGGTATATTGCCGATCTTAACCACAAGTTAATCGGCCAGGTAGGTGGCAAGGTTGGTGGGAGGTTATCCGTCAAAGACGTTCCTGAAAGTACACCTAGAGGGGGGTGAATAGGTGTAAGGCTAATCTAATGATAAATAATGCGGAATTAAAAACTTAATGCAACACACTTAGTGTAACCAAAGAGTGTAGCCGAATTCCTGGTGAAGGGCTCTGGACTAACTCCTCTTGATTCCTCTGAATAAAAGTTGGGGTGCTATATGAAGCTCTCTTAGTTAACACAAGTATGGCACACAATCAAGCCCAAGCATATATATATATATATATATATATGATATGACAATAAGATGCAATGCACAAGTAGAGAGAGAGAGTTAGAGAAAGTGGATCAAACGCAAACACACGGATATGTTTCGAGGTTCAAGTACACAGCTCTACATCCCCGCCTTCACACAGAAGGATTTCCACTAACTCGTTCACACAGGGAACCTCCACTGAGGATTTGGGAAAATACAATTTGGGAGTACACAACTCCTCTCTTAACCAATACACCTCTCACTAGAGGCAAGGCACAAACCAACACAATATCCACCTCTCACTAGAGGGGTACCAACAAACTCAATCACCTCTACACTTAGAGGGATGGCACTTTGCCAAACAAATATCAACCTCACACTTGAGGGTTAAGGCACAAAGCCACAACTCAAACAAACACCTCTTCACTAAGAGGGATATCAACACAATCACCTCTCACTAGAGGGATGTTCACAAATCAAGGAGGGTTACAACACTTGGTGGTTTCCACAACCACAAACCAAATTTCCCACAAAACAAAGATACTATAGATAGGATAGATTGATAAGCTCAAGTGTGAGAAAACAAAGAGTTTGGCAATCAAAAACTCAAAGAAAATACTTGAGAAAACTTCTAGGATATAATAGAAATGAAGATCAAAAACTAATCCCAAAGACTTTTCTTTTTCTTGATTTTTTCCAACCCTTTAAATAAATAAAGATGAAATCTTTAAACCCAAAAACTCTTTTGAAAACTTGTAATTAAACACTAGAAAGAGTGAGAATTTTTGCTCTTGAAAAACTTGTTAAAAACAAACTCAAATGGGGGGTATTTATAGCCCCCAAAAGAATCTACCTGTTGGCAGCTGGAAAGGGCAGATTTGCCCTTCCGGTCGACCGCCCGGTCGACCAGCCAACGGTTAGAATTTTGACCGTTGTGCCTCCGGTCGACCGGCCTGGTCGACCGAGACTGGATATAGAGAGCAGGGCTCTCTGCCGGTCGACGGGCCCGGTCGACCGAGGCCATTTCCAGAGAGCAGAGCTCTCTGGACGGTCGATCGACACGGTCGACCTGCCCACCAGCTCAAGCTGGCGTGCACGTTTGTGCACGTCGGTCGACCGGCCTGGTCGACCGACTTCTGCTACGGCCGACCGTTCCGTCGACCGGCAGACAGCCAGTCTAGCCATTATAGGACTTAAAAACTTGGGTTTTTATCTTTAATTAAATCCCATAAAATCACATAAATTCCACAAAAATCAGTTCTTATTAGATCTTTGAAATACAAATATGTATGATAAAATTCAACACATATTTCAAACAATTTGAACCATTTTGTGAGATTGAAAATTTGCCTTAAACCAAAATCTGTATTTTCCGAAACAAGGATTTTTGAAATGGAAATCCGATTTTTCCAAAACACATGTAAATACAAAAATATGATATTGAAATAACTTTGAAGCATATTGTATATGGATAGAATCTAATATACATGAAGGATATTATATCTATATTTTTGACTTAAAAACTAAGATCGGTTAAACCGAAAAACCAAAACACATGAAACTTTAAAACTTATGTGTGTATTGTGAACTTGAGCATATCACACTATCTAATCTTTACAATGAGATCTAAACCATAAGCTAAACACAATACCGAAACTCCATCTCCAAGTTGACTCGATCCAAACGTGATCCACCGAGCTTGACTCCAACCGAGTGCTAGATGTGAACATGAGCTCGAGCTCTTGAATCACCATGTGAAAGCTTCAAAAACACCTTTGTTGAAGATAATCACCTACTAATATCTTGATCAAATATCTGAAACTAAATATCACAAGATTATTAGTTAACTATAACTACATGAGTTAATCATCATCAAAACTAGAGTGAAGGGCCTCTGGGCCAATAATCTTCCCCTTTTCGATGATGACAAAACTCATGGAGTTATATATGCATGGATTAAAGTTAAGCTTCAAAGAAGCTCCCCCTTAACTCATGCATAGCAATAAACAATAAAGATATGCAATGAATGCTCAATATAGATATGCATAAACATGCATTAAATAAGGAAATGAAACAAATATGATCTTTTATACCAATGAACTAAACATGCTTGTGATATCAATTTTAAAATAACCATGTTCTTAAAAATAATGTTGCTCTTGATGCCAATAAAGACTCTATTTTAAAATAAACATGTTCTTAAAAATAATGTTGCTCTTGATACCAATAAAAACTCTTGATACCAACAAAACAATAAAAGATGCTCTTGATACCAATACCAACAAAAGATGCTTTTAATACCAAAGGTAAAGTATAACAAATTTAAACACATATGCATATAAAAACAAACATATAAACAAACATGCATATATCAAACTCCAAAATATCTCTCCCCTTTTTTGTCAATTCATCAACAAAGGGGTGCAAACAATAAAAGGGCATAAATAATATTTTTCTCCCTTTTTGCATAAATCAAAACAATAAAGGTATATATGCTATATACATTCATGAAGAGGAGAGACGTGAAGTTAACTCCCCTGCATACATGCATTTATATGAAAAGAGATGATTAAACCCTATCCACATAAAACATAATATGCAATGTATAAAAGGAGATGTGAAGTTCCTACTACACACGTGTACTACATACCAAATAAAGGTCAATTACTTCAATATGATATATACTCAACATGAATCTATATATAGAGAAGATGTTAAGCTTCCCTTGCATATAAGCAATAAATATCAAAATGATACCAATTGAAAGATATATCAATTTAGTACGGAGGTATACATCAAAACATCATGATACCAATTTATGATACCAATTGAAAATAAACAAAACAAAAATTTTGATATCAATTGAAAGATATAAACATATAGGTAATCTTGATACCAATTATAAAAATTAGTACCAATTGAAAATATTTTACTCTTTTGATACCAATTGAAAAACATAAACCAATCTTTTGGTTAAATACTAAAATATTTTGCAAGAGAGATACCAAATAGAGAATAGTATCAATTTAAGATCTTGATACCGATATTAAAAATGAAACATATACCAATTGAAAATAAGTTTCATTAGGAGCATAGAAAACCAAATGAAAACTAAGATATCATTTTTCAACATAAAGAGTGGGAGTAAGATATCAATGGTAAACAAAACCGATTGAAAGGTAAAACATGAATTTTCTCCCCCTTTATGAAATAGTAATGAAAACGATGCATAAGCTTGTATAAGATACCAATTTAAAAATAATTATCATTAAGGACTAAATCAAGCTTAGCATGGCAAAATTTGTGCTCAAAGATATAGAGATATAGTAAGCACAATCAAAACACATATATATATGTATGAAAATATAAATACCAATCAAAATTGATACTATTTGAAGTTGAAGCATACATATATAGAAACACATATGAGTATACAAAATAGATATCAATTGTGATACCAATTGAAAACACAATAAGGATCAAGCGTATAACTCATACTCCCTACCACCCATTGCATGCACAAGTTTAAATAGATTTTCAATAATGCATACAAGACATGGTCGCCCAACCAACCGCCCTTTAGATGGGTAGGGGTTTTCAAAATAAATTTGAAAATAGTTTTAGCACAATTGAAAACTCTACCAAAATGAAGAATACGCAACTAGTTATATGATAAAATTGCAAACTAGTACGAAATCCTTCAAGTAAGGAATAAAACAAGAATATATTTCATGAAACATGAAAATCACTAAACCAATGACACTCAAAGTCTATATAGCACATATAATACTCATGAAAACAAAATCATGAGAAAATATCAATTAATGTGAGTGTATAAGCTTTGTGTGAAAGACATAGTCATGAAAATAGGCAATTAAGCTCGATGTGAAATTCTTTTATAAACGAAAACACGAAAATCATTTAAAATTTAATTTTCATCAAAATAATTTAAACTTCAAGGCATATGTATGTTTTGTACAAACTAGAGTATACATACATATCCAAATATGAACGAGTCCACAAAAATATATGCATGAAAGCAAGTGGCTCAAGGATGTATATGTATAACTATTAGTTTAGACAAAATGGACATATACATGAAGTTAAACATATATGAAAACATGCTTGAAAATAGGGAATACAAGTTTGAAATGTATGAATGATCAAAACTAGGCTATACTAGTACATCTAATGAGTACAAATGAGCAATTAAGTACAAACATATAATAATCTATTTGTGGCTCACTAGTTGTACAAGCATATACTCAAGTTTTAATGAAAACTAACATCTAAACGTGTAATCAAATCATGAAGCATAGAAACAAAATATAAACTAATATGATCATTAAGTAAATATTCATGTATTAGACTATGATATACACAATAGATAAACTAAAGTGAGTACACAAAAATAATGGTCCATATAAAACATGGGTGTATCTCAAATACTAATCATGTATATTACTAATCTAATTATCATGGCATTTAACATAATAATCATGAAACATGCTAAAAATCAATGACATGAAGGCATGTAAACATAAATGAGGAGTAAGATATTGTTACCAAAATCATAAGGGCAACTCTCTATGTCTTCAAAACATGGTGGTCCTTCCATCAAACTCTCCTTGAAAGTGATGCATCCAAATTAGTCATCATTAAGCTCGGAACGCATCCACCTCAAGGCACCATCACTCTCACGTCAAGTGAGAGCCCACACCTACATCAAATAAAATAGGAGTGGTCTTTGGTACCCATACTCTTTTGGGTCCATGGGGGTTAGCTCCTTTCCTAACCCAAACAAATTTATTTGCTAAATTTACATCATGTGCTCTATCATAACAAAACATAGCAAGGTGGCCCTTACGTCCACAATGTGTACAAGTGTACACATGAGCATACAATGTGTTATGTATATGAACGTGAGGAGCATGTGTATGCCGTGATTTGTGTGCATGCATAGGTGGAACTTGTTTCTTTCGAAACATGGATTCCAATCGCGTGTGGTTCATGGCACATTGGCTCAAAGTGGAGCCCAAACAATCAACACTCTTCTTAAGCATACAAATATCATTTTCAATTAAAGAAGAGGTGGTGCATGCAATAGGTATACTAGATGAAGAAGTTACACTAGCATGGCAAACATGTGAATCTATATCATTTTTTAAAGAAATATTTTTCTTAGAAACTAAATCCAAATCCTTTGAAATTAAAGCAATTTTCATTTTTAAAGATTCATTTTCTTTTACAACAAAATCAAGTTTTGAAGATAAGATCTCATTTTTCTTCAAAACATCATTGCAATCATTTTTATTTTTCAAAATCTTGTTTTCATTTAGGGCAAGATCAAGTTGGGATTTAAGTGAGTCACATTCACTTGAAATCTCATCCCTCTCTTGCAAAACAATCTCAAGTCTAGAAGACAAATTTTTAATTTCTTCTTTTAAAGCAAAACTTTTCTTTTTCAAAAGATTATATTTTTCTAATAATTTTTCACATACAATAGATAGTTCTTCATTTAATGCATCGGCATCAATACTATCATTACTTGAAGAACTAGCAATATCCTCTAGTTGAGATTCCGAATATACCTCAAGGGAGTCATTCCCTTGGACCATGTAGCAATGTTGTTCGGATTCTTCTCCACTAGATTCCTTCTCCATAACGTTTGACGTTTGAAGCTCGGAGGAGGTCAAAGTGTTCCACACTGTAAAAGCGGAATCACAATGAGAAACCATACATAGATATTCTTTGTTAAGAGGCTTCTAAGTACCGATAGGGCTTGTGCATTGGCCTCTATATGCTTGCTATTACCGAAATAGGATTTCTTGGTAGCGGCAAGGAAAACATGCAAGCCTAGGGTTTTTAGATACATACTCATCTTAATCTTTCATACGTCGATGTTAGAAACATCAAACATAGGAGGGGTCATATAGTGCATGAGTGCAAACAATATGTGTGCAAATGCAAATCTAGATTAGCTAACCAAGATCTCACTCCTAGGTGGTTAAACCAAATATCAAGAGCGTAGGCTCTGATACCAATTGAAAGTACACCTAGAGGGGGGTGAATAGGTGTAAGGCTAATCTAATGATAAATAATGCAGAATTAAAAACTTAATGCAACATACTTAGTGTAACCAAAGAGTGTAGCCGAATTCCCGGTGAAGGGCTCTGGACTAACTCCTCTTGATTCCTCTGAATAAGAGTTGAGGTGCTATATGAAGCTCTCTTGGATAACACAAGTATGGCACACAATCAAGCCCAAGCATATATATATGATATGATAATAAGATGCAATGCACAATGTAAGAGAGAGAGAGTTAGAGAAAGTGGATCAAACGCAAACACACAGATATGTTTCGAGGTTCGAGCACACAGCTCTACGTCCTCGCCTTCACACAGAAGGATTTCCGCTAACTCGTCCACACAGGACTTCCCACATAGGGAACCTCCACTGAGGATTTGGGCAAATACAATTTGGGAGTACACAACTCCTCTCTCAACCAATACAACCTCTCACTAGAGGCAAGGCACAAACTAACACAATATCCACCTCTCACTAGAGGGGTACCAACAAACTCAATCACCTCTACACTTAGAGGGATGGCACTTAGCCAAACAAATATAAACCTCACACTTGAGGGATAAGGCACAAAGCCACAACTCCAACAAACACCTCTTCACTAAGAGGGATACCAAAACAACCTCCACTATCACCTCTCACTAGAGGGATATCAACACAATCACCTCTCACTAGAGGGATGTTCACAAATCAAGGAGGGTTACAACACTTGGTGGTTTCCACAACCACAAACCAAATTTCCCACAAAACAAAGATCCTATAGATAGGATAGATTGATAAGCTCAAATGTGACAAAACATAGAGTTTGGCAATCAAAAACTCAAAGAAAATACTTAGGAAAACTTCTAGGATATAATAGAAATGAAGATAAAAAACTAATCCCAAAGACTTTTCTTTTTCTTAATTTTTCCAACCCTTTAAAACAAATAAAGATGAAATCTTTAAACCCAAAAACTCTTTTGAAAACTTGTAATTAAACACTAGAAAGAGTGAGAATTTTTGCTCTTGAAAAACTTGTTAAAAACAAACTCAAATGGGGGGTATTTATAGCCCCCAAAAGAATCTACCTGTTGGCAGCTGGAAAGGGCAGATTTGCCCTTCCGGTCGACTGTCCGGTCGACCAGCCAACAGTCAGAATTCTGACCGTTGTGCCTCCGGTCGATCGAGACTGGATACAGAGAGCAGAGCTCTCTGCCGGTCGACCGGCCCGGTCGACCGGGGCCATTTTCAAAGAGCAGAGCTCTCTGGACGGTCGACTGGCCTACCAGCTCAAGCTGGCGTGCACGCTTGTGCACGTCGGTCGACCGGCCCGGTCGACCGACTCTGCTACGGTCGACCGTTCCGGTCGACCGGCAGACAGCCAGTCTAGCCATTATAGGACTTAAAAACTTGAGTTTTTATCTTTAATTAAATCCCACAAAATCACATAAATTTCACAAAAATCAGTTCTTATTAGATCTTTGAAATACAAATATGTGTGATAAAAATTCAACATATATTTCAAACAATTTGAACCATTTTTGTGAGATTGAAAATTTTCCTTAAACCAAAATCCGTATTTTCCGAAACAAGGATTTTTGAAAATGAAATCTGATTTTTCCAAAACACATGTAAATACAAAAACATGATATTGAAACAACTTTGAAGCATATTGTATATGGATAGAATCCAATATACATAAAGGATATTATATCTATGTTTTTGACTTAAAACCAAGATCGGTTAAACCGAAAAAGCAAAACACATGAAACTTTAAAACTTGTGTGTGTATTGTGAACTTGAGCATATCACACTATCTAATCTTTACAATGAGATCTAAACCATAAACTAAACACAATACCGAAGTCTTTTTGTAGAACTCCGTCTCCAAGTTGACCCGATCCAAATGTGATCCACCGAGCTTGACTCCAACCGAGTGCTAGATGTGAATATGATGCTCGAGCTCTTGAATCATCATGTGAAAGCTCCAAAAATACCTTTGTTGAAGCTAATCACCTACTAATATCTTGATCGAATATCTGAAACTAAATATCACAAGATTATTAGTTAACTATAACTACATGAGTTAATCATCATCAAAACTAGAGTGAAGGGCCTCTGGGCCAACAGTTCCTTAATTAAGTAACCACCAACCTTCGGGCTTTCGGCCCTTAATCCCCTTCCTAGACACCGATTTGGCGAGAGTTAATTTCGAACAACTTCCTCCTTCAGCCAATCTCCTAATGAGTCCGAGTTAACCTAAGGCCAGCGTCTAGTCAATTTTTATTTTAGGTTTTTAGGGTCGTAAGCGCAACGGAGATGATTTGTGGGCCACGGAAGGGTGATGAAATTCCCACCTTATGTTATTTATGGGTTATGCCCTTATGATGTTTTAAATGTGTACGTGTCGAACAAAAGAATCAAAACACTATATTCATTCTTGTTTCTGGCTCTGCTTTCTAGGGCAGAGGTACAGATTTGTCAAATTTCCTACGCTGCAATAAATTTTCCTATTAGCAGATCCTGCAAAATAAAAAAATAATTAGTTTTTTTTTTAGAGAATATCGTACCGTTCCCTACCCAGCAACGGCGCCAAAATTTTGATTGGGAAAAACAGAGATATAGTTTAAGGGTTAGAAGAATGTTATCTAGATAGATGTGTGTCTCTGTCTTCCATAATATATCCGCGGTAGTAAGGGCTTCCACAGGGAGGGATGCGATAGAAGCTTTTCGGAACGATTTTCTCTAACAGTTAGCTTGGAAAAAAGAGATATTAATTGTAAGAAATAATTTTAATCAAGAAAAAAGAATTATAGTTTACTAATTATCTATCACAACCAAAGTATTATTCTAAAAGAGTGAACATCATATTGAATAAAGAATTATCTACCCTAGGCTTTTGATTGAGAATCAAGAAAGATGAATAACAATGTTGTAAACTCTAATTAATGTGCACTAATAAAAATCAAACTATAGTTCATCCTAATTTCTAAGCATAGCATAAGAAAAGTCTACTTAAAATTATGCTATCAAAGTATTTAGATATGAACTATGAATAACCATTTAAGAAGTGCAACTCAAATTAGTTAAACTCAATTATTAATTTGTCTTCAAGAATACCAATTCAATTCTAGGGTTTCTAACAAGTATAGATGTCAATCAGTTCATCTTTAAATTAAACTTAGGTTAATCTAGAGATTAGCAAACTATAAGTTTTAATTAGTTACTCATATTCTATTTTTATTTTCAATTTTTTATTATGAATAAGAAAGGTTGCATGAAAATTAAAAGAAGAAAAATAAATTGAATTGCAAAACAAGAAAAGTAAAAAAGAATAAAGAACCTTTTTATTTGATGTCACCGGCCAATTACAAAGCTCTTCTCCTTCTTCAATAATCTTCTTCTCCAAATAACAAAAATGAAATAATACAAGAAATTCGGAAAGAAAAGAGGATCTAAAGGAAACCCTAAACTTGAGCTTCTAAGAGCCGCCCTTTCTCTGTTGCTCTGCAGGGGTATTTATAGGAGAAAATCAGAGGAATAAGAAGCGTATGAAGATAGGAGGAGCAAAATATTTCTGAATTTGAATTCTCCTTTTATCTCCAAACTTGTTTTGACTTATCCGTAGAAATTCAATTCTGTCCTGCAACTTGTTATCATGTTGATCGCTGAATATGACTTATCAGCCAACTGAATTGGAAAGTTTGATCAACATAAAAGTTATAGTCCTTCAAGTCTTATTTTTGGAGCATCTTGAATCATCAAATTTGAGTTTCTACAGAGAAAGTTATGATTGAAATACTAAAGAGTGTCCAGTCTGAATCCGAATTAAATTCAGATTTTCTCTCCTTTATCTTCATCTTGTAGTGCAAGAAACCAGATTTAAATATAAGTCCATCTCTGTTTTAGGATAATGATCCATCTTATCTTTTTTCTCCTCTTTAGCAATTAGAAGTTCTATTTTATCCTTCCTCTTCCTCCCCTAGATTTTAAATTAATAATTTAAAATCCAAATTTTGATTAGGTTAAATAAGATAGAAGCTTCTAAATTAATAAAATAAATTATGCATGTGGGCTTGTGGACTTTTTAGGCTTTTGGGCTTCAATTGGGCTTCATTTATTTATTTTTTAATTACTCAAGGCCTGCACAACATTAAACAATAAAACGTTATATAGCAGTACTTTATAAAAGAATAAGTAGGGAAATATGATGATAAATATGCACTTTTGACTACCTATCACAAACCTCAAAGAACAGTGGTTTGGCATAATTAGGCCCGTTGCTCCGGCACAGATACCTCCCACTGATCTTGACCCTACCTGGCCAATTAACTCGTGGTCAGATTCTAACAATGTACCCCCGTGGACAGTCTAACCAGTTAGGAGCCGTCTAGTCTAAGTCAACCCTAGCATAGGCTTGTTTTCTTTTTCTTTATTTGTTTGTTTTATTGTTTGTTTTTTTATAAATTGTGATATGGATTTCAACAACAACAATTTTTTTCAATTCAAATATGAATCCATATTTCACCCTAACCTCATTTGACTCCGATAACTCCAACCCAGTTATGTACAACATGAACCAACCATATATACCGAGTTGGGATTATCCGACTCAATATGACCCATATCCTCAATCTTATGACTATAATTTTCAAAATAACTTCCACTCTTCATAGAGTTCATGGGGATTCACCTCCCCCGAGTCAAATTTTCAACCACATTGTTCATAATTTTCACAATATTCATTCCCCAATTCTGCTTCATATCCTTCTTTTCCTGAACCACCAATTAAAGAAAAATCATCGTTGTAAAGGACTTTAGAAGAAACGATAGAGGCCAAAAATAATTTGAAATCATGATGGCCTCATCATGTCCACAAAATTTCCAAAATTCATATAGCTCTTTTCCAGAACCACTTAAAGAAAAATCATTGTGGGAAAAAACTATGAAATTCGTGCAAGAGACCGAACGAATAATGCAAAATATGATTGAGTTTCCATATCCATCAGATGTTCATATGACTCAAGAATCATGTCATTTTGGAAATCCAACTTCAATTTCATAATACCAACCTGAACTTGACCAACATCAAATTCTTGATAGTTTGACAAGCTATCCAATTCCTGAAATTGAACTTGAAGATGAATGTGAACCTAAGCTTCAATTTAGCGATTCGAGTCTAGTCTTTGAATCAATATCGACTCCTGTAGTGTTTCCTAAACTAAGTAATGTCTTGAGCCAGTTTTGATTCCCATAATTCCTGAACTTGAATCGATCATTTCACTCATTTACATTCTTTCTGTGGACGAAAATCAAGATTCAATTTCATTACATCCATTTGAACATGCCAAAAATTTTGAGAACTGCCTTGACATTTTGGCAAGTTATCCTTTTACCGAAATTGAACTTGAGCTTGAGAGTGATCCTGAACCTCAAGTTGGCAATTCCATTTCACTTTTTGATTCAATAATAACTCCGTTATCTTTACCAGATTTTTTTCTCTATTCCGGAGTCAACATTGAATCTTGTACCAGTACACTATAAAATTGAATCACCAATATCTTATGATCACACTTCATTGATGGGGAAAGTGTTTGAACATCAATTCTTTGGTTTGGACCCCATTTTTGAACCAATTTTGACTCCCTCTTTTGAATCTCGACTTGATCTGAGTCAAATTCCCGAGTCAGTATCGAATTTTATTCCTGTTCCATTTGAGTCCAAATCAATCATCTCCCAAAATCACACGTCATTGTTGGACAAGGATGTTGATGAAAATGACTCAGTAATTATTTTTTAAATTGAAAATTAGATAGGGATAATTTTTAAATAAGATCATTCACGCAATCATTCTTTTACTGGGTCGTATTAGAGAGGTCACTGGTGAGTTTCTGCAAGATCCATGATTTATGAATTGGGTAGCAACGCTTAGCCCAATCAGACCACCACTGGAGCCACCACCATGAGGTAATTTTCCTTCCCTTCCCATTTGTTTCATGTATATACACATTCACGATGTATTGAGGACAATGCATGAGATAACTGTGGGGGAGGATTTACTAACATAGTTAGTTTTAAACTTTCTTTCTTTAACACTTCTTTTAAAAAAAATTTAAAATTTTCTTTTGTGTAGAAACTCTTTTCTTTTCTTTTTACAAAACTTTTTGATATAAGAGAAATAATTTTGATTTATTTTTAAAAAAATTAAGATTATCTTAGGAATTAGGAAGACCAAAAATATGAATTTTTAAACCGTTTCAAAATAATAAATCTTGTTTAAATTTTAGAATAAGGAAGTAAGATTGGAAAGATAATTTGATCTTGAATTTTTTGCCTTAGATTTATGCACTTCACACTTACACAATTTTTGGGATTGAAACAAAGACTGAAAATACTATAAAAAATGCCATAAAAAATATATATATATATATATATATATATATATATATATATATATATATATAAATGATGATAAAATCACTTATTGAAGTTGGGTAATTATGCCTCAGAAAGGATGATTACTCACGCTTAAAACGTTAGACAAAAACAAAATAATTCCCTTTAGTTTTGTGGCATTGTTTACTCGAGTCCTTAAGTCTGAGGGATGTTTTCTCATCGGTGCCCTAAAACTATCTAGTTTGGGAGTCACGGTCTAAAGGCTCACTAACCGAGTAAATAATAAAGTCTAAGAAAACTAAGGGAAGAAAAAAGAAAAAAGAAAAAAGAAAAAATATTAAAAAAATGGCATGAAAGTTATAGTCGATATCTCAAAAATCTTTACTATTCACAAAGTACATATGTTCTAAGAGTTTTATGAAAGATCAAAGAATCAATTCAATTTTAAATTCTTACATTTAATTTATAACAAGATTTTGCATTTCGACTTAGTTTAAGGAAGAATAATTTTGGGTTAAACTTGTTAGAACTTGATTCTGATGATACATTTGTGAAGCCATTTGGAGCTCTATCTCACAAGCTTATACAAGAATTCTACATGCTCCTACATGCTCAAGACTTCTCAAGGATAATGGTTATGGATGTGTATTGTAATGTTTATTAGCATGTTAAAAGTCTTGACACACACACACACACACACACACACACACACACATCATAAGCCTATTAGTCGACTTATTACCAAGCATAGTCGACTTATACCAAATGTAGTCGACTAACTCCTATATATAGTCGACTTAGGTTTGCTTCCAGATGCATACCCACTTTCTGTTTCTGATCTGTATGCACTATTAGTCGACTTATAAGTCTTTATAGACGACTAATATATGGCCTAGTCGACTTATACCTTCTACTGATCGACTATTTTCGGTTTCCAGAAACATGTCTTTTGTATCAGCCATTACCTGGTCGACTTTCCCCCTTTATTAGTCGACTAATATAGGCAAAAATCAATACCCTAGTCGACTAACCCATAGACTCAAGTCGACTAATGGCAGTTTCTGACTATTGGACAGTTTCTGATTTCTGGTGTCTTATCCAACATTTCAATATTCATATTTGTCCTGATAACTACCCTATCTGACTATAGATTTCAGTTATAAATAGGTATGTTGTCCCAGGCTAAACAGACCAATTCAAAATACAAGTTTTCTACCAAAAACTCTATTAAAAATTCTGTTTTTCAAAAATCTGTTTCCACTTTCATTTCTTCACTCAAATTCTAATCCTTTAGTGAAGATTTCTGAGAGTCCACCTATAAGAGCCCTTGTTCACGATCACATACATATTCAAGGCTTATAGGATTGATTGTATTCACTCAAAGAGAAAGATTGTACAAGAGTGTCTTCGGATTGAAGAGAGGTTGTACAAGGTGTTGTGGTCTTTTTGGTTGTAAGAAGAGTTGTATACATTTGGCAAAGGGGATTTGTCAAGTGGTATACAAGGTATTGATTTTGGGTGTACAAAATCAAAGGTTAAAGGAAAATCTCAAGCGGGTGGCTTGGGGATTGGATGTAGGTTAAGAGGATCGAACCAGGATAAATCACTTGTGTTTGCTTTCTTTTCTGAGATTTATTTCCTTACTTGCAAGGTCTTTATATTTAACGCTAATATCTTTGTTTGAGTGTTGACGTATATTTTAGTACCTACAATTGGTATCATCTCGGGACAAACAATTGGTATCAGAGCCCGGCCTGGCATACTCTATCAGAGCCCTGCATACCCAGTCAACAACCTACAAGGATGGCAACAGAGTTTTCTTCATCACAATTCAAAGAAGGACATTCTGCACAACGTCCACCGCTATTTGATGGATCCAACTACAACTATTGGAAGTGTAGAATGAAGGTTTACTTGCAATCGCTCAACTACGAACGATGGAACATAGTAGAAGCAGCGTACACCAAATCGACTACCAATTACAGCGCTTGGAGTGATGATCAAAAGAAGAACGCGAACCTTGATGCCAAAGCGATGAATGCATTATTCTGTGCCTTAACCAAAGAAGAGTTCAATCGTGTGTCAGCAGCCACATCTGTAAATCAAATATGGCATACTCTACAGGTAACACATGAAGGCATAAATAAGATTAAAGAATCTAAAATTTCTATTCCTGTTCACAGGTTTGAACTCTTCAAAATGAAGGAGAATGAAACCATCTTAGAAATGGTTACAAGGTTCACCGACATAACAAATTTCTTAGCATCCCTTGGAAAGGAATACACCCAAATCAAAAAAGTTCGCAAGATCCTTCGTGCACTCACATCAGATTGGGAGAAGAAGACAACTGCAATCAAAGAAGCAAATGATCTCTCTACTATGTCATTAGAAAACCTTATTGGTAATTTAATGGCATATGAAGTACAACTGGAAGACAGAAAGAAGGATGATCAACAACCTTTCTCAAAGAAGGAAGAACTTGCCTGTCATGCATCCTCAGATACGGACAATTCAAATGACGATGAAGAGGAGATGGCAATTCTCTCAAGAAAATTCAGAAAGTTCTTGAAGTAAGGTAAGTTTAAATGTTTTAATTGTAATAAAACATGTCATATGAAGAAGGATTGCCCATTGCTCAAAAATAAAGAAAAATTTAAGAGAAAAAAGTTCAGAAAGAAGAAAGATTATCAAGCAACATGGAAAAATAGTAATTCCTCTTCCTCTGATGAAGAAGAAGCCACTGAACATGCCAACATCTGTTTCAAGGCTCAAGAAGAAGATGAGGTACAATATACTGAACTTTTAAATGCATTTCATGAATTATATAATGATCTTAAGAATGAAAAGATAAAGAATAAAGTTTTGTCAAAGGAAAATGAAAAACTTATTAAAGAAAATTCAAGTTATGTTTCTCAAATTTCTTCTATAAATTCTCAAAAAGATGATTTTAAAAAAGTGATATCATCATTGAAAAAGGATAGTGAGACTTTTATAAAAGAAAATGTTATGCTTAAAAAGGAAACTTTGTCTTTAAATGGAAGAATTACGGTTTTAAATAAAGACATATCAAGTTTCAAAATGAAATATGAAGAAATTTTGAAAAATGTGACTAAATTTAATCAAGGAAAAGAAAAGTTAAATGATTTGCTATCATATCAAAAGATGTCACATAATCATTACGGCCTTGGATTCTTAGATCAGAGAGAAAAATATACACATGTTAGTAAAAAAAATCATAATCCATATAATTCTTTTGTGAAAAGAAATACTGATATTATTTCAAAAAGGATTAAGAACAAGTACATATCGATTCCTAAAAACTTAAGCATTTTTGATAAAAATACTTATATTGCATCATACATAGATTCTATATGCAATTCTTGCAATTATGTGTATACTAACAGATGGAAACCAAATTCAAATTGGGTTTGGATTCCTAAAGGTTAATGCTTTGATCTTATTATGATTGGTACCATCTAATGTTTATCTTTCAGGTATCATATAAAAAGTTTGATAGAAAAATATTTTAAACATTTATCATATATATATGTGTTACGATATATTTGTTGCAGGAGGAGAACACATATTTTCTATCTGTTATAACCTGTTATTTGCAGGGGGAGAACATATAACATATTTTCCGCGAGGGGAGTTTTCTTGCACACAAAGTGTCATCATCAAAAAGGGAGAGAATGTTGGAACTTGATTCTGATGATACATTTGTGAAGCCATTTCATTGGAGCTCTATCTCACAAGTTTATACAAGAGTTCTACATGCTTCTACATGCTCAAGACTTCCCAAGGATAATGGCTATGGATGTGTATTGTAATGTTTCTTAGCATGTTAAAAGCCTTGAACACACACACACACACACACACACACACACACACACACACATCATAAGCCTATTAGTCGACTTATTACCAAGCATGGTCGACTTATACCAACTATAGTCGACTAACTCCTATATATAGTCGACTTACCCACTTTCTGTTTCTGATCTGTATGCACTATTAGTCGACTTATAAGTCTTTATAGTTGACAAATATATGGCCTAGTCGACTTATACCTTCTACTGGTCGACTATTTTCAGTTTCCAGAAACATGTCTTTTGTATCAGCCATTACCTAATCGACTTGCCCCCTTTATTAGTCGACTAATATAGGCAAAAATCAATACCCTAGTTGACTAACCCATAGACTCAAGTCGACTAATGGCAGTTTCTGACTGTTGGACTGTTTCTGATTTCTGGTGTCTTATCCAACGTTTCAATATTCATATTTGTCCTGATAACTACCCTAACTGACTATAGATTTCAGCTATAAATAGGGATGTTGTCCTAGGCTAAACCGACCAATTCAAAATACAAGTTTTTTGCCCAAAAACTCTGTTCAAAAATCTGTTTTTCAGAAAACTATTTCCACTTTCATTTCTTCACTCAAATTCTAATCCTTTAGTGAAGATTTCTGAGAGTCCACCTATAAGAGCCCTTGTTCACGATCACATACAGATTCAAGGCTTATAGGATTGATTATATTCACTCAAAGAGAAAGATTGTACAGGAGCGTCTTCAGGTTGAAGAGAGGTTGTACAAGGTGTTGTGGTCTTCTTGGTTGTAAGAAGAGTTGTATACATTTGACAAAAGGGATTTGTCAAGTGATATACAAGGTGTTGATTTTGGGTGTACAAATTCAAAGGTTAAAGGAAAATTTCAAGCGGGTGGCTTGGGGACTGGATGTAGGTCAAGAGGACCGAATCAGGATAAATCACTTGTGTTTGCTTTCATTTCTGAGATTTATTTCCTTACTTACTAGTTTTTTATATTTAACGCTAATATTTTTGTTTAAGTGTTGACGTATATTTTAGATCCTGCAATTGGTATCATCTTGGGACCAACAAACCTATGACCTTGGATCACTTAAATTTTCGTAAAATATTTTAACACTTTTCTCTATTTCAAAATGCATTTTCAAAATACTAACATTTGATTTTTTTTTCTTTATAGATTTTGTGGGTGTAATCCGTTGAAACCCTCAGGAGACAAAACTCCTCCTCTAGGGAAAACCTAGAGGTTTAACGGCTTGTTACACACGCTCAGTGCAATCGTGTCACCTGCGAAAGTGGTGTAATAATCTTCTCAGTTAGTTTTTCTGTTTTGCTTGGGACGAGCTAAAGATAAGTGTGGGGGTGTGATTAGTCTCTAAAATTGCATATTTCATACCACATCTTCACATTTATTTAACATTAAATCTTGTTAATTATACCTCTCTTGCATGTGTAAGTACACCTAGAGGGGGGTGAATAGGTGTACGGCTAATCTAATGAACAAAATGTGGAAATTAAAACTTAAATGGCAACACACTTAATGTAACCAACGAGTGTAGTCGAATTCCCAGTGAAGGGCTCTGGACTAACTCCTCTTGATTCCTCTAAATAAGAGTTGAGGTGCTATATGAAGCTCTCGTGGTTAAACACAAGTGAGGCGCACACAAACAACACAAGCATATATATGATATGGCAATAAGATGCAATGCTCAAAGTAAAAGAGAGAGAGAGAGAGAGTTAAGAGAAAGTGGATCAATCGCTAACACACGGATATGTTTCGAGGTTCGAGTACACAGCTCTTCGTCCCTGCCTTCACACAGAAGGATTTTCACTAACTTGTCCACACAGGACTCCCACACAGGGAACCTCCACTAAGGATTTGGGGCAATACAATAACCGGAAGTACACAACTCCTCTCTTAATTACAACACAATCTCTACACTTAGAGGCTAGCACAAAGTCACAAATATCAACCTCACAAATGAGGGATAGGCACAAAGCCAAACAACCAATCAACCTCTCACTAGAGGGATAGGGCACAAAGCCACCACTCCACAAATCAACCTCTACACAAGAGGGATAACACAAAGTAGGAGGGTTACAACTAAGTGATCAAAAGACCACAAACCAATTTCTCTTCTCACAAAAACAAAGATCCTAATAGATAGGATAGTAGATAAGCTCAAGTGTGAGAAAATAAAGTGTTTTTAACAAAGAAAATCACTTGGGAAAATCTCCAAATAGATATAGAATTTTTAGACCAAAAAATAATTCCCAAAAGACTATTTTCTTTGAATTAACAAAACACTTTTAAAAACAAATGAAGATGATCTTATAAACCCAAAAACTCTTTTGAAAACTAGTGTTAAAACACTTAAGATGATCAGAAATTTTTCTCTCTAAAAACTTGTTGAAAACCAATTCAAAATGGGGTATAAATAGGCCCCAATCAGAATCAGCCCGTTGGCGCAGGAAAGGTCTGTTTTGACCTTCCGGTCGACCAGCCGGTCGACCGGCCAGCGGTCAAAAAAGTGATCGTTGAGCCTGTCGGTCGACCGCCCGGTCGACCGCGCCTAGAACCAGAGATCAACGGCTCTCTGGCCGGTCAACCGCCCGGTCGACTGGGACAACTCGAGAGTGGGTTGCCTTCAGCCGGTCGACCGCTCGGTCGATCGGCCCAAGGGGCTGGCCTGCGTGCACGTCCTTGTGCACGTCGGTCGACCGGTCCGGTCGACCGCCGAGCCTGGCAGAACTGGTTAAGGGATTAGAAAATTGGTCTTTTTAATATCAAATAAATCCCATAAAATCTCTAAAAATCCACAAAAATAAGTTCTTATATTATCTTTGATATCCAAACATGTGTGAAAAAATTCAACACATATTTCAAACTATTTGAACCATTTTTGTGTCTTAGAAATTTTGCCGAAAACCAAAACTCGTATTTTCCAAAGCCTAAATTTTTGAAATGGAAAATCGTTTTGTCCAAAACTCATCCAAATACAAAAACATGATATTGAAACAACATTTAAGCATATTGTATATGGATAGAATCCAATATACATATAAAGATATATATCAATGTTTTTGACATTAAATCCGAAAATAAGTTTTGTTTAAAATACCAAAACTCCAAACTCATGAAATAGACTATCAAACAAGTTTGTTTAAATAGTTGAAGCATACACGTATATAGAACAAATCTAATATACATTAAACCATGTAAACTTGTTGATTCTATCTATTCATGAAAACCAAGATCGGTTAAACTAAAAACCGAAAACCAAACATGAAACTAAAACAAGTGTGTGTGTGTTGTGAACTTGAGCATACCACACTATCTAATCTTTAACAATGGATCTAAACTATAAACTAAACAATGTACCGAAGTCTTCTTGTAGAGCGCCGTCTCCAAGTCGACTTGATGCAAACGTGATCCACCGAGCTTGACTTAAACGAGTGCTAGATATAAACTTTGACACTCGGGCTCTTGAATCACAATGTGAAAGCTCCAAAACTCCTTTGTTGAAGCTAATCACCTACTAATATCTTGTTAAGTATCTGAAACTAAACATCACAAGATTATTAGTAAACTATAACTACATGAGTTAATCATCATCAAAACTAGAGTGGAAGGCCTCTGGGCCAACAATCTCCCCCTTTTTGATGATGACAAAACTCATGGAGTTATATAAGTATGGATTAAAGTTAAGCTTCAAAGAAGCTCCCCCTTAACTCATGCATAACAATAAACTATAAGATATACAATGAATACTAAACATGAATATGCATCAACATGCATAAAACAATGAAATGAACATGCTCTTGATACCAAACTTTTAAAATAAGTTCCTTTTCCTTTTTAAAATAAACATGTTCTTTAAATAGTTGCTCTTGATACCATTAAAAAATTTCAATGTGAAAACTTAATCAACAAAAGCAACATAAAAGCTCTTGATACCAATCAATAAAAAATTCAAAATTAATCAACAAAAGCTACATAAAAGCTCTTGATACCAATCAATAAAAAATTTAATCAATAAAAATTCTTGATACCAATTGGAAGATAATCAATAAAAAGCTTTTGATACCAATAATAAAAAGTTTAACAAAAGTTCATACAAATAAACAATAAACATACATATAAACTCAAATACTTCTCCCCCTTTTTGTCAATCATCAACAAAGAGGTCAAAGAAAACAATAAAACAATGTTCTCCCCCTTTTTGTCTTAAACAAAAGGAATATCAATAAGGGGTGAAATCAAAACAAAACATTATGATACCAATTGAAAAAATATATCAATTTAGTGCATCATGATATCAATTGAAAATAAATAAAACAAAACATACCAATTGAAAGTACATAAAACAAATGTTTTAATATAAATTTAAATACCAATTGATACCAATTGTAAGTAAATACCAATTTAAGTACCAATTGTAAGTAAATAAATCATTTTGAACATAAAGTGTGGGAGTAAAATAATAAAACCAATTGAAAGGTGAAATATGAATTTTCTCCCCCTTTATGAAATACTAAATAAAATGATGCATAAACTTGTATATGATACCAATTGAAATATAATCAACTGAAATATAATAGTTATTTAAGAAATCAAGCTTAGCATAACTAAAATTTGTGCTCAAAGATATAGAGATATAGTAAGCACAAATAAAGCATATATATATGTATAAAAATTTAATACCAATCGAAATTGATACTATTTGAAATTAAAGCATACATATATAAAAACATATATGAGTATACAAAAAGAATGTCAATAGTGATACCAATTGAAAAGATCCAATGATACTAATTGAAAACACAATAAAATCAAGTGTATAACTCATATTACCTACCACCCATTTCATGAACATGTTTAAAATAGATTTTCAATTAAGAGCATACAAGACATGGTCGCCCAACCAACCGCCCTTAGATGGGTAGGGGTTTTCAAAAATAGGTTTAAAAATATAGTATGTTTGAAAACTCTACCAAATAAAGAATACGAACTAGTTATATGAAAAAGTTGAAAACTAGTACGAAATCCTTCATGTAAGGAATAAAACAAACATATATTCCATAAAAAACATGTAAATCACATGATCACCAAACACTCAAAATCTATAAAGCACATATAATACTCATGAACTCAAAATCATGAGAAAACATCAAATAATATGAGTGTACAAGTTATGTGAAAAACATAATCATGAAAATAGTCGATTTAGCTCAATTATGAAATTCCTTGTCTAAACATGAAAATCATCAAAGTCAAATAGGCTTCAAGGTATATGTATGTTTTGTCTAAACTAGAAGTATACATACATATCCCTAAACACAATTGAGTCCATAATAAAGATTTGCATGAAAGGCAAAAAGACTCAAAGGAGTATACATGTATATCTTAAGTTTTGACAAAATAGGCATATACATGAAGCTAAACATATAAACATGAAAAATATGTACAATATGGGAATACACGTCAAAATGTTTGAATCATCAAAACTAGACTATACTAGTATATCTAATGGGTACAAATGAGCGTTCAAGCACAAACCTATAATAATCTATTTGTAGTTCATTAGTTGTACAAGTATATATCCAAGCTTTAATGAAAACTAACATTTAAACATGTAATCAAAACATGAAGCATAGAAATTAAAACAAAAACTCATATGATCATTATGTAAATGAACATGCATTAGATCTATGATACACATATTAGTTAAACAAATGTGAGAACACAAAAGTATAAGTCCATATTAAACATGGGTGTCTCAAATACTAATCATGCATATCACAAGTCTAATAATCATGTCATTTAACAACCTAATCAAAACATGCTAAAACTCAATAACATGAAAAGCATGTAAACATTGATGGGAATTAGAGATCGTTACCAAACCAATAGGGCAAATCTCCATGTCTCCAAAACAAGGTGGTCCTCCCACCAAACTCCCCTTGAAAGTGATGCATCCAAATAGTCCTCTTTAAGCTCGGAACGCATCCACCTCAAGGCACCATTACTCTCACATCATGTGAGAGCCCACACCTACATCAAACACAATAGGGGTGGTCTTTGGTACCCACACTCTTTTGGGTCCATGGGGGTTAGCTCTTTTCCTAACCCAAACAAATTTAGTTGCTAAATTTAAATCATGTATACGATCATAACAAAACTTAGCAAGGTGGCCCTTATGTCCACAATGTGTACAAGTGTACACATGAGCATACATCGTGTTATGGGAGTGAACGTAGGAAGCATGTGTATGCCGTGATTTGTGTGCATGCATAAGAGGAACTTATTTCTTTCGAAACATAGATTCCAACCGTGAGTGGTTCAAAGCACAATGGCTCAAAGTGGAGCCCAAATAATCAACACTCTTCTTAAGCATAGATATATCATTTTCACTTAAGGAAGAAGAGGTGCATGCAATAGGTAAGCTAGATGAAGCTACACTAGCATGGCAAACATGTGTAGAAAAATTATTTTTCAAAGAAACATTTTTCTTTAAACAATCTTCCAATTCTTTTGAAATTAAATCTATTTTGTTTTTCAAAGAATCATTTTCTTTTAAAACAAAAACAAGTTTTGAAGATAGGGTTTCATTTTTCTTCAAAATATCTTCACAATCATTTTTACTTTTCAAAATCTTGTTTTCATTTAGAACAAGTTCAAGTTGGGTTTTCAAAGAGTCACACTCATTTGAAATCTCAACCTTCTCTTGTAAAGCAATCTCAAGTCTAGAAGATAAATTTTTATTTTCTTCTTTTAAAACAAGGCTATCCTTTTTCAAAAGTTTGTATTTAGAAATCAAATTTTCACAATTTTTAGCAAGTTCATCATTTAAGGTTTGTGCATCCATACACTCATTGCAATGAGAACTAGTACTAACATCTAGTTGAGTGTCCGAGTGTACCTCAAGGGAGTCATTCCCTTGGACCATGAAGCAATGTTCGTCGGACTCGTCTCGACTAGATCTCCTCTTTTTATTGATAAGCGTTGGTAGCTCAGGAGATGTCAAAATGTTCCATACTGCAAAAGCAGAATCATAGTGAGAAAACACATAAATATTTTTATCAAGAGATGCTCTAAGTGCCTTTAGGGCTAGTGCATTGGCCTCTATATGCTTGCTATCACTAAGATAGGATTCTTTAGTAATGGCAAGGTAAACTTTATAACCTAGGGCTTTTAAATGACAACTCATCATAACCTTCCATATATCAAGTCTAGAGATATCAAACATGGGAGGGCTATCCATGAGTGCAAACTATATGTGTGCAAATGCAAATCTAGATTAGCAAAACCAAGATCACACTCCTAGGTGGTTAAACCTAATATCAGGAGCGTAGGCTCTGATACCAATTGTGAGTACACCTAGAGGGGGGTGAATAGGTGTACGGCTAATCTAATGAACAAAATGCGGAAATTAAAACTTAAATGGCAACACACTTAATGTAACCAACGAGTGTAGCTGAATTCCCGGTGAAGGGCTCTGGACTAACTCCTCTTGATTCCTCTGAATAAGAGTTGAGGTGCTATATGAAGCTCTCGTAGTTAAACACAAGTGAGGCACACACAAACAATACAAGCATATATATGATATGGCAATAAGATGCAATGCTCAAAGTAAAGAGAGAGAGAGAGAGAGAGTTAAGAGAAAGTGGATCAATCGCTAACACACGGATATGTTTCGAGGTTCGAGCACACAGCTATACGTTCCCGCCTTCACACAGAAGGATTTCCACTAACTTGTCCACACAGGACTCCCACACAGGGAAACTCCACTGAGGATTTGGGGCAATACAATAACCGGGAGTACACAACTCCTCTCTCAATTACAACACAACCTCTACACTTAGAGGCTAGGCACAAAGCCATAAATATCAACCTCACAAATGAGGGATAGGCACAAAGCCAAACAACCAATCAACCTCTCACTAGAGGGATAGGGCACAAAGCCACCACTCCACAAATCAACCTCTACACAAGAGGGATAACACAAAGTAGCAGGGTTACAACTAAGTGATCAAAAGACCACAAACCAATTTCTCTTCTCACAAAAACAAAGATCCTAATAGATAGGATAGTAGATAAGCTCAAGTGTGAGAAAACAAAGTGTTTTTAACAAAGAAAATCACTTGGGAAAATCTCCAAATAGATATAGAATTTTTAGACCAAAAAATAATTCCCAAAAGACTATTTTCTTTGAATTAACAAAATACTTTTAAAAACAAATGAAGATGATCTTATAACCCAAAAACTCTTTTGAAAACTAGTGTTAAAACACTTAAGAAAATCAGAATTTTTCTCTCTAAAAACTTGTTGAAAACTAATTCAAAATGGGGTATAAATAGGCCCCAATCAGAATCAGCCCGTTGGCGCAGGAAAGGTCTGTTTTGACCTTCCGGTCGACCGGCCAGCGGTCAAAAAAGTGATCGTTGAGCCTACCAGTCGACCGCCCGGTCGACCGCGCCCAAAACCAGAGAGCAACGGCTCTCTGGCCGGTCGACCGCCCGGTCGACCAGGACAACCCGAGAGTGGGTTGCCTTCAGTCGGTCGACCGCTCCAAGGGGCTGGCCTGCGTGCACGTCCTTGTGCACGTCGGTCGACCGGTCCAGTCGACCGCCAGAGCCTGGCAGAACTGGTTAAGGGATTAGAAAACTGGTCTTTTTAATATCAAATAAATCCCATAAAATCTCTAAAAATCCACAAAATAAGTTCTTATATTATCTTTGATATGCAAACATGTGTGAAAAAATTCAACACATATTTCAAACTATTTGAACCATTTTGTGTCTTAGAAATTTTGCCGAAAACTAAAACTCGTATTTTCCAAAGCTTAGATTTTTGAAATGGAAAATCTTTTTGTCCAAAACTCATCCAAATACAAAAACATGATATTGAAACAGCATTTAAGCATGTTGTATATGGATAGAATCCAATATACATATAAAGATATATATCAATGTTTTGACATTAAATCCGAAAATAAGTTTTGTTTAAAATACCAAAACTCCAAACTCATGAAATAGACTATCAAACTAAGTTTGTTTAAATAGTTGAAGCATACATGTATATAGAACAAATCTAGTATACATTAAACCATGTAAACTTGTTGATTCTATCTATTCATGAAAACCAAGATCGGTTAAACCAAAAACCGAAAACCAAAACATGAAACTTAAATAAGTGTGTGTGTTGTGAACTTGAGCATACCACACTATCTAATCTTTAACAATGGATCTAAACTATAAACTAAACAATGTACCGAAGTCTTCTTGTAGAGCGTCGTCTCCAAGTCGACTCGATCCAAACATGATCCACCGAGCCTGACTCCAACGAGTGCTAGATATAAACTTTGACGCTTGGGCTCTTGAATCACAATGTGAAAGCTCCAAAACTCCTTTGTTGAAGCTAATCACCTACTAATATCTTGGTTAAGTATCTGAAACTAAACATCACAAGATTATTAGTAAACTATAACTACATGAGTTAATCATCATCAAAACTAGAGTGGAAGGCCTCTGGGCCAACAGCATGTTTCTAGGTCCATGGCATGAAATGAAGAAGAAGACCCAAAACCAATTTTCAATTGGTAATTAAAAGCCTACAAAGATAGCCATTGACCTTGGAGGGTGATTTCATCAAAACTGGGGGCCTAAATCCGTATTCTAGGACATACAGCCGACAGGGGATAAGCGGGGGGCGTGCAGCAGGCGACGCGCCTAGGACTGCCACGGAAATGCGACAAAACGAGGCAAAGTTGTGGAGCCTCGTGCCGTGATTTGACGTGCGGCTCCGTACAGCTTCCCTGAGCCCCAGTCTGCCTATAAATACCCTTGGATTTTCAGAGCACCAGAGGGGAGTGAAGAGCAGTTTAAGGGTAGTTTTAGAGTAGTTTCTTCTTCTTAGGGTAATTTAGGTTAGTTCTTCTTCTTCCTCTTTGTATTTTCCATTTCTTGTAGATCTTGTAATAGGAAAGAGAGTGGTACATGGTTGAAAAGCAAGAGTGCTTGTAATAGAAGGTGACGATCTATGAAAGGTTCTCTCTTTACCGCTCTTTGTTTTCTTCTCTTTTAACTCCTTTTACATGCTTAGCTAATTTTCTCTCATGACAACTAACTAATAACCACTAACTTGCTAACTTCTTACTTGATAATCCGCATGAATCTAGTAACCTCTACTTGGCCTTGCTCTTGCAAGAGCCATTGATGGCCCATAATGATGGATTCTAACACTCTAACATCCTAACTCTATAACAAGCTAACATTACTTTACTCCATGCTTACTCTTGTTTAGTTTTGATGGTTTAAGTGTAGCTTGCACTTGTTTATTGAGTTTGAATGTGATGAGTTATCTTATGGGTCATGCTTTGAAACGCTCTTGAACCAAGGAATAGTGATGGCCATGGATACATGTGAGGCAACTATCACTAAAAGGTTAGCATAGTTAGTGAAGCCATTAGTAGTTAGTAGCCATGAGTTTTCTTTCTCCTTTTACTTTGTTTTAGATATATCTCAAAAACCATAAATATCTTCTCTTCTATGTTTTTCACTTCTTTGTGCTTTATCGTACTCTTCTCTGTTCATTTCTTTGTTTTCTTTTCTTTTCATTCTTTAAAACATTGAATAAACTTTAACACGCACGTGAATATTCCGGTAAAGCTTCTATCACTTTCTGTCCCTGTGGATTCGACCCGTTTAGCCTCTATGCTATAACGGAAGTATCGAGGAAGCCAAAGTACGCACTTTTAACTATTGATTTCAAAACATACACTTTTCGTTTACAGTTTTCCCCCGATCAGTGTACTGTTGAACCAGGGGAAACAGTCATCTGCTTTTGCCAGTGTACTGTTGAACTGATTGTAGAAACAAAGACTGAACACAGGTCTTGTAGATGCAAAGGTCATGTTGCCTTAGAGACGTAGACCTTGTCTGAAACAGAAACGCGACTCTCATTCATTGGAGAGACGCGAACATCGAAGTGGAGATGCTGCTCTCACTTTCTTGAAGTAACACAAACATTGAGGTGGGGATGCAGACTTCTCTTTGTTGAAGAAACGCGGCTCTGCTCTTTTGCCAAGGTGCGAGTTTCCTTCAAAGTGAAGATGCACCTTTCGCTTGATGTAGAAACACGACTCTTGGCGTTACAAACGTGAACTTGCTTCAAAGTAGAGACGTAACTCTTTTAGGGAACAGAGGCCCAGCTCTCTTATTTTGCCAAGGCACGAGCCATAGAATACTGAAGAGACGCGGTCTTTGAAGTGGAGATGCAACTCTCACTTTGTTGAAGTGACGCAGACTTCGAGGTAGAGACGAGAACTTCTCTTTGCTGAAGAGACGCGGCTCTATTAAATACGAGACTCACGTTCTTCGTGCGTTATCACGTGTCTGGAAGAGCATCAAGAGACATTATTCTCTTAAAATGCAAGGTCTGCGTTCTGGGCGCGTTGCCACGCGTCTGGTAACGATTGGTCTTAAGATATGGGCTGCGTATCTTGGCCGATTACCGTGTCTATAAAAATACAACAATCTTTCAAAGGTCATCATTAGACTCTTATCTTCTCTGTTGAACTCTGCGTTCAGAGTTTTAAGAACTTAAGAAAAGCTTCGAGCCTTTTCTTTCTTTTTCATCTTCTCCACAGAATTCACTGTCAAGATGGCCCTAAAGATCAAGCCTGTAGCTTCATCCTCGAGTGCTGTCACTCTAGAGGTTCAAATGGGAGGTTCCTCTATGCAGGAGGCCCGTATTTCAGGTAATAAAATCACTCGAATCGATTTTTACCATTAAAGAACTTGAAGAGTTATCTTAACTCTTAAGCTTCTTCTGAGTAAACTGTCAATGCGAGGCTCACGCCCGTGTTTAATTTTCAGATGTGACTCTTGCACTGGTAGGCAAGACGTAGGTTTGACGACCTTCGTATCTTCGCTTCATCATCTTGAGTCTGTGTCTGCTTGTTAAACGCGGGCTTCATTGAGCCTTGCATTTGATCCCAACACTTAGAAAATTTTCTAATTTGTGAAGTTCAGACGCGGATTTCATATGAACCTCGCATCTCTGAGGTTTGACGCGGGTTTCACTAAGTCTCGATTCTGATTCCAACGCTAGGAGAAATTCTAAGTTGTGGAGTTCCAAACGTGAACTTCATGTGAGCCTCACGTCTTTGAGTTTAGACGTGGGTTTCACTGAGCTCTGTGTCTCAGTCATTAGACGCGGTTCTGAGGTGAACCTTGCGTCTGAGCTTCAACCTGACTATTGTGTTATCCTTTTTGTTGTGCGATACTCCTCGAACCCTTTGTCCAAATAGTGCCATTTTGGACATGTAGTGGTGCTGGCCCAAACATGATCTTTGTTCTCTAGAAGACTGCTCCTGTGACCGCTGGTAAATCAAAGGGACGACGGAGCTGGATCATCAATGCCAGTATGCTCACTCTCCAGGAAATCATTTATGACAGTCGGTTCGAATCGGATTCTCGTGCTCTACTGAAGAAGCCTGACTTCTTCTTTGGTGACTCGATCGAGGTGGATGAGGCTGCTTTTTATGATGGGGATTACAAATGGCTTTGCCAAATTGGCAACAAGAGGTTTTCCCTTCTTAATATGGAGCAGATGTCTCCCCAGCATATATCCATGTGTCGGACAATGGACTAGGAGTTGGTCAGGCCAATCTCTGGAGTTACCCTGGGCAAGATAGTTGCCCGTGAAGCCTTCACCGTCGGTCATGGTAGGGATGTGCTGGGGTTACATCCTGGCTTGGTCAAAGCTGAATACCCAATAGGAGAGCCCCCACAACTTGCAGCTACCTTCATCAGACAATTTTTGGATGTGAGGGGTGACTTTCCTCTAGAATTTCATACCATCGGGGATGGGTCCACTCTACCGACAAAACATGGTGGGGGCAAAATGGTAGGGTTTGCTCTGGCAGAATTTGAAGATCTTTTGCTGTAGACCGGACTGTACGGGGCTGTGAGGGCTGTCCAGTACAACATTTTGCAGAGCACCCAATATTTTTATGCTATCCTGGAGCGGTATAATCCAGAGACCTGCACGTTCTTCACTCTCATTGGGAAAATAGGGCTTGCCCTTTATGAGATGTACAAAGTCTTAAGGCTGGTGATTGGAGATGCCCCTTACGAGGAATACGTCTCATCGACAGAGGAGCTACATTTGCGAAAGAAGAACGATCCTCTGGTGTACGAGACTTATTGGGAGGTGCTGTGCCACTTTCACATCTGTGGGCATGTGCCAGGATGGAGGAGTGGGGGAGTTAAGCAGATGTCGTGGGCAAATTATCTGTTCCCCAGGGCGAATAAAACTGACCTGATGATCAGGCTAGCTCCTAGCACTGATGAAATTTTTTTTGAAAGGATCAGTGTATCCACTAGCTCATACACCACAGAGTCTAATGAGGATACTTTCAAACCTGACACGGTTTTTGAGAGCTTCCACCATCAAGCCAAAGTCACGATGTCTGACCGAGCTCTATTGGCGGGCTTCCTCATGCTGTGGCTGAATTGATGTGTGGTGCCGACGCTACCGCATAAGGTGATCGTCGCCGACGTGGTGTACCTGTCTATTTTGCTAGCTAATGGAAAGTCCATTGCTCTCCTTCCAGCAATGGTGGACGGGATGCAGAGTGGGTTACAGGCGCTAATGAAGAGCTTCTGTCAGGTGGAAGCAATCGTGGACGCAAAGAGAAACACAGTCAAGGATTCCAATGGTCATCCCTTAGTTAAGCTCCCAATCCCAGGGTTGAGCTTCCATACACATGTCAGATGACTTGGTATGCGATGCGTTATCCATCACTAATGACCGCTGTCTCTGCCTCAGAAGGTTTTATACCTTTCATGCAGCGGTTGGAGAGTTCGAGCTGGCTACAGTACTACATGTTCTACATCCGAAAGACTATGCTGAACGAGGGCAACTACCAATTGGACAGGTGCTTCCCCGAGATTCACGATGCATCCTACTAGGACAAGTTTGCAGACCTCGTTGGCCCAGATGGATTCACCCGATTACCTTCCAGCGTCTTCTGGTGGTTGATAAATATCCGACCTGGATGCTTGATTTTTCGACAAGGGAACTCCTGTACAGTATAGCCTTGCATGCCTTGTCGGTTTTCCAGGCAGTTTAGTTGCGACCAATTGTATGTTGGTAACCCTAACCCAAACCTTTGCTTCTGTGGGAATTTATTCGAAGGTGCCTGGGTATGGTACTATAACATAGCTGGAGGAACTGGAGCTGTCTTTACCCTCCCTCATGAGACACCCAACTCTTATGCTAGTCTTGGTTTTTGTACGTGATATTTCATGGCAATTAAGATGCCTCGGTTTGGAATAAACACCTCATGCATAAAGGGCATTAGATTCACATATAAAGCCAAGGTAGGGTCCAAGGATTGTCAGATGCGAGGGATGCCCGAGTACCAAGAGGCCGAGAAGGAAGCGAAAAAAGAGGCCAGGAGAGAGGCTAGCAGAGTAGGAGCAGCTTCGGGGTCAGAGTCTGGAGCAGGAGTGGCTGAGGAGCAACCCACTAGGAGGACTCAACAAGCTGTGCCCAAACGTCCTCGAGCCTCTGCTTCCCAAGGTGAGCCCAGCCCGAAGAAGGTAAGAAAAGGATTTGAGACTGCAATTTCAGCCCGGATACCCTAGATACTCCCCTCTGATATGGAGGAACAGGAGGAGGAGGAGGAGGAAGAAGAAGAAGAAGAAGAAGAAGAAGAAGAAGAAAAGGGAGCCTCCTCTCTTCGTCCCCGGGGTTTGCGCAACAGGGGTCCTGCAGTCTTGGCGGAAGCAACGCCTGTAGGCCAGTCCACTGTAGCCGAAGGGCCTATGGTTATAGAATAGCCAGAAGAAGTGATGGAGAGGGCCGAAGTTGAAGTTCCCTCTCAAAGGGGAGTTTCAATTCAGCCAGCAGCTTTTTTAGCTCAAGAAAGAGTGGAGGTACGACAGCCGGGCTCTCCCAGTGTCTTGATGTTAGCCTCTCGGGTTGCGGAGCCCAGCCCTACCACTGGACTTCTCAATGGCAAAGCTCCGGTCACTGAGGTCTCCTTAGTTCAGGTGTTATCTTCATCGTCTGAAGAACACAGCGACTATTCGGGAGACGAAGTTGACTTCGGCGATGAACCCAGCTCTTCCTGACACCTGCAAGTTTTCACATATTTCAGAGGAAGAGATGCATATGTATGTTCTTGCAATGGTTTCGCCATCGGGAGAAGTCACCACTAGTGAGGGTATTTCTTCTATCACTCTTAATTATTTTCCCATTAAATTGGATAAATGTTTTAACACTTCATTTGAATTTCATCTACAGGAGTGGCTATCGGTGTTGAGGTTGCAACCTCCTCCCATATAGAGGAGACGATCAAGAAACTGGTCCAGTCAGAGGGCCTTGAAGTTTCTGCTACTGGAATGATCCTTGAGGGCACAACCACCACGGCTGGCGAACCCTCGTCCCAGAGCAACCTGCAAATGATCTACCGTCTTTGGATCCTCAGCTTGGTAGAAGAACAAAGATTCTCCATATAATTCTATTTTCATCATTATTGCTAACAATGATATTATGATTGCAGAGAGTATCGGGTTGGCTCAAGTGGAAGAGCCCGTGGCAAGCACTGGCACAAAGGACAATGCACTTCAGACTTCAACAGTTGAACCAAGTATTGTGGAGTTTGTCCCTGCGGCTGTTGCTTCAGAGGCTACCACAGTAACAGTCCTGGAGGTGCTAGTTATGACCTCAGTGTTGATGGACCCTACTGTTGGCCTCATCTCTACACTAAGTGATATGGCTCCTACCTCTACGGACATTGTACGCACAATCATAGGAAGGGGGTTTGGGAGTGCACCAACAGAACTAGCTCCAGCCATGGACATCATGGAAGAATTGGCTCATCAGATGGTACAACAATTCTTCACCTCCATGAGGTTCTGCATCGAATTGGTTCTTTCCGGGAGAAGTTCCTTCGAGTTTGCCCAAATGCTCCTTGAAATCAGATCGAGAACATCCATTATACAGGAAGCTCAAAGCAAGCTAGGACATATCTGACGCTAGTCGAACAGCAGGGGATATGCTTGAAGGAACTAAGGACCCTGGAGAAGGCTAGTCCAGTGGACGAGGCTCGGTTGATGTTGAGTAAGCTCCTCATTGCTCAAGAATGTGAGTGGAAAGAGATGGAGGAGCAGATGGCTGAGGAGGCCCGTCACCTCAATGACTCCAAGCCAGCTATTAAATATTGGTTGACGACTTCAGAGAATCTGAGATCATCACCGAGAACACAGAGTAAGTTATAGCCACTGCTCAGGCAGCTATTGCCAAGGCGCAAGCCTTGATTCAGGTAAATGAGCAGAAGTTTGCTGCTGCCAGAAAAGACTAGAAGAACTAGAGGCTACCAAGAAGCGGATCCAAGAAGATCTTACTACTTGTTCTTCCAAGTTGGAATCTCTTTAAGCATAATTGGCAACGACTTGTCAGAGGAAGAATTGAGGGTTTAAGCTTGGTCAGAGGTTGAGAAGGCACGTCAGTGTGAGATGCAGCGCCTCCGGGATCAGATTTACTCTTTGGCTGACGGGATTAGCCCTCCTCCTTTTGTATCTGCCTTTTTTTTTATATTTCTTCCCCCTTTTGGTAACACTCAACTTATTAAATAAGAGAGTGTTTGTATCACTTTTATCATTTTGATATAAATAATAAAAGTTATCAAATTTTGTTTTATCTTTATTCCTTCTTTGTGTTTGAGAATTAGATGGGCTCTTTGTTGCGTGGGAGAACGCAGCTCTCACAGACACGGCTCTTGACCATTGTGGGATGAAGTCCTTAGCTATTTGCTGAGACGCGACTATGAGTCATAGAGAAGAAACTCAGGAAACACTGAGTTTGTTGGTGAGATGCGGCCCTAAATTGTAGGGGAGACGCAACTTTGAGTTATTGAGAGACGCAGCTCTGAATTGTTAAGAGAGGCGGCTCTGAATTGTTTGGAGGACGCGACTCTGAAATATTAAGAGACGTCACTGATTAGTCTACAGTTCTGTATTATTTTATCGCATTTCCCTGCTGATTGATTGGTCACTATTGTTGCATATTTAATATCATATGTCCATACTTATTATAGAATAAAAGCCTGCATTGTCCTAATTAATTGTTTGATTTATTTGCAGGCCCAATCCTTAAGGAGATGAAGAGAAATGAGCCCAAAAGCCCACCAGAATTCTGAATTAAATCAGAGTTAATTCGCACACATAAAATCAGGGCAAAATCAAGAGGTTGAAACCGGTTGAGAAGAATCCTCTCAGAATCGATCGGTTAAAGTCAAGAATCCAAGGCCATTTCGTCAGAATCCGGGGCTCAAACGACGAAACCAACAAAGGATAAAGTCAGAAGAAACTCCCAGGATGACCCACCAACAGGGTGTGGCCATCTGGCCACACCCTGGCCGCGGAAACGCGGCCCAAACCGCGTTTCCGCGGCTTTGTTGGGGAGTTAGGGGGAGCGTTTGCTCCCCGACCTCCCTAGGATCCTGCTTACTGGGTTTTCTGCCTATAAAAGGCCATTCTTTGTGCTGAAAAGGGACGCCAATGCAGATTAGGATTTAGCCTAGTTTTCAATCTTTGTAGTTTAGGTTTTTCTTTTATTTTTATGTAACTTGTATGTAGCTTAGGTTAGATGATGATTCATGTAAGTAAGAGAGAGAGGCATATGTTGAGAGTGACACCGATGTACCCTCCTCCTTTCTTTCATTGTTTCAAGCAATAAAGGTAAACTTTTATTTATGTTCGTATCTTTACTTTCATTTTGTTTTGCTTTCCTCTTCCTCTTCTACTTTACCTTGGTTGTATTTGTTGAGTTTTACAAGTGAATTCCAAAGCAAGTATAACTAAGCTACGTGAGAGCCAGCGATAGTTCATGAAGACGTTCTCCTCTTCCAAGCTCCGCATCACTTCGTTCTTGATATGCTTGACGATATAATGTGCACGGGGACTGAGCTCAAGCTTATGATCTATGCGTTGAACGCCTCCGAAGCAAAGGTAGAACATGCAACGGTTTCCAGGTAAGTCAACACTCAACCTAGGTAAGTATTTCTTCCTTTTCTTTCCTTTCTTTCATTTCTGTAAATTAAATCATCACCTCTTCCAACTCTTTCTTCTCCACTCACTCCATTTGTACATAGTCGCTTTTATGATTTTCTGATTTTCCACCTTCTTCATCTTTCACTTTCTTCTTAACTTTAACTATAACTTTCTTTTTCATTTTTATAACTTTAAAACAGAGAAGAACTTTCGCTTATTTTCATAACGATTTCAATAAAGAACCATAAAGCTTCCATCGCAAACCCTCCTTGTGGATCACGACCCGCATAGCCACTTGCTATAGCGGAAGAATTGAGCACTTGCACATCTCCTTTCTAAAGTTCTATAATCTCGTATTTTGTGTCCAGGTTTGGCCTCAATCAAATTTTGGCGCCGTTGCCGGGGAGGGTAACATGTTTTTTATTGAAATCTGAATTTTTTTTTGAAATTTTTTAGAACTAAACGAAGTTTCTTCTCTGTTGCAGGTTACAGGGCAATAAAAGCAGAAAATTAATATTGCAGTGACATACAAGTGGCCTTGGGCCTCTGCTCTAGAAAGCAGAGACCAAGGGCCCTCTGAATTGCCGCGTTTCCACGGCAAAAGCCGCGGATCCGCGGAAAGGACGAGTTGACTACTAACAGGTTTTTGCAGGGCTGCTTGCTTTGCAAATTCTAGTTCTCTGCAATTCTTTATTTCCTATATGCCATCACATAAGCCTGCTAAATAATCAACAGTAAAACGTTTGTTGCAAAAGTTAAAAATTGATTAGACGTTTGCATTTTAGGCACGCGTTTTTTTTTCAATTCATTTATTTTTACTGTTGAAGAGTGCTGGAGCAAGGTACGTATGCATTGCATTTAGCATAGGACTCACTTCTTGGTTGATTTATATCGCTTTGAGTGAATCTTACATATCTTGTACACTTGCACAAAATTATTTTAAGGGCACTAACCCATAACAAGATAAGGTAGGGATTTAATCACCCTTCCTTAGCCCAAAAATCAGAATCCAAGCACTCACTAACCCAAGCCTAACTTAAAATGAGTAGACGTTGGCCCTAGGGACATCTCGGACTCAATTAGGAGATTATCCTAAGGGGGAAAGGTGTTGGAACTTGACTCTTGCCAAATCAGTGTCTAGGAAAGGGATTAAGGGCCGAAAGCCCGAAGGTTGGTGGTTATTTAATTAAGGAACGTCTTTTGACGGAAAACCTCCCACCAACCTTGCCCTGACCTGGCTGATTAGCTTGTGGTCAAAGTCTACATTAAACCTCCCGTGGACAGTCTAACCAGTTAGGAGTCGTCTAGGTCTAGGTCTACCCTAACTTAGGTTAGAATTTTTTCTTTCTTGTTTGTTTATTTGTTTGTTTTTCTTTCTTTTTGTTTGTATTCCATTGTGTGATATGGCTTATAATAATAATTTTTCCAACTATAATAATAATCCATATTACACATCAAACTCTTTTTCGGATATTACCAACCCGGCATATCATGACTTTAACCAACCTAGTGTGCCGGATTGGTCTTATCCGAATCAATATAACCCATGTCCCCCATCGTATGACTATAATTTCCATAACGATTTTAACTCTTCACAGAGTCAGTGGGGATTCATCTACCCCGAGTCAAATTTTCAACCAAATTATCCCCCTTCTCCACCTAGTCCACAATATTTCCAAGAGTCATACTCAGTTCCACCAGTCCAAAATAGAAGACCATCAATTTTGGAAATGAGTATGCGTGAGTCCAAACACAAATCCCAAAATCTAATGGACTCACAATTTCACTACCACTTCCAAGACAACTCTTCATCTTTTCATCAAAATAATGAACCCATCAATTATGAAAAGATGCTTGAAGCCATGACTCATGCTCAAAATGCTAGAAATCGTGACATAGATATGATGGTCGAATCTCTACATTCTCACCGTTTGACCAGTTCTGATGTCACTAACCATCCTGTTAGAGTCGAAGAGTCATGTAGTCTTGGAAATCAAGATTCCATTTCAGAACAACCACTTGAACTTGCCCAAACTCCAAATTTTGAAAAAGATATTGACAGTTTAGCAAGTTTTCCTTTTCCTGAAATAGAACTTGAAAATGAATATGATCCTGAACCCCAACTTAGTGATTCAATTCTACTTCCTGGTTCAATTATGACTCCGGTATCTTCACCTGATTTTTAATTTTTTTCCTGAGTCAACATTGAATCCTGTGCCAATTCATCATGAAATTGAATCACCCATTCTTGAGGATCATATTGAACTTGACCAATTATACAATTTTGAAAATCCTATTGACAAATTGGCAAGTTCTCAATTTTTTGATATTGAACTCAATGAGATATGTGACCTAGATTCTCAAATCTGTGATCCAGTTCAACTTTCTGAATCAATATTGACTCCTGTTGTGTTACCAAACTTGAGTAATATTTTAGAGTCAGTTTTGATTCCTCCACCTATCATTCCTGAACTAGAATCACCCACATTAAGTCACATTCCATTGTTAGAAAATACATGTGGACTAGAGTTTCAACTTCTTGACTTGGACCTGCTTCTTGAACCAATTTCGACTCCTGAACCTTTACTTGACTTAAGTCACCTTCCCGAGTCGGTATTAGTTCCTGTCCTTCCTGAGTCCAAGTCAACCGTTCTATCATTTCATACTCCATTCTGGGACGAGGTGGTTGACAAATTTGACTCCGAAATTTGTTATGGAATTTGAAAATTAGATGGGGTCACATACTTAATAAAAATCCTTTATGGACAAATCTTTTTAGTGGGTTATATTAGTGTAATTTCTGGTGGGTTCCTCCGAGACCCAAGAAAAGTTGATTGGGCCGCGTTTCGTGGACCAATCAGACCACCACCGAAACCACCACCTTAAGGTAACATTTTCCTTCCCTTTCGTTTTTTTCATGCATCTATGCATTAATTCATACATTGAGGACAATGCATGAGATAGGTGTGGGGGAGGGTCTAACATAACTTTTCTTTTTTGTTTAAAAAAAAAAATTAACATTTTTCTTTACTTTTAAAAACTTTTTGAAAATAGAAACAATATTTTGACATATTTTTTGTAAGAAATTAAGTTAATTTTAAGGAATAGGAAAATCCAAATTAGGATTTCTTATACTTGGTCAAAATAAGATTATTTGTTTGATTTTTAGAGTTAGGAAGATAATTTGTCAAAGTAATTTAGTCTTGATCTTTACCTTGATGAAATATGCACACTTCATACACTTACACACTTAGAGTTCAAAAAAAAAACAAAGATTCTTATGCCTTATAAAAAATATATATATATATATAAACAAATCTAATTATTGATTAGCTAGGTGCTTTGGCCTAAGAAAGCCTTAGTATTTATGCAAAAGATAATTAGATGAGAAAAAAAAAGAAAAAAAAACAAGTCTAATTATTGATTAGCTAGGTGCTTTGGCCTAAGCAAGCCTTAGTATTTATGCAAAAGATAATTAGATGAGTTTGAAAAAAAAAATGTGTATCCTCTGATTAAGCTGGGTATTTATGCCTCATGAAGCATAAGTATTCACGCCGAAAAGGGGTACATCGTATAAATAAAAACCTTGGTTTCGTGGCCTTATCTGCTCGAGTATTTAAGTCCTTAGGGGTGTTTTCTCACCTGGTGCCCTAAAACTGTCCGGTTTGGGTGTCACCGACTGAATGCTTGTTACATGGGCAGATTAGAAAGCCTAATGAAATTGAGGAATAAAACAAAAAAAAAGTATATATAAATAAATAAGGCATAAGAGTTAGAGTTAATGAACCCTAAGTCAAAATTTTCACAGTCACGATGGTGCATATAACTTAGGGTAAAGTAATAGACTAGATGAGAAGTACAATTTGACTCCTTACTTTGATTCATAACAAATTTTTGAATAGAGACTAAGTTAGGAATGAAAAATTCAGTTTTCCTATAACTTATAGATTGCTTAGATCTTACAATCATATTTCAAATATTTTTCTCTTTCAAAATGCTTTTCGAAAATACTAACTCTTTATTTCCCTTTCTTTATGAATTTTGTGGGTGAATCCGCTGAAAACCCTCACGAGACAAAACTCGTCCTCTAGGGGAAACCTAGAGGTTTAACGGCTTGTTGCACATGCTCAGTGCAATCGCGTGACCTGCGAAAGTGGTCTAATAATCCTTAGTATAGTTTAGTTGTTTTGCTCGAGGACGAGCAAAAGATAGGTATGGGGGTGTGATTGGTCGCTAATGTTGCATATTTAATATCATATGTCCATACTTATTATAGAATAAAAGCCTGCATTGTCCTAATTAATTGTTTGATTTATTTGCAGGCCCAATCCTTAAGGAGATGAAGAGAAATGAGCCCAAAAGCCCACCAGAATTCTGAATTAAATCAGAGTTAATTCGCACACATAAAATCAGGGCAAAATCAAGAGGTTGAAACCGGTTGAGAAGAATCCTCTCAGAATCGATCGGTTAAAGTCAAGAATCCAAGGCCATTTCGTCAGAATCCGGGGCTCAAACGAAGAAACAAACAAAGGATAAAGTCAGAAGAAACTCCCAGGATGACCCACCAACAGGGTGTGGCCATCTGGCCACACCCTGGCCGCGGAAACGCGGCCCAAGCCGCGTTTCCGCGGCTTTGTTGGGGAGTTAGGGGGAGCGTTTGCTCCCCCGACCTCCCTGGGATCCTGCTTACTGGGTTTTCTGCCTATAAAAGGCCATTCTTTGTGTTGAAAAGGGACGCCAATGCAGATTAGGATTTAGCCTAGTTTTCAATCTTTGTAGTTTAGGTTTTTCTTTTATTTTTATGTAACTTGTATGTAGCTTAGGTTAGATGATGATTCATGTAAGTAAGAGAGAGAGGCATATGTTGAGAGTGACACCGATGTACCCTCCTCCTTTCTTTCATTGTTTCAAGCAATAAAGGTAAACTTTTATTTATGTTCGTATCTTTACTTTCATTTTGTTTTGCTTTCCTCTTCCTCTTCTACTTTACCTTGGTTGTATTTGTTGAGTTTTACAAGTGAATTCCAAAGCAAGTATAACTAAGCTACGTGAGAGCCAGCAATAGTTCATGAAGACGTTCTCCTCTTCCAAGCTCCGCATCACTTCGTTCTTGATATGCTTGACGATATAATGTGCACGGGGACTGAGCTCGAGCTTATGATCTATGCGTTGAACGCCTCCGAAGCAAAGGTAGAACATGCAACGGTTTCCAGGTAAGTCATCACTCAACCTAGGTAAGTATTCCTTCCTTTTCTTTCCTTTCTTTCATTTCTGTAAATTAAATCATCACCTCTTCCAACTCTTTCTTCTCCACTCACTCCATTTGTACATAGTCGCTTTTATGGTTTTATGATTTTCCACCTTCTTCATCTTTCACTTTCTTCTTAACTTTAACTATAACTTTCTTTTTCATTTTTATAACTTTAAAACAGAGAAGAACTTTCGCTTATTTTCATAACGATTTCAATAAAGAACCGTAAAGCTTCCATCGCAAACCCTCCTTGTGGATCACGACCCGCATAGCCACTTGCTATAGCGGAAGAATTGAGCACTTGCACATCTCCTTTCTAAAGTTCTATAATCTCGTATTTTGTGAGCAGGTTTGGCCTCAATCACTGATTTATGAATAAAATGTCAGTCTAAACCGTGTTTTGGTCTCTTTTGCAGATAATCAAGACAAGGAGGGCAAAAGGGTAATAAGAGCTTAATTAAACCCATTTTTGGGTAATTAAATCCGCATTTCTTGGAGGCCAAGCAAGGAAACTTCTAGAAAATGCATTGAACCTAGACCTTTGCACACGTCAGACGAAGATCCGGACGAATATCCCGAAATCAAGTATACAAGAGGTCTTAGAAGCGACGGGAATCTCTCGCCAAAAACTAGGGACCTAGGTCCCTGGTATTGCCACGAAAATGCGACAATAGCCGTGTTTCTGCGGCAATTTGGTGGGGCCACGCGTCGATCTTCGACGCGTGGCCTTGTCTCGTCTTCTAGAACCTTCTTTTGCCTATAAATACGTCTGCAGAGGCCCAGAACGCAAACAGATTTGGATTTAGGCTAGGTTTTCTATCTTTTAGTGTAGTGTAGTGTAGGTGTTCTTCTTATTTTCTTTTGTATTTTTATTTTCTTTTTAGATCTTGTAGTAGGGCAGAGAGATTCAGAGAGAGAAAGAGAGAGATTAATGTAATAGATAGTGACAATCTATGTAAAGGTGTCTCCTTTATTCTCCATTGTAATTTTCTCCATCTTCTACATGATGCTTAGCTAATTTTTTTTCTCATGGCAATCTAACTACTAACCACTAACCATCTAACCCCTTACTTGATAATCCTCATGAATCTAGTAGCCTCTACAAGGTCTTGCTCTTGTAAGAGCCATTGATGGCTCATGATGATGGATTCTAATATTCTAACATTTCTAACATCTAACCCACAACTTGCTAACTTACAATGTCTTCTTTATTTCATGCTCACCTCTAACCGGTTTTGATGATTTAATAGTAGCTTGCAACTTGTTGTGTGGTATGATGTGTTGTTTGAATGTAGAAGAACAATCTTATGTACCATGCTTTGTATCGTCTCTTAAAGCCAAGGATTAGTGATGGCCAAGGATCCATGTGAGGCAACTATCACTAAGAGGTTAGCATGGTTAGTGGAGCAATTAGTAGTTAGTAGCCATGAGTTTTCTTTTATCTTGTTTTGAAAATCAATTTCCAAACTCTTTATCATTTTCCAAACTATTTCTCTTTCGTTTTCACATCGCTTTCATCGCCTTCTTCACCTATCACTTTTGGATTTTATTTTATTTTCTCTTTTTCTCATTCTTTTACAAAGAAGAACTGTTAACAACTGACGTGAATAAAAACTATTAATGTTTCTATCGCCTTCCGTCCCTGTGGATTTGACCCGTTGAGCCAATGCTATAGCGGAAGTATCGAGGGAACATTAGCACATACAAGCTTTACATTGATTTCATAAACACACATTTTCAGGTGCTTGTTCTTCCTCGATCAAATTTTTTGGCGTCGTTGCCGGGGACGGGAATGGTTTTGATTTCACGTTTTTGTTAACATTTTCTTCTCTGTTTTGGTATGCAGGTTAATTTGTGCAGAAATTGAACATTGCAGAACTCTTTTTTTGTTTGCATATCCCTGCTCTAGAAAGCAGGGACCCTGCTTCTAAAACTTTTCCGCGAAAATTAAAGTAAAGCTACGAGAACGCGGCAATTTTGTGGCAATTGTTCTTTGTCTTTTGCAGGAAATTTGCAAGTTGCATATATTGTTGTATTCTTCTGCTACTTATCTGCTTTGCTTGCCTGACACATTGCAATAAATTAAAGAACTAAAATATGGTATTTGGACACTTTTAAAACGATTTAGACATTTGCATTTGGGCACGTGTCAATTCAATTCCAATATACTGTATTTTGTTCTGTTATTGTGATCTGGACTGAGGTGTACATATGACATTGCATATAGCATAGGACAAACACGCGGGTGATTTATCACTTTGTGTTATATTCTTGTCTATATTGCACACTTGCACGAATTGAAATAAGGGCAAAACCCATATAAGCTAAGGTGGGGATTTCATCACCCTTTCTTTGCCCAAAAATCACCTCCCCACTCACACAACCTAAGCCCTAATAAAAATTGATAGACGTTGGCCCCTAGGGACATCTCGGACTCATTAAGAGATTGACCGAGGGTGGAACTTGTTTTGAATCTTACTCTTGTGAAATCGGTGTCTAAGGTTAGGGATTAAGAGGTTACGCCTCGAAGATACCGTGGTTTGGCGTAATTAAGGCCGGTTGCTTACGCACGGATACCTCCCACCATATTTTGCCCCGACCTGACCGATTAGCTTGTGGTCAGATTCATACAACAACCTCCCCCTAATAATCGACCAGTTAGGAGTCGTCTAGGTCTAGGTCAACCTTAATATAGGCTTGATTTTGATTTTTTTCTTTTCTTTTTGTTTGTTGTTTGCTTTTTCTTTTTTGTTTGTGATTGTTTGTGAAATAGAATTTAACAATAACAATTCTTTCAATCCTAATATGAATCCATATTTCACACCGATCCCATTTGATTCGGATAATTCGAACCCGGCCTTTTACAATATGAACCAACCAAATATACCGGGTTGGACTTATCTGAATCAATACAACCCATACCCACAATCTTATGACCATAATTTTCAAAATAATTTCAACTCTTCACAGAGTCAATGGGGATTCACCTCCTCCGAGTCAAATTTTCAACCTCCTTGTCTACCGTATCCACCTTGTCCACAAATCTCATAACATTCAGTTCCCGATCTCGCTTCCTATACTCCTTTTCTAGACCAACTCATTGAAGAAAAATCTGAGCTAGAAAAGAGTATAAAAGCCAACTTACAAGAGGCCGAGCGACAATATCAGAAAATATTGGCCTCTCCAATTCCAGAATATTTTCAAGATTCATACTCAGTTTCACCTATTCAAAATGAATAACTATCTGCCCTGAAACCAAGTATGGAACTCTTGCGTGAGTCTGAGCATCAATCTCAAAATATTTTGGACTCACATTCTTCATAAAATTTTCAAAACCAGGATCCCTACACTCCTTTTCTAGACCAACCACTTGAAGGTACATTATATCTAGAAAAGAGTATAGAAATCTTGCAAGAGTCCGCGCTACAATTTTAAAAAATCTTCTAGACAGTCTATCAATAGGTTATGAGAACAATTGAGTCAATTGGTCAATATTTATAGAAATAACGAAGCTCTTTCTTATCAACCTTTGGCCAATTCATATATCTCTAACTCTATTGATTTGATTCAGGACTCTTGTAGTTTTGAAAATCAAGATTCAATTTCAGAACATCCAATTGAACTTGACCAACATCAAATTCTTGAAAACCACATTGACATGTTGGCAAGTTATTCCTTTTCTGAGATTGAACTTGAGCATGAATATGATCCTGAACCTCAAGTTGGTAATTCAATTTCACTTCCTGATTCAATAATGACTGAGGTATTTTTACCTGAATTCAGGCTTTTTTTCGAGTCAACATTGGATCCTGTGCGAGTCCATTGTGAAATTGAATCACCAATCTTTTATGATCATCATATTGAACTTGACCAATTTCATACTTTTGAAAGTCCCATTGATAAATTGGCAAGTTCTCATTTTTATGGAATTGAACTCAATATGGAATGTGACCTAGATTCTCAGATTTGTGATCCAGTTCAAATTCTTGAATCAATATTGACTCCTGTTTTGTTACCCAACTTGAGTAATATTTTAGAGTCAGTTTGGTTTCTACACCTGTCATTCTTGAACTGAAATCACCAACATTAGGAAGTCACATTCCATCATGGGGAATTGAATGTGGACTTGCGTTTCAACTTCCTGATTTGGACCCACTTCCTGAACCAATCTCGACTCCTGAATCTTTACTTGACTTAAGTCTTTTTCCTGAGTCGGTATTAGTTCCTGTACTTCCTGACTCCAAATCAATCATTTCATTCTGGGACAAGGGTCTTGATAAATTTGACTCTGAAATTATTTTAAAATTTTGATAATTAGATAGGGTAATATTCTTGATAAAAATCATCCATGTATATATCATTTTAGTGGGTTGTATTATGGTGGTCATTGGTGGGTTCCTCCGAACTCCACACAAATTAGATTGGGCCGCATTTCGTGGACCAATCAGACCGCCACCGGAACCACCACCTTGAGGTAGTTTTTCCTTCCCTCTCTATTTGTTTCATGCATACATACATCATGATGCATTGAGGATAATGCATGAGATAAGTGTGGGGGAGAGTTTACTAACATAGAGTTTTTTAGATTTTCTTTCTTTTACACTCCTTTTAGGATATTCTTAGAATTTTCCTTTGTATAAGATTTTTCTTTTCTTTTAAAAAAAAACTTTTTGAAATAAGAGACAAAGCTTTGATCTATTTTTAAGAAAATTAAGATGATCTTAGAAATTAAGGAAGCCATAATTATGACATCTTAAACCCAATCAAAATAATGGATATTGTTTAAGATTATAGGCTAAGTAAGATAAATTAGAAAGATAATTTTATCTTAAATTTTTTGCCTTAGATAGCATGCACTTCACACAAACATAATTTTTGGGATGGAAACAAAGACCTAAAATACCATAAAGCAAAAATAAAATATATATATATATATGGTATAAATGAATAAAAAATCACTTATTAAGCTGGATAATTATGCCTCAAGAAGCATGATTATTCATGCCTAACGGTGGTAAAAAAAACAAATAATACCCCTTAGTTTTGTGGCCTTTTTTACTCGAGTCCTTAAACCCGAGGAATATTTTCTCATCTGGTGCCCTAAAATCGTCTGTCTGGGAGTCATCGGTTAAAGGCTCACTAGCCGGGTAAATTAGAAAGTCTAAGAAAACTAGGGAAGAAAAAAGAAGAATATATATATATATATATATATATATATATATATATATATATATATATATATATATATATATATATATATATATATATATATATATATATATATAAATGGCTTGATGGTTAGAGTTGAAATCCCAGAAATTTTCACTATCACAAAGTGCATATTATCTAGGTTTTATAATGGATAAAATATTCAATCCAATTTTGAATTCTTACCTTAATTGAAGACAAGATCTTGCATATAGACTAAGTTTAAGGGAGAATAATTTTTGGTGGACTTATGATCTTAAACCGATTATATTTTTGCAAAAATATTTCAAAAACTCGTCTCTCTTTCAAAATGTATTTTCAAAATACTAACATTTGTCTTCTTTCTTTATAGATTTTGTGGGTGCAATCCGCTGAAAACCCTCAGGAGACAAAACTCCTCCTCTTAGGATAACCTAAAGGTTTAACGACTTGTTGCACGCGCTCAGTACAATCGCGTCACCTGCAAAAGTGGTGTAATAACATTTGTAGTATAGTTTTTCTTTTCTTATTTTGCTCGAGATGAGAAAAAGATAAGTGTGGGGGTGTGATTAGTCAACAGTTCTGTATTATTATATCGCATTTTCCTGCTGATTTATGAATAAAATGTCAGTCTAAACCGTGTTTTGGTCTCTTTTGCAGATAATCAAGACAAGGAAGGCAAAAGGGTAATAAGAGCTTAATTAAAACCATTTTCGGGTAATTAAATCCGCATTTCTTGGAGGCCAAGTATGGGAACTTCTAGAAGATGCATTGAACCTAGACCTTTGCGCATGTCAGACGAAGATCCGGACGAATATACCCGACACCAAGTATACCAAGAAGGTCCTAGAAGTGACGGGAATCTCTCGCCAAAAACCAGGGACCTAGGTCCTTGGTATTGCCGCGAAAACTCGGCAATAGCCGCTTTTTCGCGGCAATTTGGTGGGGCCACGCGTCACCTATAAATACCTCTACAGAGGCCCGAAACGCAAGCAGATTTGGATTTAGGCTAGGTTTTTTATCTTTTAGTGTAGTGTAGTGTAGGTGTTTTTCTTCTTTTCTTTTGTATTTTTATTTTCTTTTTAGATCTTGTAGTAGGGTAGAGAGATTCAGAGAGAGAAGAGAGAGATTGATGTAATAGATGGTGACAATCTATGTAAAGGTGTCTACTTTCTTCTCCATTGTAATCTTCTCCATCTTCTACATGATGCTTAGCTAACTTTTCTTCTCATGGAAATCTAACTACTAGCCACTAACCATCTAACCCCTTACTTGATAATCCACAAGAATCTAGTAGCATCTACAAGGCCTTGCTCTTGCAAGAGCCATTGATGGCTCATGATGATGGATTCTAACATTCTAACATTTTTAACATCTAACCCACTAACTTGCTAACTTGCAATGTCTTCTTTATTTCATGCTTACCTCTAACCGGTTTTGATGATTTAATAGTAGCTTGCAACTTATTGTGTGGTATGATGTATTGTTTAAATATAGAAGAACAATCTGAAATCACCTAGAGGGGGGTGAATAGGTGATGGCTATATGATAATGGCAATTATGCGGAATTTAAAAATTTAACTCTAAACAATTAGCACAATACAATACTTCTTGCAAGTAAAAGACAATGTAAAATTGCAAGTAATAAAAGAGATAGAGTTAGAAGAATTTGAGCAAACGCAAACACGCCGATATGTTTCCGAGGTTCGAGCCACGCTCTACGTCCCCGCCTTCACACTTGAAGGATTTCCACTATTGAGGATCCCACCGGATCAACAATACAAGGACAACACTTGTCCGTCTCCCGTGATGACACTTCACCACCTTGAGCACACTAGCTCGCCTTGAGGCCGATGCCTCTACAACTTCACTCAATTACAATGGAAGTGATCACACTTGACCACTTTACAAAAGAGCTCACTAAGCACAATCCTAGAACCAAATAGGAGAGTTAGAGTATGGGATTGTGTAGTGCAAAACTAGAGAGAAGTAGAGGAATAGGCTCCAAGTAAGGTGTATGAAATTTAGGCTTTGGAGAGAAAAATCTTTTCTAAAATGAACTTTGAAATCTTTTCACAACTCTTGTAAAATTTCACTTGATAACTCTAAAATCATTAGTCATTTCATATGAAGTGACCACCTATTTATAGGGGTCAAAAACTGCTCAAGAGATTCGTTGGAGACAAATCCCTAAAGTCAAAGAGTCAGAAAAATAGCTGTTGAGTCTGTCAGAACTTTTGACAGACTACCGGTCGACCGGGTCGGTCGACCGCCAACGGTCGAAAATCCGACCGTTGGGGCTCACCGGTCGACCGGGTCGGTCGACTGGCAATTTCCAGAGAGCAGCAGGTTTGGGCCGGTCGAGTATCGGTCGACTCCCGGTCGACTGATACGCACATGCACAATTGTGCATGTTCGGTCGAGTCCCGGTCGACTGCCGGTCGACCGGTCACTGTGAATTTCTGAAAAATCAGAATTTACAGGACCTGGACAATTTTGGATTTGGTTTTGGGTCTTGGATAAAATGTTTTGGTCTTGAAAAATCATAGAGTATGAGCATGTGTCATACTACTAACAAGGTAAAATACTTGGTAAAAATTCTTTTGATAAAAACTTGATTTTCCATGAAATGTTCTTCCAAAAACTAGTCTTTCTAAAATCGTATTTCCAAAATAAATAAGTTCATCTAAAAATAAGTTTGGAAATGAAAATAGAAAGTATTTTTGAAGCCAAAAATCACTCTAGAAAATGTGTGTGTGTGATATCCCATATCTCTACTTCTACTATTTAGTTTTGACAAAAATTCTAAAACAAAATAGACAAAATACAAATCTTGGATTCTTTAGCAAGTCTTGATCTTCTTCTTGAACTTTTCTTCAACGCAAATTCCGAAGCTTCCTATGTGCTTTAGCTTGAGAATGCAAATGTTGGGCAAACTCCAAAAGTGTGAGTCTTTTAGTGGAGTCGTCAAAATCTGTTTCTTGAACCTGAAATACTTTTAAACAAGATTATTAAATACATAACTAAATACGTTTTGCTATCATCAAAATAACCGGGATAATGGCCTTTGGGCCAACAATCTCCCCCTTTTTGATGATGGCAAAACATATGTAGTTATCACAAAATATTTTGGGTAGAGTCTTCAAATGAAGCTCCCCCTCAACACAAGCATATATAAAATCATACTCAGGCATAGTGATAAAAAATAAACATCACACATCCATGCCAATCACAACATATCAACTACTCATGTCATATCATAGATAAGGAAATAAGTCTCATACATGACATAAATACATACCACAAAAGATACATGTCCACAACACAGAAATAAAAGGTGTCCAACACAACAAAATAAGTCAAGTACATAACAAAAATAACAAAGAGTCATAACAAAATATCTCTCTCTCCAAATAACTCTCCCCCTTTTTGACATCATCAATAAAGGGGAGGTCACTCATCAGCAGCATCACTCAGCATCACTCAGTCGCCTCGTCATCCTCCTCCTCGTCATCATCAGAGCCCTCGGCCATCGTCTGGTCATCACCATCATCTGAGGAAGAAGAGGAATCTACCTCCTCTGTATCCAAGGCATCAACTCTGGGGCGCGGTGGTGGAATAGAGACGCGAGCTCTGGGAGGGAAAGGAGGACCAGCGGCAGGGAGTCGACGAGCACCCGGAGTCCCATCAGGAACGACTATGTCCAATTTTGTGAACAGAGACTGAAACTGAACATCCACAAATCTCATGGATTCAGCCATATAAGACAAGTCGTTTCGGACCTCCGCCCGAAAAACAGCATCCAAAGCAGCACGAGAATCCATATCTGCACGAAGTGCAGAGACTTGCTCTCCGACCCAGGCCTGATGAGCCTCGATCATTGAGCGGACCTCAGAAGCAGAAGCACCCTGAAACTCAGGAGCAGGAAAAACAGGAGGTGGAGCTGGAGCTGGATCAGCTGCAGGAACAGGTGGTGGTTGCACAGCTGCGTGTCGACGCAACTGAGCTTCCATCATCTTCAAAGCAGCAGCATTGATATCAGATGAGGGTTTTGAAGGGGCTTGACCAGAGAGATCAAAATCTAAAGCCCTGAGAAGATGGGTAATGAGCATGCCATAAGGCAGACTCCTACCAGCAGTGCGAATCTGATCACAACTCATGTGAGAAGCGATCACTCGAGGGAAATTTATCCTAATGCCTTTAAGAAGGCAATAGATAATCAGGGAACAGGACCTCGAGCATGACTGAATTCACCGGATTTAGGCACGATATTATGAAAGATAATCTTAGCAAGGACCTGAGATTGGAGGGAATACTGACTCACAATCTCATTCCTTACCAAATCGGGATCGTCATTCCGGTGAATGAGAGTGGATGCGGTGAGCGAAGACTCACCCTCCGGATATTCAGAAAAATCATGTAGGTCATGAGAATAAACATCTATTCCATCAGTGGAAAGATGAAGAATCCTAGCAAACTGACCTAGGGAAATATTTATGTCCCTACCCATCACACGGGAGATGATCCGTTCCCACTAAATTCAAAATTAGCATAGAAATAGGGAACCAAGGATGTGTAAACCTTCTCCCTGATGGAGAGAAAATCCACAAGATTGTTGGTACGGAGTATGTGGGGGATATCAAGGTGTTCAAAATCATGGATAGCCACATACCTACCCGAAATAGTGTTCCTAGGTGCTAGATGTGTGTAACGGTCAGAGGCAAGATCGTTACGCAACAAGGGATCAGTCCTAGGGGCTTGAGATGAGGATTGGGCAATGCCCTTTCCCTTCTCAGAACGATGTCTTTTAGGAGGCATGATAAAAATCAAATTTTTAGGGTTTTTGCAGGTAAAGGCACGATCTAGATGATTAATCAACCTAATATGAAGACAAAAGAAGTGATATATCTAAGCTAGAAAGGAAGAACAGATGTAAATTCGAATTTTTACCTTTGTGAAAATGTTGAAACCCTAACTGAGAATCTGAAATTCCTGAAGATCTGTTGGACGGATCGGCTTGAGATTCTAGATCTGAAGTAGGAAAGAGGAATATGAAATGGGTTTTGAAGGAATTTAAGATCGGATGGATGGATTTGAAGTTGGGAATTTTGAGAGGGGGGGGAGCTCCTGCGGTTCGCTGAGAGGAAAAGTGAGAGAGTGAGAGAAACAGTGAAGAAATAGTCAAATATAGGCCAGAATTCGACGATCGGTCGACTGGGGTTAAGGGCCGGTCGACCGAAAAGATACAGAGAGTCACGCACTCGGATCGGTCGACTGGTCCAATAAAGCAGTCGACCGGTAGCACAAAAAATTTTTTTTCTTCAGGCAGAGTCGGTCGACTGGGGTTAGGGGCCGGTCGACCGGCTTTGACTGAAAAACTGCTACCAGATTCTGATCCAGAAAAAAAAATAAAAAAATTATAACAAATAAAATATGATATATTATAACATACAGGGATACAACAACCAGTTTTAAAAATCTTCTTATAGTGATCACATCAACAAAAACTTCACACAAAATGTTTTAATTTTATTTTACAAATTTAAACAAAGATTTAAAGATGTTGAAGCCGAATACCCAGTGACGGGTTCTGAACTTCATCCTCTTGATTCCTCTTGAATGAGTTGAGGTGCGCAATTGCCATCTTTAAGGTATTTGTTTAAACAAGAAATTTTGATTATTAATTTATACCTTTGAAAAATAGTATATACATATAGATACATTCTCAAACAACATGGACATGTGGACAAGTATAACATAAGGCATAAAAATACAAGATATGAAAATTAACGCAAGGCATGTACACAACATGATAGAAAAGTAGTTCTATATAGGCATGTATCAATGGAATACAAAAGCAAACTATCAATTCTATACATATGTATACATTACCAAAAATCAACAACTATTTTAAAATGGAGATATTACCAATTTAAGGGCAATCTCCAAAAATAGGTGCCTCCACGATAGCGATGCAAGCTAGATTTGAACTTGTGAGCTTAGTTGCATCTACCACCCGGGCACCGTCTCCCCCTAAGTCTTGGAGGAAGTAGATCCACCTGTATCACCTACATTTGGAGGATCTTTTGGTACCCAAATCTTTGAGGGTCCTTTGGGGTTAGTACCGGGGCGAACCCAAACATATTTATTATTAATATTATTTTTAGCATAACAAAACTTTTCTAAATGGCCTTTGCGGCCACAATGAGTGCAAACATAAATTCTACCACTACTATACATGTATGCATGCTTATGTGTGTGCGCATGCTTTCGTGCATGTGTATGAGATGCATGTTTCCCTTGGGGTACTCCCTTAGGAAATTTAGATGCTATCTTTTTCAAATCAAAAGCATAACTTTTTAAATTTGAGTCCAAAGCTTCAACACGTTTTTGGATCTCAACAAAATCATTTTTATCAATTAAAACTATGGGGGTTTTACCCTTATTTGCAAGTTTATATTTATCAAAATCATTTTTCAATTTTCCAAAAGAGCTAGATAAAACATCCTTTTCTTTAACAACTATTTCAACTTTATATTTTAAAGCTTCATTTTCTCTTTTTAATTTCTTATTTTGAGATTGGGAAATCTCATACCTATTTTGCAATTCTTCAAAAAAATGTGCAAGTTCATCCATAGTTAACTCATCCTCATCTAAAGAGTTTTCTAGAGTTACCTTTGGTGCATCCTCCCCATGTGCCATGAAACACATGTGCGCGGCGTCGACTTCCTCTTCGGATTCCGACTCCGTGTCATCCCAAGTAGCCACCATTGCTTTCTTCTTTCTTTGCCCGTTCTTGGATGTGGTCGCTTGTAGAGCGGGGCAATCGGCAATGAGGTGACCGATCTTCTTGCAATGGAAGCAAGGACCGGGCTCCTCTCTTTTCTTTCAAATCTCCCTTGAGGTTTCCCTCGCCGGAAATTGCTTTGTCTTCCCTTTTTGTAAAACATCTTGCCCACCTTCCGGATGAGCATGGCGAAGTCTTCATCGCACTCGTCCGATGAATCATCCTCGTCTCGAATTGTTGGAGCGGCTTTGAAGGCTATTGATTTCTTCTTGGGTGCCTCCCTTTCTTCTCGTACCTTCATCTCCATCTCATGTGTTTTGAGATTTCCGATGAAGCCGGAGAAGTCCATCTCCTCCTTGTCATTTAGCTCTTTGAGGGTTGTCGCCTTAACTTCCCAAGCTTTGGGAAGAGCTCGGATCACCTTCCTTATCTTTTGATCGTTATCAATCTTGTCGCCTAAGGAAGAAAGAGCATTAGTTATTTTAGTAAAGCGAGTGAGCATGTCATCAATGCTCTCATTATCAATCATGTAAAAATTCTCATATTGAGAACGTAACAAGTCAACTTTTGCTCTCTTGACTTGTGACGTTCCCTCATGAGTCACAATAAGCATGTTCCAAACTTCATATGCCGATTTACAATTAATGATGCGTGCAAGGTCATCTTCATTAAGTGCTTGTGTTAATGCATATTGTGCCCTAGCATTTGCTTCATAGTCTTTGGAAGTATCCTCGGACCATGTGCTCTCATCACTAGTTGGTTCAATGAAGTCTTTGGTAATGGCTCTAGCTACCCTAACACCTAAGGATTTCAAAAACAAGTTCATCTTGACTTTTCAAATAGGAAAGTTCAAGCCATCAAATTGGGAGGGGATTTAATGCTAGAAAAGTCCATGGATGCCATGAATGCACAAGCAAGTAAAATGCAACAAACAACAACAAGCAAATATATAGCCAAATGAAGGATCTCCCTAAGGTGGTTAAACCAAATCTAGGGTTAGGCTCTGATACCAATTGAAATCACCTAGAGGGGGGGTGAATAGGTGATGGCTATATGATAATGGCAATTATGCGGAATTTAAAAATTTAACTCTAAACAATTAGCACAATACAATATTTCTTGCAAGTAAAAGACAATGTAAAATTGCAAGTAATAAAAGAGATAGAGTTAGAAGAATTTGAGCAAACGCAAACACGCCGATATGTTTCCGAGGTTCGAGCCACGCTCTACGTCCCCGCCTTCACACTTGAAGGATTTCCACTATTGAGGATCCCACCGGATCAACAATACAAGGACAACACTTGTCCGTCTCCCGTGATGACACTTCACCACCTTGAGCACACTAGCTCGCCTTGAGGCCGATGCCTCTACAACTTCACTCAATTACAATGGAAGTGATCACACTTGACCACTTTACAAAAGAGCTCACTAAGCACAATCCTAGAACCAAATAGGAGAGTTAGAGTATGGGATTGTGTAGTGCAAAACTAGAGAGAAGTAGAGAATAGGCTCCAAGTAAGGTGTATGAAATTTAGGCTTTGGAGAGAAAAATCTTTTCTAAAATGAACTTTGAAATCTTTTCACAACTCTTGTAAATTTCACTTGATAACTCTAAAATCATTAGTCATTTCATATGAAGTGACCACCTATTTATAGGGGTCAAAAACTGCTCAAGAGATTCGTTGGAGACAAATCCCTAAAGTCAAAGAGTCAGAAAAATAGCTGTTGAGTCTGTCAGAACTTTTGACAGACTACCGGTCGACCGGGTCGGTCGACCGCCAACGGTCGAAAATCCGACCGTTGGGGCTCACCGGTCGACCGGGTCGGTCGACTGGCAATTTCCAGAGAGCAGCAGGTTTGGGCCGGTCGAGTATCGGTCGACTCCCGGTCGACTGATACGCACATGCACAATTGTGCATGTTCGGTCGAGTCCCGGTCGACTGCCGGTCGACCGGTCACTGTGAATTTCTGAAAAATCAGAATTTACAGGACCTGGACAATTTTGGATTTGGTTTTGGGTCTTGGATAAAATGTTTTGGTCTTGAAAAATCATAGAGTATGAGCATGTGTCATACTACTAACAAGGTAAAATACTTGGTAAAAATTCTTTTGATAAAAACTTGATTTTCCATGAAATGTTCTTCCAAAAACTAGTCTTTCTAAAATCGTATTTCCAAAATAAATAAGTTCATCTAAAAATAAGTTTGGAAATGAAAATAGAAAGTATTTTTGAAGCCAAAAATCACTCTAGAAAATGTGTGTGTGTGATATCCCATATCTCTACTTCTACTATTTAGTTTTGACAAAAATTCTAAAACAAAATAGACAAAATACAAATCTTGGATTCTTTAGCAAGTCTTGATCTTCTTCTTGAACTTTTCTTCAACGCAAATTCCGAAGCTTCCTATGTGCTTTAGCTTGGGAATGCAAATGTTGGGCAAACTCCAAAAGTGTGAGTCTTTTAGTGGAGTCGTCAAAATCTGTTTCTTGAACCTGAAATACTTTTAAACAAGATTATTAAATACATAACTAAATACGTTTTGCTATCATCAAAATAACCGGGATAATGGCCTTTGGGCCAACACAATCTTATGTTCCATGCTTTGTATCGTCTCTTGAAGCCAAGGATTAGTGATGGCCAAGAATCCATGTGAGGCAACTATCACTAAGAGGTTAGCATGGTTAGTGGAGCATTTAGTAGTTAGTAGCCATGAGTTTTCTCTTATCTTATTTAAAAATCAATTTCCAAACTCTTTTATCATTTTCCAAACCACTTCTCTTTCGTTTTCACATCGCTTTCATCGTCTTCTTCACCTATCACTTCTAGACTTTCTTTTCTTTTCTCTTTTTCTCATTCTTTTACAAAGAAGAACTGTTAACAACCGACATGAATAAAAACTGTTAATGCTTCTATCGCCTCCCATCCCTGTGGATTCGACCCGTTGAGCCAATGCTATAATGGAAGTATCGAGGTAACATTAGCACATACAAGCTTTACATTGATTTCATAAAACACACATTTTTAGGTGCTTGTTTCGCCCCGATCAACTCTGATTTGTTGACGCGGCTCCGATTTACTTAGAGGACGCGGTTCTGAATTGTTGAGAGATGCGGCTCTGGATTGATGGGTGAACGCGGCCCTGGATTGAGAAGAGATGCGGCTCTAGATTCTTCAACTTTTTGGAGGTGACACATCCCCCTCAGTTCGTGGAAGGACACGAATTTAAGATGCGGTCCTCGTTCTATTGAGGAAACACAGCCTTTAATTTGTGAAGGGACACAGACTTCAAACACGGCCCTTGAAGCATCGCATGCAGTTTATAGAGATGTGAAGATCTCGCTAGATATTTCGAGGCAAAGTCAGCGTTGACGGTTGGGGACGCGTGTCATTGGGACTTCCCGGAGCAAAAATCCACGTGTCTCACTCAGATTGGATTTGATATTCACGTAGCGAATTAAGGCTATTAATAGGCCTTTGAGAATAGCTTTGATTTTTATGACGTTAATTAATAGCCATTAGCGAGCCTATAAATAGGCCATGAGCCTCTTAAGAGTCATTCATCTTGACTGCTTTCCTTCGCAGGTATGTGCTCTGAAGAAGTCCATCTTGACTGTTTTCCTTCAAGGGCATGTGCTCTGAAGAACTTTCAGAGTTCTTTAAAAGAACCCAAAGCTTTGATGATTTCTTGCAATCTTCTTCGAAGATTATCACTATTAAGTGATTTCAAAATCAAAAAGCATCCCTTCAGGTGCTTTCATGGTCGTGTCTTGACGGATCATGTCCACCCTTCAGAGAACTTTCCTTCAGGTAGGAAATGACTTTCGCCATGATAAGGCCTTGTTTCCTTGAAGCTCTACATCACCAGTTATGAAGATAATTTGTCTCTTGATCTCTTCCTGAAACTTCTGAAAACCTCTTTCTTGAAGTTTAGACAGTCGACTTGAGATCCACGCGTCCATGCTCTGCAAATGCGATCATCGCGTTAATTGATGAAAAGCGAGCTTGTTGACTTCTAAGTCTCAAGTTCTTTAGACGCGAGCGTAGTGAACTCCACGTTTTGAGGATTGAAGTGCGGGTTTTGTATACAATACTCGCTTTTGGAATTCATGACTTAGAAAATTTTAAGTCTACTCTTTTGAAGTCTCTGGATGCGAATAAGGCGAACTCTGCATCTTGAAGACTTGTAAAACTTTAAGGCCCGCGTCTGTGCCTTTAATATATGCCCCGCGTTTCAATCCTCAGGCGCGAGTCTAATATTAGGCTTGCATTCGGATCCATATTTTCTATCTTTGCAGAGCGTGGTAAACTCTGCGTCCGCGAGATTCATGTATAAGACTCGCGTCTGGAGTTCATGACTTTAGACACGCGTCTGTGCTTCTGAATTCATGTTTTCTATCTTTGCAAAAATTTAAACCTCGAGTTTTTTTCTTCTTGCAAGTCTTGGCCATATCGATGGTGCTGGTTCCAGTGTCTTTGCTTCATCCATTGGAGGAGACATGAATAGCTAGCTTGTTCGATTGGCGACCGCTTGAGAAGTCAGAACTTCTGTCCAAGGGCGAGGAAGATCCGCGCGATTATCGATACACATCAAGACATTATTAGACGTGATGCACCAGTGAGGTCTCGGATCCTTCCTAATCACAATGTGCATGGCGAATTTGAAGGCCACGGGAAAGAGGACGTCACCAGTAAGGTCTCGGATCCTGCCTTCACCAATCTTGTTCAGTGTCAGCAACAAAAAACCCATGCTCATTAGATGACTTTCTGGTGGTGGAGCTTCCCATTAAGCAAAGGATTACAACTTTGTGAAGACCTTCACACTAGTTGGTCGGGTGGGATCAGAATGCTCTCGGATCCGGCCTTCACCAAACTTGTTCAGTGACAGCAACAAAAAACCCATGCTCATTAGATGACTTTCTGGTGGCAGAGCTTCCCATTAAGCGAAGGATTACGACTTTGTGAAGACCTTCACACTAGTTGGTCGGGTGGGATCAGAATGCTCCCTGCATTTCGACCTCGAGAAACACTATTCTTCTCAAGAGGAGAGGAATTGATTTGCTGTTCTTGGCCACAGTCAAGAAGATGAACTTTGTGTATCTTCAACATTTCAAGGAGTGAGTGCAACCTTTCGCTGAGCAAGAGGGACTTATTTGTACTCCTTTATTGTAACACTAAATTTTATTAGAAAGGAGTGCGTTTTGTATCACTTTCATATTTTGAATATCAATAAAAGTGACACTTTTCCCATCTTCCTTCTTGCCTTGACTTCCTTTTTGCATTAAAAATCAGATAAGTGAACGTGATTATCTTTGATTTGCTAGAAGTGTACTATTTTAACTTAGCAGTCAAAGTTGAAAATTTACATTTAAGGAATTTAAAAAGGTTACTGTCAGACGTGTAGAATTAACTTGACAGGAGTGAAATAGATTTTATGGACTTGTCATTCTATGGATGAGAATGACAAGTGAAGTTTTCACTCCGTGGAGGATTGTGATTTAGTCTTCATCAGAGGTTTAGTATTAACGTAATTAAGACTCAGCTGGGGATTAGCGAGAACACTATTAAATATGTGATATCAACCTAACAGTGATTTTAGGTGGACCTGCCATTCTATTGACGAGAATAACAAGTAAGACTAGACCCATCAGGAATCTAAGTATTTCTTTACCGTCAGAGGTGTGATATTTAACTTGACGGGTTGGATTGAATCTTGACAGAGGTGTGATATTTAACTTGACAAGGATGTAAGCTAGAAGTGTAATGTTAACTTAACTCTACAGGAATTTCAGTTTCATTTGGGGAAAACTAAAAATACCACTGTCATAGGTGTAGTGTTAAACTTGACAGTGGAGGTAATGCTAGAGGTGTAATTTTGAACCTAACACTAGTCATCTCGACTTCGATATGGAAGTTCGAGGAAAGTCATTGTCATAGGTGTATTGTTGAACTTAATAATGAACTGGATGGTAGAGGTGTGATGTTAAACTAGCATCGCTCGTCTCAGCTTCGATATGGAGGCCTGAGAAAAGTGACTGTCAGAGGTTTAATATTGAACTTAGCAGTAACTTGATCACTGTTAGAGATGTTATATTAAACTTAACAGTAATTTGTCAGAAGTGTAGTGTTAACATGACAACAAGAGTTGATTTGCGATATGAGTAATTTTGAGGACTTGTCATTCTATTGAGGAGAATTGACAAGTGAAGTTTGAAATGTCAGAGGTGTAGTGTTAACTTGACAATTTTGAAGACTTGTGACTCCATGTAAGGGAGCGACAAGTGGAAGTCCATACTCGCTAACGAGTATTGAAACTTTTCACTGTTAGAGGTGTAGTGTTAACATAGCAGTGATTGAGCTTGTGGACCTACCACTCCATGGGAGGAAATTGGTAGGGGACTTTGGTGGAGAAATAGAATAAATTGTCATAGGTATAATATTAACTTGACAAACCCCGCGAACCCTATTGGGGATTAAGAAAAATGGCTTGTCAGAGATATACTATTAACGTGACAAGTCTATGCTTATTTCGCCAGGAAAATGGACACATGTATCTTTTTGGTCCTACCATTCCGTGGGAGGGAATTGGAAAGGAATTTTGGAGGGGAAGACAGGACCAAGTCCCTTAGGATTTTTAACAAACCCTCAGCTATCAATGGATTTGGTATGCCTTTACCAACTACCATTTGAGTTGGGCTGGCCATGCTATTCCCCTCATCATGATGAGTTGTCGAGAACTTATGTTGGACTTAAAAGCTAACATTTTCCTCTAACCTTAGCCTTCAAAGGCGTCGGATTTTGATAGATAACCTAGAGAAGAGTAACAAGGTTAAAATCAAAGTTTCACACTTTGTCTTTTCTTTAATATTTACATCATGTATTATGATGTAATCAAGGTTCGTCGGCTCGGCAATGATCGACCATAATGTGATCCATTGAAAAAAGAAGCTTTTCTTTAGCGCTCTTTTAAACATCTTGGATCTGAAAGTTTTTGATCAGAGGTGTAAGATTAACCTGATCATGAGAAGAATCCTGTTAAGGATAGTACTTCTTCAAGAATCTGCCTTTGATCGGCATCATGAGCGTATTGTCATTTGGAGTTATAAGGCGGTGTGCTCCATTCGAGTGGACTGACTCTACTACAATGTCCTTCCCATTTGGGCTGAAATTTTCCTTTGGTCTTATGTGTCATCACCATGGGTTTTCTGACAGCTAAGACAAGGTCATCTTTCTTAAAATTCCGCTCCTTGACTTTCTTGTTGAAGGCTCTGATAATTCGAGCTTGATAGAGCTCAATTTGCTGTTGAGCTTGCAGGAGTTTATCATCCAAAGCTTCTAGCTCCTGGATTCGCAGCTGATGCTTCTCCTCATTTGTCATCTCCGTTGTCACGGTGACGCATAGAGATGGGATCTGGATTTCTAGTGGGAGTATGGCCTCACACTCATACACCAAAGAGAATGGTGTAGCTTTCGTCACGGTTCTCACTGTTGTGCGATAGGCCCATAAGCATTCACCCAGCTTATCATCCCAGTTGCGTTGGCTTTTCAAGATGAATTTCTTAAGAAGTTTCCCAATGGTCTTGTTGAAAGCTTCTGCAAGGCCGTTAGCGGCGGGATAGTATATCGTTGAAGATATACTCTGGATTCTGAACTTGTTGCAGAATCTCTGAAATGCTTAGCTGATTAAGTGAGGCCTATTATCATGAACAATCCATCATGGCACGCCAAAGTGGTAGACCACGTGATGTTTAATGAACTTGATCACGTCAGATGTCTTTACCTCCCTCAAGGGGATAGCTTCAGCCCATTTGGAGAAGTAATCAGTTATGGCTAAGATAAATCGGTGTCCTTTGGATGAAGGTGAGCTGATAGGACCAACCACATCCATTCCTCACATTTCGAATGGCCAGGAAGAAGTTGTAGGGTGAAGATGTCCTGGTGCCTGGTGAATGAAGTCACCATGGATCTGACAGGTGTGGCATCACTCAGCATAAGCGATAGCATCAGAGATATTTTGGCCAATAATATCCAAGTCTTTGGAGCCGATCTCCAAGTTTCGGACCAGGTTGGTGAACTCCACACATAACGTCACGAGCCTCTTCGAGTGTTTCCTGTACCTCTTTATGTGACAAGCAGCGGAGGAGGATCCATCATGCGATCGGTGATACAATGTTCTTGTGATCACATTGTGGTAGAATTTAGGGGCTTTCTTTTTAATGACAGCCGCCTCTTGAGGGTCATCAGGAAAAAATTTGTACAATGCATAGTCGATATACGGGAATCGCCAACCCCTGAACTCTGGACCTGCCAAAGTCTCTAGATTTCTTTGACTTGAAGGTTCCCTATTGGAATCTGATTATTTTTGAAGGCGAGTTTTGGACAGTACAAGTCATGGCTGTAGACGAGTACTTTCTCTACCGCTCCGGCTGGAAGAGCCAAGGAAGCAGCGAGAGATGCCAGTGTATCTGCATGCGCATTTTGCGGGTGAGGTATATAGTCGATGTAGAAGTTTCTGAATCTCTCTGCCATGTAGATAGTTGCATTGTGATAGGGTACCAAGTCTTCATGTTTGACTTCGTACTCCCGGCGAACCTGGTTAATGATGAGCTTTGAATCACCGTATGCTTCGAGATTTTTAACACCAATCTCATTAGCGATTTGCATCCCAATCAAGAAAGCATTGTATTCCGTTACATTGTTGGAACATGGCTCGGTTAATTAGAATACACAAGGGATTACGTATTTTTGTGGGGATACAAGTACTACGCCCACTCGTGCTATGATATTTCTGAAAAACACCTAGAGGGGGGGTGAATAGGTGTGAATGCTAATCTAATGATCTTTTTAAACTTTAATTAAATGAGTGATGCAACGATCTCTCAAAACACGACTAAGAGCCGAATACCCCTTGCGAGGTTCTGAACTCCTTCCTCCCAATTCTCCTTAAATGGGTTAGGTGTGATCGATCAATCCCAAGTATGATGATGAAAATGAAATGCTCACAAGGTAACACAACAAGTATAGCAAGTAAAATAAACAACACAAGATTCCACAAGTAGAGGGTTAGTTCTCAAGCAAATAATTCAAGGCAATATAAAGCAAGAGAAATTAAAAGCAAGAAGAACGCAAAGGCAATCGCAAACAAGATGATTTGTTTCGAGGTTCGAGCACACTTGCTCTAGTCCCCGCCTTCACCTCCGTGAAGGGTTTCCACTATCCACCGAGGATGCCTTTACAATTGGGTCTACCGAAGACCGAGCACCGAGCTCCACCGAGTACAAAGGACCTCTACCGAAGAGGTTGCTCCACAAGAAGGAATTACAAGAACAAAGTGATCACAACTTGATCACTACACTTTTCTCAATCTCTTTTACAAACACTCTCACTTCAATTACAACTTCACTATAGAATGAGTATAGAATTTTTGGCTCTATGAAGTGTGGTGAGAAAACTTCAGTTGTAGAGTGATATAGAGAATCAAACACAACTGAAAAAAACAATCTTGAAAGAGTAGGAATTGAAGGCTTTAAACAATTTTTCTTTTCTCTTTTGAAAACAACAAAACTTGAGGATTTTTCTAGGTGGAATGAAGGAGAGACTTCTCCTCTATTTATAGGGTTGAAAATAAGTTAAAAATATTTTCTTTACACCTAATTCAACCTGCAAAAGTTCCCCAACAACTCTCCAAAAATCTGTTAAAGCAGAAAAAGAAAACAGATTTTCAGAAAATCCCAAAGAGGAAAGAGCCGTTGCTGTGTTGCAGGCTTGGCGGTCGACCGGTCCGGTCGACCGCCAGCCTAGCTGGCGGACCGGTCGACCGCCAGCCTAGCTGGATATAGTCGTTAGCTCCCGGTCGACCGGTCCGGTCGACCGACCAAAAAGGAGGAAACACAGTTTCCTTCTTCCGGTCGACCGGTCCGGTCGACCGAAATTTCCCGAGAGCAGAATGCTCTCTGTCGGTCGACCGGTCCGGTCGACCGACGGACATGCACAAACAGTGCATGTCCAGGCACAACGCCGGTCGACCGGGCCGGTCGACCGATGTTGCCTGAAACGAAAAACTGGGCTGTTTTTGAAGACGGAATTTTTTTGTAAAAACATTTTGAAAATACCAATAGCTAAGTATTATGCAGAAAATACCAATAGCTAAGTATTATGCAGAAAATAGTCTATACACATGTTTTAAACAAGTTTTTCAAGATATAAGGCTTTGGTACATGTATATATAAACTAAGACATAAACTAAAGCTTTGGTACATGTTTTAAACAAGTTTTTCAAAACATAGGAAATACATGAAACAAGTGTGTGTGCAAATCCTAGAGCCAAATTTCCTATATTCAAACTTTAACATTCTAAACTTACAAACTTGCTAAAAGACTTCAAGGCTATTCTTCAAGGTGGGCTATCTTCACTTGATCTTCAATATTGCAACTTGAGCCCAAATTGAATTGTCTTGAGTCCAAAAACCTTGTATTTGAGTGAGAGTACTTCTAGTGTGATGATAAACCTGAAACACACTTAAACAACAATTGTTATTTGTACAAATAACTAATATGTTTTGTAATCATCAAAATACACTAAACAAGGGTGATTGTAACCTTGGGCCAACAATCTCCCCCTTTTTGATGATGATAAAACATATAGTTATTAAACAAATAAAGAGAGGAAAAAGCTTGGAAAGCTCCCCCTCAAACAATGCTATGTATCTATCATGAATATGAAAAACTATGTAATCATACATAAAGCATTTGAAAAAGTCATCACCATAAATTTTGTCAAGGAAAACCAAATAATGAACAAATTTATTATTTTCAAATATCTAAGTATTCAAACTAGTATATTTTTCTCCCAACAATTTTAATCAACTTATATTCTTTTTCTCCAAACTTATATATTTTTCTCCCCCTTTTTGTCATACATCAAAAAGGGTTAAAACATATCAAAACACAAACATATCAAAAACAAAAGTAAACATTTTAAGAATCAATCATACATACATTCAACTCACCACAAATAAATGAAAATCTTGCATAATCTAAAGGTTTAGTGAAAATATCGGCAAGTTGAAAATCGGTAGAAACATAGTCAATATCAATATCACCTTTTTCAAAGTGATCTCTAAGAAAATGATACCTAATATCAATGTGTTTGGTTTTACTATGTTGATTAGCATTTTTGGTCATGTGAATTGTACTAGTTTATCACAAAAAATCTTAACATGATCAAAATGTAAATCATAGTCAAGGAGAGTATGTTTCATCCAAAGAACTTGTGCACAACAAGCTCCGGCCGCAACATACTCCGCCTCGGCGGTTGATAGGGCTACCGAATTTTGCTTTTTGGAAGACCAAGATACAAGACAATTACCTAAGAATTGATATGTTCCACTTGTGCTCTTCCTATCTACCCTACAACCCGCATAGTCGGCATCCGAAAAACTCTTCATTTCAAATAATCCGGTTTTAGGATACCACAAACCCAATTCAATTGTGCCCTTAAGATACCTAATTATGCGTTTTACCGCTATTAAGTGTGATTCCTTAGGACATGATTGAAAACGTGCACATAAACAAACGGAAAACATGATATCCGGCCTACTAGCCGTCAAATAAAGCAAACTACCAATCATGCTTCTATAAAGTTTAATGTCTACACTTTTACCTTGTTCATCCTTGTCAAGCTTGGTAGTTGTTGCCATGGGAGTTTTGCTTACTTTTGATTCTTCAAGCCCGAATCTCTTGATTAGTTCCTTTGTGTACTTGGCTTGATTGATGAAGATCCCATCCTTCCTTTGCTTGATTTGGAGTTGATTGGTCACTATTGTTGCATATTTAATGTCACATTTCCATACTTATTTTAGAATAAAAGCCTGCATTGTCCTAATTAATTGTTTGATTTATTTGCAGGCCCAATCCTTAAGGAGATGAAGAGAAATGAGCCCAAAGCCCACCAGAATTCTGAATTAAATCAGAGTTAATTCGCACACATAAAATTATGGCAAAATCAAGAGGTTGAAACCGGTTGAGAAGAATCCTCTCAGAATCGATCGGTTAAAGCCATGAAATCCAAGGCCATTTCGTCAGAATCCGGAGCTCCAACGACAAAACTAACAAAGGATAAAGTCAGAAGAAGACCCCGGACAGACCCACCAACAGGGTGTGGCCACTTGGCCACACCCTTGCCGCGGAAACGCGGCAAAAGCCGCGTTTCCGCGGCAATCCTGGGGAGTTACGGGGAGCGTGAACTCCCCCGACCTCCCCGGGATCTTGGTTGTTAGGGTTTCTGCCTATAAAAGGCCATATTGTGCACTGAAAATGGAGGCCAATGCAGATTAGGATTTTAGACTAGTTTTTCCATTTTGTAGTTTAGTTTTATGTAACTTGTATGTAGTTTAGGGTAGATGATGATTCATGTAAGTAAGAGAGAGAGGCTGAAGTTGAGAGTGACACCGACGATGTACCCTCCTCCTTTCTTTCATTGTCTCAGTAAGCAATAAAGGTAACATTTGTTTATGTTTGTATCTTGACTTTCCTTTTTGTTTTGCTTTCCTCCTCCTCTTCTACTTTACCTTTGATTGTATGTGTTGAGTTTACAAGTGAATTCCAAAGCAAGTATCACTAAGCTACGTGAGAGCCAGCGATAGTTCATGAAGACGTTCTCCTCTTCTAAGCTCGCATCACTTCGTTCTTCTTACGCTTGACGATATAATGTGCACGGGGACCGAGCTCGAGTTTATGATCTATGCGTTGAACGCCTCCGAAGCAAAGAGGTAGAACTTGCAAAAGGTTTCCAAGTAAGTCATCACTCAACCTCGGTAAGTATCTCTTCACTTTTCTTTCTTTCTTTTCTTTTCTTTCTTTAGTATAGATCAACACCACCTCCTCCAACTCTTCTTTCCACTTCATTGTACATAGTCGCTTTTCATCGTTTTTCTAATTTTCCACCTTCTTCATCTCTCACTTTCTTCCTAACTTTAACCATTACTTCTTTTTTCTTTTTCTTAACTTTAAAAACAGAGAAGAACTTTCGCTTTTCTTCTTAACGATTTCAATAGAACCGTATAAAGCTTCCATCGCAAACCCTCCTTGTGGATCACGACCCGCATTAGCCACTTGCTATAGCGGAAGTATTGAGCACTTGCACATTCCTTTCTTAAGTTCTCTAATCTCGTATTTTGTGTGCAGGTCTAGCCTCAATCAAATTTTGGCGCCGTTGCCGGGGAGGGTAAAACGGTTTTTTATTGAAATCTGAATTTTTATTGCAAATTTTTTAGAACTAAACGAATTTTCTTCTCTGTTGCAGGTTACAGGGCAAGAAAAGCAGGAAATCAATATTTCAGTGACATACAAGTGGTATTGGGCCTCTGCTATAAAAAGCAGAGACCCATTACCCTCTGAATTGCCGCGGAAACGCGGCAAAAGCCGCAGATCCGCGGCAATCCAGAGTTGACTACTAACAAGTTTTTGCAGGCTGCTTGCTTTGCAAATTATAGTTCTCTGCAATTATTTATTTCCTACATGACATCACATAAACCTGCTAATAATCAACAGTAAAAAGTTTGTTGCAAAAGTTAAAAATTGATTAGACGTTTGCATTTAGGCACGTGCCTTTTCAATTCATTTCTTTTACTGTTGAAGAGTGCTGGAAGCAAGGTACGTATGCATTGCATTTAGCATAGGACTCACTTCTTGGTTGTCTATATCGCTTTAAGTGATTCCTATTTATATAGCTTGTACACTTGCACAAAATTATTTTAAGGGCACTAACCCATAACAAGATAAGGTGGGGATTTAATCACCCTTCCTTAGCCCAAAAATCATATTCCAAGCACTCACTAACCCAAGCCTAACTAAAATTGAGTAGACGTTGGCCCTAGGGACATCTCGGACTCAATTAGGAGATTATCCTAAGGGGGAAAAATGTTGGAATCTAACTCCTGCAAAATCAGTGTCTAGGAAAGGGATTGAGGGCCGAAAGCCCGAAGGTTGGTGGTTATTTAATTAAGGAACGTCTTTGACGGAAAACCTCCCACCAACCTTGCCCTGACCTGGCTGATTAGCTTGTGGTTAAAGTCTACATTAGACCTCCCGTGGACAGTCTAACCAGTTAGGAGTCGTCTAGGTCCTAAGTCTACCCTAACTTAGGCTAGAATTTTTTCTTTTTTGTTTGTTTATTTGTTTGTTTTTTTTTATTTGTTTGCATTCTATTGTGTGATATGGACTATAATAATAATTTTTTCAACTACAATAATAATCCATATTACACACCGACTTCATTTTCGGATATTACCAACCCGGCATATCATAACTTTGACCAACCTAGTGTGCCGGATTGGTCTTATCCGAATCAATATGACCCATACCCCCCATCTAATAACTATAATTTCCATAATGATTTCAACTCTTCACCGAGTCAGTGGGGATTCACCTCCCCGAGCATAATTTCCAACCACCTTGCCCTCCTTCTCCACCCAGTCCACATTATGTTCAAGATTCATACTCAGTTCCACCCGTCCAAAATAGGAAACCATCAATTATGGAAATGAGTATGCGTGAGTCCAAACACAAATCCCAAAATCTGATGGACTCACAATTTCACTACCACTTCCAAGATAATTCTTCATCTTTTCATCAAAACAATGAACCTATCAACTATGAAAAGATGCTTGAAGCCATGACTCAGGCTCAAAACACTCGTAATCGTGACATAGATATGATGGTCGAATCTCTACGTTCCCACCGTCCTGATGTCACTAACCATTCTGTTAGAGCCGAAGAGTCATGTAGTTTTGGAAATCAAGATTCCATTTCAGAACAACCACTTGAACTTGCCCAAACTCCAAATTTTGAAAAAGATATTGATAGTTTAGCAAGTTTTCCTTTTCCTGAAATAGAACTTGAGAATGAATATGATCTTGAACCCCAACTTAGTGATTCAATGCTTCTTCCTGATTCAATAATGACTCCGGTATCTTCACCTGATTTCGATCTTTTCCCCGAGTCAACATTGGATCCTGTACCAATCCATAATGAAATTGAATCACCCATCTGTGAGGATCATATTGTACTTGACCAATTATACACTCTTGAAGATCCTATTGACAAATTGGCAAGTTCTCAATTTTTTGATATTGAAGTCAATGAGATATGTGACCTAGATTCTCATATCTGTCATCCAGTTCAACTTTCTGAATCAATCTTGACTCCTGTTGTGTTACCAAACTTGAGTAATGTTTTAGAGTCAGTTTTGATTCCTCCACCTATCATTCATGAACTGGAATCACCCACATTAAGTCACATTCCATTGTTAGAAAATACATGTGGACTGGAGTTTCAATTTCTTGACTTGGACCCAATTTCTGAACCTATTTCGACTCCTGAACCTTTACTTGACTTAAGTCACCTTCCTGAGTCGGTATTAGTTCCTGTCCTTCCTGAATCCAAGTCAACTGTTCTATCATTTCATACTCCATTCTGGGACGAGGTGGTTGACAAATTTGACTCCGAAATCAATTATGGAATTTGGAAATTAGATGGGGTTAAATTTTTAATAAAACTTCTTAATGGAGTTATCTTTTTAGTGGGTCATATTAAAGATAGTGCTGGTGGGTTCCTCCGAGACCCAAGAAAAGTTGATTGGGCCGCGTTTCGTGGACCAATCAGACCACCACCGGAACCACCACCTTAAGGTAACCATTTTCCTTCCCTTTCTTCTTTTTCATGCATCTATGCATTAATTCATACATTGAGGACAATGCATGAGATAGGTGTGGGGGAGGGTCTAACATAACTTTTCTTTTTCTTTAAAAAAAAAAAAAATTTAAAAAAAAAATTTACATTTTTCTTTACTTTTAAAAACTTTTTGAAAAATAGAAACAATATTTTGACTTATTTTTGTAAGAAATTAAGTTAATTTTAAGGAATAGGAAAATCCAAATTAGGATTTCTTATACTTGGTCAAAATAAGATTATTTGTTTGATTTTTAGGGTTAGGAAGATAATTTGTCAAAGTAATTTAGTCTTGATCTTTACCTTGATGAAATATGCACACTTCATACACTTACACACTTAGGGTTCAAAAACAAAGATTCTTATGCCTTATAAAAATATATATATATATATATATATATATAAATATATGAATAAGTCTAATTATCGATTAGCTAGGTGCTTTGGCCTAAGCAAGCCTTAGTATTTATGCGAAAGATAATTAGATAAGTTTGAAAGAAAAAAAAAAAAAAAAAAATGAATAAATCTAATTATTGATTAGCTAGGTGCTTTGGCCTAAGCAAGCCTTAGTATTTACGCGAAAGATGATTAGATCCTCTGATTAAGCTGGGTATTTGTGCCTAATAAAGCATAAGTATTCACGCCTAAAAGGGATTCATATAATAAAATCCTTAGTTTTGTGGCCTTGTTTGCTCGAGTCCTTAAGTCCTAGGGGTGTCTTCTCACCTGGTGCCCTAAGACCGTCTGGTTTGGGAGTCATCGATTAAAGGCTTGTTACATGGGCAGATTAGAAAGCCTAATAGAACTAAGGAATAATACCACACAAAAAAAAAAAAAGTATATATAAATAAATAAGGCATAAGAGTTAGAGTTAATGAACCCTTAGTAAACTTCACAGTCACGATGGTGCATACGACTCAGGGTAAAGTAAGAGACTAGATGAGAAGTACAATTTGACTCCTTACTTTGATTGATAACAAATTTTTGAATAGAGACTAAGTTTAGGAATGAAAAATTCGGTTTTCCTATAACTTATAGATTGCTTAGATCTTACAATCATATTTCAAATATTTTTCTCTTTCAAATGCTTTTCGAAAATACTAACTCTTTATTTCCCTTTCTTTATGGATTTTGTGGGTGCAATCCGCTGAAAACCCTCACGAGACAAAACTCGTCCTCTAGGGGAACCTAGAGGTTTAACGGCTTGTTGCACATGCTCAGTGCAATCGCGCGACCTGCGAAAGTGGTCTAATAATCTCTAGTATAGTTTAGTTGTTTTGCTCGAGGACGAGCAAAAGATAGGTATGGGGGTGTGATTGGTCACTATTGTTGCATATTTAATGTCACATTTCCATACTTATTTTAGAATAAAAGCCTGCATTGTCCTAATTAATTGTTTGATTTATTTGCAGGCCCAATCCTTAAGGAGATGAAGAGAAATGAGCCCAAAAGCCCACCAGAATTCTGAATTAAATCAGAGTTAATTCGCACACATAAAATCAGGGCAAAATCAAGAGGTTGAAACCGGTTGAGAAGAATCCTCTCAGAATCGATCGGTTAAAGCCATGAAATCCAAGGCCATTTCGTCAGAATCTGGAGCTCCAACGACAAAACTAACAAAGGATAAAGTCGGAAGAAGACCCCGGACAGACCCACCAACAGGGTGTGGCCACTTGGCCACACCCTTGCCGCGGAAACGCGGCAAAAGCCGCGTTTCCGCGGCAATCCTGGGGAGTTACGGGGAGCGTGAACTCCCCCGACCTCCCCGGGATCTTGGTTGTTAGGGTTTCTGCCTATAAAAGGCCATATTGTGCACTGAAAATGGAGGCCAATGCAGATTAGGATTTTAGACTAGTTTTTCCATTTTGTAGTTTAGTTTTATGTAACTTGTATGTAGTTTAGGGTAGATGATGATTCATGTAAGTAAGAGAGAGAGGCTGAAGTTGAGAGTGACACCGACGATGTACCCTCCTCCTTTCTTTCATTGTCTCAGTAAGCAATAAAGGTAACATTTGTTTATGTTTGTATCTTGACTTTCCTTTTTGTTTTGCTTTCCTCCTCCTCTTCTACTTTACCTTTGATTGTATGTGTTGAGTTTACAAGTGAATTCCAAAGCAAGTATCACTAAGCTACGTGAGAGCCAGCGATAGTTCATGAAGACGTTCTCCTCTTCCAAGCTCGCATCACTTCGTTCTTCTTACGCTTGACGATATAATGTGCACGGGGACCGAGCTCGAGTTTATGATCTATGCGTTGAACGCCTCCGAAGCAAAGAGGTAGAACTTGCAAAAAGGTTTCCAAGTAAGTCATCACTCAACCTCGGTAAGTATCTCTTCACTTTTCTTTCTTTCTTTTCTTTTCTTTCTTTAGTATAGATCAACACCACCTCCTCCAACTCTTCTTTCCACTTCATTGTACATAGTCGCTTTTCATCGTTTTTCTAATTTTCCACCTTCTTCATCTCTCACTTTCTTCCTAACTTTAACCATTACTTCTTTTTCTTTTTCTTAACTTTAAAAACAGAGAAGAACTTTCGCTTTTCTTCTTAACGATTTCAATAGAACCGTATAAAGCTTCCATCGCAAACCCTCCTTGTGGATCACGACCCGCATTAGCCACTTGCTATAGCGGAAGTATTGAGCACTTGCACATTCCTTTCTTAAAGTTCTCTAATCTCGTATTTTGTGTGCAGGTCTAGCCTCAATCAGGAGTCCAAGGAAATAGTTGAGTTCCCCCATCATAGACATTTCAAATTCATCCTTCATGCATGACTCAAAAACTTTGCAAAGAGATTCATTAGTAGAACCAAAAATAATATCATCTACATAAATTTGCACAATAAGAATATCTTTTTCTACATGTTTTGTAAACAATGTTGTGTCAATTTTACCTTTCTTAAACCATTGGAAATCAAAAATGAAGAAAGTCTTTCATACCAAGCCCTAGGGGCTTGTTTTAAACCATAAAGAGCTTTATCTAATTTAAAAACAAAATCCGGATGTGTAGGATCAACAAACCCGGGGGGTTGTTCAACATACACTTCCTCTTCAATAAAACCATTTAGAAAAGCACTTTTAACATCCATTTGAAATAATTTGAAATCTTTATATGAGGCAAATGCTAGTGTCATCCGTATGGCTTCAAGCCGTGCTACGGGTGCAAAGGTTTCTTCAAAATCGATCCCTTCGATTTGAGTGTAACCTTGGGCAACTAACCTAGCCTTGTTTCTAACTACATTACCCGATTCATCCAACTTGTTCTTAAAGATCCACTTAGTACCAATTGTTGGTCTATCGTGGGGCCTAGGAACAAGGTGCCAAACTTGGTTGCGCTCAAATTGATTGAGCTCCTCTTGCATGGCTAGCAACCAATATGAATCGGCCTCGGCCTCTAGGACATTTTTAGGTTCAATGTGTGAAATAAATGCAAAGTGGCCACAATAATCTTGAATTTTAGAGCGAGTAGTTACCCCTTTAGATACTTCACCTATGACGAGGTCCTTGGGATGATGAGGGTTGAATCTCCAATCCTTAGGTAGTGGTTGAGTAGGCTCCACCTCATTTGTTTGATGTTCATTTCCTTGGGCCTCTTCCACTTTGGCTTCACTTCCATCATCATCCTTTGGCTTGTCTCCCATGGTAGAAGCATCCTCCAAGGTGACTTTCTCCAAACCTTCATGCAAAGCATCTATTTCTACAACATTCTTAACAAACTTGTTAGATTCCTCAAACTTAACATGAATAGACTCTTCAATAGTCAAACATGATCTAATGAAAACTCTATAAGCTTTACTAGTGTTTGAGTAACCTACAAAAATAGCCTCATAAGATCTAGCATCAAACTTTCCTAAATTATCTTTTGTGTTTAAAACAAAGCATTTGCAACCAAAAACTTTAAAATAGGAAACATTGGGTTTTCTAGAAAAATACATTTCAAAAGAAGTCTTAGTAGTATTTTTACACAAGAAAACACGATTTGATATGTAGCATGATGTATTAACGGCCTCGGCCCACAAATAATGTGGTAGACCGTATTCACTTAGCATTGTCCTAGCCATCTCTTGTAATGTTCTATTTTTCCGTTCAACTACTCCATTTTGTTGTGGAGTTCTAGGACAAGAAAGTTCATGCTTTATTCCATGTTCATCACAAAAAGTGGTAAAGGGTTGGTTAATGAATTCACCTCCTCTATCACTTCTTATTCTCAAAATCAAAGAATCTTTTTCTTTTTCTACTCTTTTCTTAAAAGTTTGGAAATACGAAAATGCTTGGTTTTTATGTTCAAGAAAGAAAACCCATGTAAATCTTGAAAAATCATCAACCAAAACATAAGCAAATCTATTCCCACTTAGACTTTTGGTTTGTGTTGGGCCAAAAAGATCCATATGGATTAATTCCAAAGGACGTGATGTCATGATATCCTTAATTGACTTGAAAGAAGACTTAGTTTGTTTCCCAAATTGACATGAGTCACAAACTCGGTCCTTTTCAAAATTCAATGAAGGAATACCTTTCACCATTTCCTTTGAATTTAATCTAGAAATATGATCAAAAGAAATATGCCCTAATCTCCTATGCCACAACCAAGAGTCATCATCGAGGGCTTTTAAACAAGTAATATTACAAGACATATTTAACATATCAATCATATAAACATTGCTTTCACGAAAACCGGAAAATACACAAACATTAGAAGTTCTATCAATTACGTTACAAGCAACATTATCAAAAACAACATCAAATCCTTTATCACAAAGTTGACTAACACTCAAGAGATTATGCTTGAGGCCATCAACTAAAACCACATTTTCAATTAAAGGAGAGGTGCCAAGTTTTACATTACCAATACCGATGATTTTACCCTTGGCGTCATCTCCGAAGGTGACGGTGCCACCTTCATGATATCTTGATAGGGTTGCAAAGTTGTTGATGTCCCAAGTCATGTGCCTTGAGCAACCACTATCAAGATACCACAAACCTCTACGTCGTTGGGCTTTGGAAGGTACCTACATCATTTAAAATAATTGTTGACTTTGGTACCCAAACTTTCTTGGGTCCTTGAAAGTTAGTGTTACGAACCCAAACATTATGATGTGAAGCACTTAGTCTATCATAACAAAAATTTGCTAAGTGTCCTTTCCGCCCACAATGTGAACATGAGTACACTTTTCTATACATGAATGCATGATGTGTATGCGTAGTATGAGCATGTCTTGGGGTTTTGCCATGTTGTTTAGGTTGTGTAGCATGAACATGAACATGAGCATTATGAGCATTTTTCTTTGGGGCTTGTTTCTTAGGAAACATAGCCTCAATCCTTTTCTTATCAAATTCACAATTTTTCAAAACAACACTTAATGAGTCTAATCTTTCCCTAAGCATGGAAACTTCATTAGAATCAATTAGTGGGGCCTTACCCTTGCAAGAAGTCTTATATTTTTCAAAATCATTTTTAGTAGTGGTCAAGGTGGAAACCAAATTATCCTTTTCTTTTGTAAGAGTAAAAACTTGATGACTTAAAGATTCATTTCCTTTTTCATTTTTAAATACTTTTTCTTTAAGAAATCATAGTTTTGTGACAACTCAACAAAAGCTTCTTCTAACTCATCCATAGAAAGTTCATCATCATGAGAAGGGGAAGAGGTTACCTTGCTTGTGCCTTCATTAGCCATGAAGCACATGTTGGCGGTGTCTATTTCTTCCTCGGATTCGGTCTCCGAATCCCAAGTTGCCTTCATAGCCTTCTTCTTGTATGGCTTCTTTGATGTGGAGGGCTTTGCTTTGTCCGGACACTCCGCAACAATGTGTCCCGGTCTTTGGCAATTGAAGCACACAATCTTCCTTTCTTCTTTGCCTCCTTGCCATCTCCTTCTACCTTGGAACTTTGCCTTGTTGTACATCCTCCGAATATTTTTGACTAAAAGTGATAGCTCTTCGTCATCTTCTTCTTCATCATCTTCGTCGGAGTGTGATGATTGACACTTGAAGGCAATAGTCTTCTTCTTGGTAGGAGCCATGTCCTCCCTTGCTTTCCATTCCATCTCATGGGTTTTGAGGTTCCCAATGAGACCTATAAGCTCCATCTCTTCATTGTCATTGAGTTCCTTCAAGGTTGTTGCTTTCACTTCCCATGAAGGAGGAAGAGCCCGGATGATCTTCCTTACTCTTTGATCATTGTTGATATCTTCACCTAAAGAAGAGAGTCCATTAGTAATCTTGGTAAACCTTGTAACCATATCATCTATGGTTTCATTATCTTGCATGCTAAATGTTTCATATTGAGACCGAAGAAGGTCAATCTTAGCCTTCTTTACTTGTGAGGTCCCCTCATGAGTGACTATCAAGTGTGACCAAATCTCAAATGCGGATTTGCAATGGATAACCCTAGCTATGTCATCATCATTAAGGGCTTGTAGGAGTGCATAGTGAGCTTTGGCATTGGCATCGAATTCCTTAGTCTCTATTTCGGACCAAGTGGAATCGTCACCGGGGGTACACTAAAGGACTTAGTCACGGCCTTTGCAACTCGGCTACCTAGAGATTGCAAAAACACGGTCATCTTAACCTTCCATATGGGAAAGTTAAGTCCATCAAACTTAGGAGGGGTCTTAATTCCATCGGCCATTTTTACAATATGAATATGAATGAAATGATTAGCAAATTAGGATCTTCTCTAAGGTTGTTAAACCAAATCCTAGAGTCCAAGCTCTGATACCAATTGAAAAACACCTAGAGGGGGGGTGAATAGGTGTGAATGCTAATCTAATGATCTTTTTAAACTTTAATTAAATGAGTGATGCAACGATCTCTCAAAACACGACTAAGAGCCGAATACCCCTTGCGAGGTTCTGAACTCCTTCCTCCCAATTCCCCTTAAATGGGTTAGAGGTGCGCAATGCAACCGTGTTGTATTGAGGTGTGATCGATCAATCCCAAGTATGATGATGAAAATGAAATGCTCACAAGGTAACACAACAAGTATAGCAAGTAAAATAAACAACACAAGATTCCACAAGTAGAGGGTTAGTTCTCAAGCAAATAATTCAAGGCAATATAAAGCAAGAGAAATTAAAAGTAAGAAGAACGCAAAGGCAATCGCAAACAAGATGATTTGTTTCGAGGTTCGAGCACACTTGCTCTAGTCCCCGCCTTCACCTCCGTGAAGGGTTTCCACTATCCACCGAGGATGCCTTTACAATTGGGTCTACCGAAGACCGAGCACCGAGCTCCACCGAGTACAAAGGACCTCTACCGAAGAGGTTGCTCCACAAGAAGGAATTACAAGAACAAAGTGATCACAACTTGATCACTACACTTTTCTCAATCTCTTTTACAAACACTCTCACTTCAATTACAACTTCACTATAGAATGAGTATAGAATTTTTGGCTCTATGAAGTGTGGTGAGAAAACTTCAGTTGTAGAGTGATATAGAGAATCAAACACAACTGAAAAAAACAATCTTGAAAGAGTAGGAATTGAAGGCTTTAAACAATTTTTCTTTTCTCTTTTGAAAACAACAAAACTTGAGGATTTTTCTAGGTGGAATGAAGGAGAGACTTCTCCTCTATTTATAGGGTTGAAAATAAGTTAAAAACATTTTCTTTACACCTAATTCAACCTGCAAAAGTTCCCCAACAACTCTCCAAAAATCTGTTAAAGCAGAAAAAGAAAACAGATTTTCAGAAAATCCCAAAGAGGAAAGAGCCGTTGCTGTGTTGCAGGCTTGGCGGTCGACCGGTCCGGTCGACCGCCAGCCTAGCTGGATATAGCCGTTGGCTCCCGGTCGACCGACCAAAAAGGAGGAAACACAGTTTCCTTCTTCCGGTCGACCGGTCCGGTCGACCGAAATTTCCCGAGAGCAGAATGCTCTCTGTCGGTCGACCGGTCCGGTCGACCGACGGACATGCACAAACAGTGCATGTCCAGGCACAACGCCGGTCGACCGGGCCGGTCGACCGATGTTGCCTGAAACGAAAAACTGGGCTGTTTTTGAAGATGGAATTTTTTTGTAAAAACATTTTGAAAATACCAATAGCTAAGTATTATGCAGAAAATACCATAGCTAAGTATTATGCAGAAAATAGTCTATACACATGTTTTAAACAAGTTTTTCAAGATATAAGGCTTTGGTACATGTATATATAAACTAAGACATAAACTAAAGCTTTGGTACATGTTTTAAACAAGTTTTTCAAAACATAGGAAATACATGAAACAAGTGTGTGTGCAAATCCTAGAGCCAAATTTCCTATATTCAAACTTTAACATTCTAAACTTACAAACTTGCTAAAAGACTTCAAGGCTATTCTTCAAGGTGGGCTATCTTCACTTGATCTTCAATATTGTAACTTGAGCCCAAATTGAATTGTCTTGAGTCCAAAAACCTTGTATTTGAGTGAGAGTACTTCTAGTGTGATGATAAACCTGAAACACACTTAAACAACAATTGTTATTAGTACAAATAACTAATATGTTTTGTAATCATCAAAATACACTAAACAAGGGTGATTGTAACCTTGGGCCAACAATTTCCTTGAGAACCCGCTCTTGATGCACCATCGAAGAAGAGTTGCACACCTGTCTTTAAAGAGACGTCTGAGTCAAGCAAACTTCAGCGATCTCGTCTGGGAGATCTTCATGGTCGTTCTTGGATCTAGATGCTCTGCCAAGAAGTCTGCCACTGCCTGTCCCTTCACAGCTTTTTGTGGCAGGAATTACATCTCATATTGGGAGAGTAATATGGCCCATTTTGCCAATCGATCATTCAGTGATGATGGCTTCATCATAAGCATTCTCAAAGGATTGACTTTTGATTTGACGTGTATGGTTTGGCCCACCAAGTAGTGTCGCGTCTTCTGGACGGTGAATACCAATGCCAAGCATTCTTTTTTAATCAGGTTGTATCGATGTTCAGCTCGATCATAGTTCTATTCAGGTAGTAGATTGCCTGCTCATGTCCCTGATCCTTATTCTGAGTTGACAAAGCTCCTAGAGAATTATCAATAGCTCGAACGTATATCAGGAAAAGTTTTCCGACACCAGAGCTACAAGGACAGGTGGATGCGTAAGGTACCGCTTGATTTCCTTGAACTCTTGTTGGCAAGCATCATTCCAGATGAATGGAACGCCCTTCTTCATCAATTTGGTGAAGGGTTGGCATCATCCTGAGAGATTTGAGATAAATCTCCGGATATAGGCAAGTCGCCCTTGTAATCTTCTAAGCTCTCTAAGATTCTTTGGAGGTTGCATCTCCTGGACAGTGCAGACTTTCTCTGGATCGAGGTGGATTCCTTTGGATGTCACGACAAACCCGAGGAATTTACCGCTGGCTACCCCCAAGAAGGATTTGGTGGGATTCATCTCCAATTGATGTGGCCGCATGATATCGAATATTGTCTTCAGATCTGCTTTGTGATCACCTTTAGTACGACTTTTCACTGCAATATCGTCTACATAGCATTTCACTGTTTTGCATATATGCTCGTGAAAAATTGCATTCATAGCTCTTTGGTATGTCCCCCCCGCATTCTTCAATCTGAAGGGTATGACAGTATAGCAATACACCCCTAATGGTGTCTTGAAAGATGTATGCTTCTCATCATCAGGGTAATCTTAATTTGATTGTATCTCGATAATCCATCCATGAAAGACATCCGTTCGAACCCATACGTGTTGTCGATCATGACATCTGTGATTGGAAGGAAAAACTCATTTTTAGGACACGCCTCATTTAGATCATGGAAATCAATACAAACCAGGATTTTTTCATTCTTCTTAGTGACGGGGACGATATTGGCTATCCAATCAGGGTGTTATTCTTCCCTGATAAAACAGAAGACTATAAGCTTCTTGACTTATAACTGGATCGCTTCCATTATCTCCGGGCGGAACCGTCGTTGTTGTTGCTTGACGGGCTTCGTATCCGGATTGATGTTGAGGCGATGCACAACCACTTAAGGGTCGAGCCCAGGCATATCCTCGTAGTTCCAAGAGAAAACATCCATTTACTCTCGCACAAGAGATATTAGATCTTCCTTCGCGGGGGGTGATAAGCTTTCGCTTATAAAGATGGGCTTGGGATTAGCCTCATCTCCCAAATTAATCTGGGTTACCTTATCCTCTGTGGGTGGTTCGCGCTATTCAAAGCGAATATCCCAGAGAGTATTTAGGTATTTGATCCAGGAATCTGTATATAACTGGATCATTTCTTCATCTCCATCTTTCATGTGGCTTGTTAAAACCATGTTTACCGAAAGTTCTTTGAAGATGTTGTCGATAATGACATCTGACTCCCACGATGACGTGCCTGACGAGTGATTATGGTGTAATAACCCTTCAGACTCAAAGGCTGACGGGATTAGAGTTGACACATAACCCAACCCCCTGCGAGTTCGATGATAATATCGGGGGCTTTCCCTTTTGGAATGAAGGATCGAAACAGTGTTCTCCTTCCTTTGCCGAAGTTCAAGCCAGGACCACTTGTTAGGTCATACTCCATGTTCTCCATCATTTTGAGTACATTTGACTCGTAATGAGAGAACTGAGGAAGTTTAGTCTAGCTTTCTGAGTCTCGCAAGTCATTGGTTTGGACTTGACTCTTCCATAGAGGATCGGTTTCTGACCTTTGCGTCTTGCTGGGACCTCAAAGAAGGATCCTTGCGCCTCACTGACACTTTGATAATGCCGTGAGAGATGATCTCATTGGTGCATGCAATGATGTCAGGGCATTTATTACCGACCAGAGGTCATCATCTACATCAGTACTAGTATCTGATAGCACGAAATTAGAAGCAAACACAAAAAAGTAAGACAAATCTAACTCTTCATTAATATACTACTCGCCTTTATCATTGGCAGTGTAATTGACATCGAGCTTATTAAAGCTCGTTACAAGTGGATTCAGCTCCCAAAGACATTCTTCTTCTGTCTCTGGCTCGACATCAGCTTCGTTACCAGAGTTTAGTTTCTCTGGCTAGGGATTCTCGTCTGTCTCCAGAGAATCCTGGTATAGGAGGAAGTCTGTGAAGTAGTTCTCTACCCTTTGAAGGAATGCCTTTCGGCGATCAATGTTCGGACTTTTCCATCTCTGTCAACCTACTTCATAACTTGATGGAGAGTAGAGGGGACGATGAAGTTGCAATGAATCCATGGTCATCCTAGCAGCAAATTATATGAAGTGACAGCGTCGATAATATAGCACGTCACCTTGGATCTTAGGTCTCCGATCTGACATTTGCATCTAATATTTCCCATTGGGCGCGTACCATTAGCGTTGAAACCGTAAATGATATTTTGAGTGGCGCTCAATCAGTGAGTGGGGATTCTAAAATGCTGCATGACCCGACGGGGCATGATGCTCAACGCGGATCCTGAATCCACCTAAATGCAGCTCACTTCAGACAATCTAATATACCCTGTGAAGTACAGGGGCCTATCATGTTTTCTCCTAACCTGCATGTCGTCTGGGGTGAAGGTTATGTAGGGGGCATGTTGAGCATGGAGGCAGTCTTCTTCATCTTCCTCTAGTTCAGCTAGAATCCGGGACATGAAATCCTCAGCATCGGCTAAAGCTTCTCTCAGAGCTTCCCTTATTGACTTGGACAGTCTCAGAAGCTCATAAAGGGTGATCCTGGCCGGGATGTTGGCCAGTTGAGCCAAGACATCAAAGTAGTAAGGTGCTAAAGATCCTTCCGCTTTGTTCTTTCGAAGGACCTTGGCATATCGAAGCTCCTTTTGCTTCTCCACGGGTTGCTTTGTGGATTGTTTGGTTGGCTCTAGGGTGGGTTTAGGTAGATTTGCCACCATTTTATCGTATTTCTTCAAGTACGACTGACTCAAACAAGTCCCGACAACGAGCGGTGCATTCGGTTCTGCAGCAAGGACGATTGTCTCCTCCTTTGAATCAGTTAGCGGGGGGACATCGGTTTCTGCTTCCCGGGAGGAAGCACATGCCACATTGCAAGGCGAAGCTTTTGTTTTGCCCTTGGACTTCCTGTTTGTAGCAGTAGTCCACTGTTGGCTTTCCACGTGGTTGGGATGAACCCACATGATTTCTCTCTGAGGAGTAGGAACAGGTACGAGACCTTTCTCCCGCTAGTGGTGTGGATCTGTATTGAGTACCCTTAGTTCCCCTTTCGGGATGGGAACTACTCTGGCCAGCGTTGGAGGCTGAACCCTGAACTGAAGAAATAACTTCATATTTGCTGTCACTTTCTTCTGCTCAGGGCGAAGCTTGAGCACTTCGACATCAATCAAAGCTTTGAGAATGTCTTTGAAGATGTAATAGCTCTTGGTAAGATGCCCCAGCATCCTATGATACAAGCAATAATTGGGGTTGTCGGTCTTGCCAACCTCCTCAGGACGTCTAGCTTCAGGAAGTTTCAGTCTGTTATTCTTGTTGAGTAACTTGAACAATCAATCTACATGCCCGTTCTTGAAAGAGTACTTCTTGTTGGTGCGTGACTGGTTCTGATTGGGGCTTAGAGGGAGACTTTGTCTCTGTCACCAGTGTGTCCTTCCTTTTAACTTGAAAAGATGCTTCTGGCGCGAGCCTCGTTGGCTTTCAGGTCTGGGCTTATTTTCTTCTATCTTAACCCTGGCGACAATCTCTTCTGCATGTTCGCCTTGCTGGACCAACTGCTTCCAGGTACAGCTTTCAGCTACTCCTATCTGAGCTAGGAGTGAGGTTTGCAAATTGTGACGACATGTTTCCACCAGGGTGGCCTGGGTCATACTGCTAGGATATCGGAGTGCCATATTCTGAAATCTCTATACAAATATTTTAACTGACTCTCCTTTTCGCTGCCTCATCGCCAGGAGAGTTGGCGCGGTAATCTTCGAGTCATCTTTGAAGAAGCGTGTAAGGAAAAGCTTCTCCAGATCGCCCCAGTTCTTGATAGAACCTTCTAGGAGTTTCATAAACCATCCAAAAGCGATCCCCTTTAGGTGCCGATGAATAAACGTGCTAGGATGACATCATTTGATAATACATTCCCTGTCTGAGACTTGAAGTAGTATATGTGCTGGTTCGGTGACTCCTTGCAGTCGAAGGCCTGTAGCGTCAGAGCTTTAAACTTAAGAGGGATGGGACAAGATCCCACTCAGCCGGGTACGGCCGTACCACTCTTGCTTCTTGTAGGCCTTTCGACTGGCAAGGGCTTCAAGATGCTGCTCCAGTTTACTCAGAGTTGGAATGACCCTCCTCCTTAATATATGTAGAAGACGAGCTTTCCCCTTCCTTCCCTTTGCCTTTGGACTTCTTGGAAGGAGTTTTGGCTTTAGGCTTCTTCTTTTTATCCACAAGCAATTGCGAAAGCATCTGCTTAAGGCTGTCGATAGATTCTTATTGAGCACGAATCATATTGCTCTCTCTGGGCCTGGGCTTGCTGTTCAAAGTGCCTGGCCATTTCTTCAAGAGTGCTTGCCATATATGAGAAGGCTTCTTTCTCTAGGAAGAGTTTGAGGCCTGTGACTCTGCAATGGCAGAATGTGACTCGCTTACTTCGATGCCCCGGGCTAGGACACTGTAGTCCACTGGGATTATCATGCCAGTTCGAGTGCGACTATGTGATTAATCTACAATTCTGCATTATTATATCGCATTTTCCCACCGATTTATGAATAAAATGTCGGTCTAAACCGTGTTTTGGTCTCTCTTGCAGATAATCAAGACAAGAAGGGAAAAGGGTAATAAGAGCTTAATTAAACCCATTTTTGGGTAATTAAATCCGTAATTCTTGGAGGCCAAGCAAGGGATTCGGGTACTTCCGTCCGTATATTCGTCTAGAAGATTTCATAAAATACACGTTTTAAGGTGCTGGTCTCGCCCTGATCACTATGCCGGTACACTCCTTCCGGCTCAGTGTCAGACTCATCAGAGATAACTACTGGCTGCTTCCCCTTAGTGTTGCTTGGCGTAGTGCTTGGACCTACCACGTTTGTAGTAACTGTTGGCCCAAAGGCCTTCCACCCTAGTTTTGATGATGATTAACTCATGTAGTTATGTTTACTAATAATCTTGTGTTGTTTAAGTTTCAGATCATTAACCAAGATATTAGTTGGTGATTAGCTTCAACAAGGAGTTTAGAAGCTTTTCATGGTGATTCCGGTGCCAAAGCTTAAAGATCATTCCTTTGCACTCGGTGGATCATGTTTGGGAGCAAGTCATCTTGAAGATGGAAGATCGTCAAGAAGACTTAGGTATCCTAGTTTAATTTAGTGTGTTTAGATCCATTTGTAAAGCTTAGTATAGTTGATATGCTCAAGTGCACAATACACACACGTTTCATGATTTGGATTTTGGTTTTCATGAATAGTAGATCAAAACAAGTTTACTTTATTTCTATGTATATTAGATATGTTCTAGATATACATACATGCTTTAAACTTGCTAGACAAACTTATTTTGACTTTCCTATTCATGTATTGAAAAATCAAGTTTGATAAAAATACAAGTGTTGGTTTTGATAAAATTTGCAAGACTCAAGAATGATTTGAATATGTTGATATATGTATTGAAATTTTTATCACAAGTTTGTGTTTTATATAAAATGATAAAACTATTTTTGGTGATTTTTAGAAGTGTTAAAAGATTTTTTAGAAAAATATTTTACACTGTTTTTCTGATCCAGATTTCTGTTCCAGGCTTCAATCAGTCGACTAAGTCAACTAACCTAGTCGACTTGGCTGAAGTCGGTCGACCGGGCCGGTCGACAGACGTGCACAAATCTGTGCACGTTTGGAAGCTTTGGGACGGTCGACCCGGACGGTCGACCGGTCTGAGAGCAGTGCTCTCTGTTTGTTTGGGTCGACCGGGCCGGTCGACCGTGGTTGCCCAACGATCATATTTTTGACCGTTGGCGGTCGACCGGGCCGGTCGACCGCTGCCTGTCAGAACTGCCAGCTCAGCTCTAACGGCTAGTTTTGTATTGGGGCTATAAATACCCCATCTCTTGGGCTGTTTTGTCAAGGTTTTCAAGAAGAAAAATTTCAGTGTTTCTCTAGTGTTTAAACAAGTTTTCAAAATAGTTTTTGTGCTAAAAAGATTTCATCTTTATTGTTTTTGGGTTTTGGGAAAATCAAAGAAAATTAGGCTTTTGGGATATTGAATTGGCTTTCACTTTCTATCATCTACAAGAGATTTCCCAAGTAGTTTTTCTTTGTTGCTTGTTTCCAAAAACACCTAGTTTCCACACTTGAGCTATCTTCTATCCTAATCTATTAGGATCATTTGTTTTGTGAAAAAAGAGAGAAAAGAAAAGAGAGATTGTTTGTGGTCTTTGGAACCACTTGTTGTACACACCCTTATCCTTGTTGTATCCCTCTTTGGTAGAGGTGATCGGGTGATTAGTTTGCTCCATCTAGTGAGAGGTGGAGATTTGGTTGTAAACCTCTTCGGTAGAGGTGTTGGTTGTTGGTTGTTGTATTGGCTACGGGCCTACCCCTCGGTTGTGAGGTGGTTGTTTGAGAGAGGAGTTTGGTACTCCTAGAGTTGTAACAAATCCTCTTCGGTAGAGGTTCCCTCGGTGGGAGATAGCGGATTGGAAATCCTACACGGTGGTGTAGGCGGGGATGTAGAGCAAGGTGCTCGAACCTCGAAACATATCTTGGTGTTTGCGTTTTGATCCATTGTCTCTCTAACTCTCTCTCTTTACATTTGTGCAAAGCATCATACACATCATCATATCATATTTTCTTGTGTTGAGCATAATTCATATTGTCATATCATATCTATTTGCTTGTGTTGATTGCCTTGCATCTTTCATATTGTTGTATATCCATTATATGCTTGGCTTGCTTGTGTGTGTGCCTCACTTGTACCTAATCAACAAGAGCTTCACATAGCACCTCAACCCATTCAAGGGGAATCAAGAGGAGTTAGTCCAGAGCCCTTCACGGGGAATTCGGCTACACTTGTTTATTGTATTAAGTGTGTTGCAAGAATTGTTTTAAGCTTCAGCATTTAGCGCACTTAGTTTTGCATTTAAGTTCTAGATTAGCACTTACACCTATTCACCCCCCCTAGGTGTTTTTCAATTGGTATCAGAGCTAGTGCTCCTGATATTAGGCTTAACATCCTAGGAGTGAGATCCATTTGATTGCTAATCTTTTGTTTGCATTTGCATGTTTGCACACTCATATAGTTTGCCATGGACTTCATGACCCCACCTAGCTTTGATCCTTCCAACATTGTTGTTTGGAAGTATAGGATGTCCATGTACCTAAAGACCCTAGGTTTGCATATCTTTCTTGCGGCCACCAAGAAATGCTATCTTGGAGATCGCAATCATATAGGGGCCAATGCACAAGCCCTTGAGGCCATTAGAAGCACATTATCTAAAGATTATCTTTTACGTGTTTCTAACATTGATTCCGCCTTTGCAGTGTGGAATTTGTTGACAACCACCACCACCTCCGAGCTTCAATTGTCAAATCAACCGGAGGAATCTAGTGGAGAATCCGACTCACAATGCTTCATGGTCCAAGGGAATGACTCCCTTGAGGTACAATCGGAAACCAACTTAGATAGTGATGATTGTGCTAGTTCTTCAAATGATTATGTTGATCCCCATGCTTTAAATGAAGAACTATCTATTGTTTGTGAAAAATTAATAGAAAAATATAATTTGTTGAAAAAGAAGAGTCTAGAGATTGAAAAAGAAAATAAGAGTTTGCATGCTAGACTTAACAATGTTTTGCAAGAGAATGTTGAGCTCTATAATGAAAGGGATTCATTGAGATCTCAATTAGAACTTGCACTTAAAGAAAATGAGTTTTTAAAATCTAAAAATGATTGCCATGCTATTTTAAAGAAGAATAAAAACTTGTCTTCTAAAGTAGATTTTGTTTTAAAAGAAAATGTTGCTTTGAAAAATAAAATAATTTCTATTTCAAATGATTTAGATGTATGTTTAAAGAAAAACATTGGTTTGCAAAACAAGATTGATGCACATGTTTGCCATGCTAGTGTAGCTTCTTCATCTAGTCTACCTAATGTATGTACCTCTTCTTCTAGAATCAATGATGATATTTGTTTGTTAAAGAAGAGAGTAGATTGTTTGGGCTCCACTATGAGCCAATGTGCCATGAACCACACACGCTTGGAATTCTTGGTTCGAAAGAAACAAGTTCCAACTTTTATGCATGCACACCCTCCACGGCATACACATGCTCCTCATGGACACTCTCATCACAAGTATGCTCATGTGTACACTTGTACACATTGTGGACGTAAGGGCCACCTTGCTAAATTTTGCTTTGATAGATTACATACTCCAAATTTAGCAAAGAATTTTGTTTGGGTTAGAGAAGGGACTAACCCCATGGACCCAACAAGATGTGGGTACCAAAGACCACCCCTCCTATTTTTGATGTAGGTGTGGGCTCTCACATGACGTGAGAGTAGCGGCACCTTGGAGTGGATGCGTTCCGTACTTAAGGGAAATCTATTGGATGCATCACTTTCAAGGGAAGTTTTGGTGGAGATGACCACCATGTTTTGGAGACAAGGAGAGTTGCCTTCTAGGTTTTGGTAACGAATCCTAACTCCTTATTTATTGTTTACATGCTTTCAATATTCATGTTTTATAGCATGTTTTCATTGTCTATGGATTAGTATGTAAATATCATGTCTATTAGATCCTTGACATACATGTATAGTATTTGAGACACACATGCTTATATGAATCCATACTTAGTGTTCTCACTATTGTTTAAGCTATAATGTACATCATGAATCTAATACATGTGAATTTACATAGTAATCATGTTTTAGTCTTATCATGATGATTTCTATCTTTTTTTAATGCTTAATGATTTGATTACTTGTTTAAGTGTTAGTTTTCATTAAGACTAGTTATATACTTGTGCATATAGTGGGCAACAAATAAATCTATATATATTTGGGCTTGAATGCTTATTTGTTCCCATTAGATGTATTAGTATAGTCTAGTTTTGATGATCCATACATTTTAGACTTGTATTCATACTTTTGGATTTGTTTATGATTTTTCACTTCATGTATATGTTTGTATTGCCAAACTTTAAAATATACATGTATACCCCTTGAGTCATTTGCCTTTCATGCAAATCTATATATGGACTCAATTGTGTTTAGGAATATGTATGTATACTTATTGTATTGACAATTCATACATATACCTTGAAATGAAATTGTTTTGGTGAAGATTTAGTTTTTCTTGATTTTGTGTTTAATTGTTTAACTTCATGTATATGTCTATCTTATCCAAACTATTAGATATACATGTTTATCCTTTTTGAGCCACGTGCCTTAATGCATACATTTTGTGGACTCGTTGAGTTATGGATATGTATGTATACTTTAGTTTGTATAAGACATACATATTTCTTGAAGATTAAATAGTTTTAATGATCTTCATGCTTTCATGTTTAAGGAATAAATGAGCTCATTGACTATCTTTCATGATATTGATATTCACATTGTTCTTGTACACTCACATTTATCGCTTGCTCATGTTTTGTTTTCATGAGTTATATTTATGCTTAATTGAATTAGAGTGTTGATTATCATGTGGATTTCATGTTTCATGAAAAATTACTTTATTTTATTCCTTGCTTGAAGGATTTCATACTAGTTTACAACTTTTTCTTATAACTAGTTACGGTATTCTTCATTTGGTAGAGTTTCTCAAACAAAGCTTATTTTTCAAATCTATTTTTGAAAACCCCTACCCTTTATGGGAGGTTGGATGGGAGATCATGGTCTTGTATGTTTTTAAAATAAAAATCATTTAAAACTTGAACCTTGATTGGGAGGTATTGTAATATGATGTATACACTTGGACTTATTGTTATGTCAATTGGTATCATTGAACTCTTTCAATTGGTATCATTTTGATCTCTTTGTATACTCATATGATTAGTGTGTATGTATATTTTCAATTGGTATCATCTATTGGTGATTGGTACTCATTCTATTTCATACACATATACTTGTTTTATTTGTGCTATTATATCTCTATATCTTAAGCACAAATCTTGTTTATGCTAGAGCTTGAGTTTCAACTTTATTTCAATTGATTTAGTTTTCAATTGGTATCTTATTTCAAGCCTATGCATGAGTTTTGTTGGTATTTCATAAAGGGGGAGAAAATCCGTTTTTCATATTTCAATTGGTATTTGATTCCACTCCCACACTTTATGATGTTTATTTTAAGCATATCAAAATTGTTTATATGGCTTAAAAAGAAAAATACTATGTTTTATATCAAGATGTCTTGTGTTTTAAAATTGGTATCTAAAAATTTTGTTTAAAGAAAAATACTAAAGTTTTGAGTTATATTTCTTATATGCAAGGAGAGCTTAACATCTCTTCTACATATAAATTCATGTTGAGTGTATTGTGTATTGAAGAGCTTAACATCTCTTCTTTATGTGGTACACGTGTGTAGGGGGAGCTTCACATCTCCTCTTATTCATTACATAATGTGTGTTATGTGAATTAGGGCTTAACATCCCTCCTTCATGTAATGCATATGTGTAGGGAAGCTAACTTAGCGTCTTCCTCTTCATGAATGTATATAGCATATAACATTTATTGATCTTTGTTTATTTTCAATAGGTATCAAGATGCTTCATTGACATATTTTCAATTGGTATCCTAATTGATTGTCACCCCTTATTGACCTTGTTTTTATTTTAGACAAAAAGGGGAGAACATTGTTTTTATTGTCTTGTTTGACAAAAAGGGGGAGAAAGATTTTTACCCCTAATTTTATTGTTTTGATTGATTACCCCTTTGTTGATGATTGACAAAAAGGGGGAGAATTATTTGAGAGTTTAACATGCATATATAACTCATAATCTTTCTCTATGCATGATTGGTACATGTTTATATATGCATACTTATGTTTTTGCATATATTAAGTTTAACATTGAGTTTAATTGGTAATTGGTATCTAGAGCATCTAGTGTTTTTGTTAATATGTTATTAATTGTTTTATTAATATAATTGGTATCTAGAGCCTCTAGAACATGTTTATGTGTTTTATGCATGTTGATGCATACATGTTTATATACATTCATTGCATATCTTTTACTTATTTGTTACGCATGAGTTAAGGGGGAGCTTCTTTGAAGCTTAACTTTAATCCATGCATATATAACTCCATGAGTTTTGTCATCATCAAAAAGGGGGAGATTGTTGGCCCAAAGGCCTTCCACCCTAGTTTTGATGATGATTAACTCATGTAGTTATGTTTACTAATAATCTTGTGTTGTTTAAGTTTCAGATCATTAACCAAGATATTAGTTGGTGATTAGCTTCAACAAGGAGTTTAGAAGCTTTTCATGGTGATTCCGGTGCCAAAGCTTAAAGATCATTCCTTTGCACTCGGTGGATCATGTTTGGGAGCAAGTCATCTTGAAGATGGAAGATCGTCAAGAAGACTTAGGTATCCTAGTTTAGTTTAGTGTGTTTAGATCCATTTGTAAAGCTTAGTATAGTTGATATGCTCAAGTGCACAATACACACACGTTTCATAATTTGGATTTTGGTTTTCATGAATAGTAGATCAAAACAAGTTTACTTTATTTCTATATATTTTAGATATGTTCTAGATATACATACATGCTTTAAACTTGCTAGACAAACTTATTTTGACTTTCCTATTCATGTATTGAAAAATCAAGTTTGATAAAAATACAAGTGTTGGTTTTGATAAAATTTGCAAGACTCAAGAATGATTTGAATATGTTGATATATGTATTGAAATTTTTATCACAAGTTTGTGTTTCCATATAAAATGATAAAACTATTTTTGGTGATTTTTAGAAGTGTTAAAAGGTTTTTTAGAAAAATATTTTACACTGTTTTTCTGATCCAGATTTCTGTTCCAGGCTTCAATCAGTCGACTAAGTCAATTAACCTAGTCGACTTGGCTGAAGTCGGTCGACCGGGCCGGTCGACAGACGTGCACAAATCTGTGCACGTTTGGAAGCTTTGGGACGGTCGACCTGGACGGTCGACCGGTCTGAGAGCAGTGCTCTCTGTTTGTTTGGGTCGACCGGGCCGGTCGACCGTGGTTGCCCAACGGTCATATTTTTGACCGTTGGCGGTCGACCGGGCCGGTCGACCGCTGCCTGTCAGAACTGCCAGCTCAGCTCTAACGACTAGTTTTGTATTGGGGCTATAAATACCCCATCTCTTGGGCTGTTTTGTCAAGGTTTTCAAGAAGAAAAATTTCAGTGTTTCTCTAGTGTTTAAACAAGTTTTCAAAATAGTTTTTGTGCTAAAAAGATTTCATCTTTATTGTTTTTGGGTTTTTGGAAAATCAAAGAAAATTAGGCTTTTGGGATATTGAATTGGCTTTCACTTTCTATCATCTACAAGAGATTTCCCAAGTAGTTTTTCTTTGTTGCTTGTTTCCAAAAACACCTAGTTTTCACACTTGAGCTATCTTCTATCCTAATCTATTAGGATCATTTGTTTTGTGAAAAAAGAGAGAAAAGAAAAGAGAGATTGTTTGTGGTCTTTGGAACCACTTGTTGTACACACCCTTATCCTTGTTGTATCCCTCTTTGGTAGAGGTGATCGGGTGATTAGTTTGCTCCATCTAGTGAGAGGTGGAGATTTGGTTGTAAACCTCTTCGGTAGAGGTGTTGGTTGTTGGTTGTTGTATTGGCTACGGGCCTACCCCTCGGTTGTGAGGTGGTTGTTTGAGAGAGGAGTTTGGTACTCCTAGAGTTGTAACAAATCCTCTTCGGTAGAGGTTCCCTCGGTGGGAGATAGTGGATTGGAAATCCTACACGGTGGTGTAGGCGGGGATGTAGAGCAAGGTGCTCGAACCTCGAAACATATCTTGGTGTTTGCGTTTTGATCCATTGTCTCTCTAACTCTCTCTCTTTACATTTGTGCAAAGCATCATACACATCATCATATCATATTTGCTTGTGTTGAACATAATTCATATTGTCATATCATATCTATTTGCTTGTGTGGATTGCCTTGCATCTTTCATATTGTTGTATATCCATTATATGCTTGGCTTGCTTGTGTGTGTGCCTCACTTGTACCTAATCAACAAGAGCTTCACATAGCACCTCAACCCATTCAAGGGGAATCAAGAGGAGTTAGTCCAGAGCCCTTCACGGGGAATTCGGCTACACTTGTTGATTGTATTAAGTGTGTTGCAAGAATTATTTTAAGCTTCCGCATTTAGCGCAATTAGTTTTGCATTTAAGTTCTAGATTAGCACTTACACCTATTCACCCCCCTCTAGGTGTTTTTCAGTAACTTCAGGGTACTCCGCATCAGAGAAGGTTCTCCTTGTGCTGGAACAATGCCTTTTGGCCGAGCGAGAGACTAACGTAGATGATAATCATTTGAATACTGACTGTTTGCTGTGGCATTCAGAGAGCACCATTGTGATGAGCCGTTCACAATAGCATAGTGGAGTGATTTGATGAACACTCCTCTTCTTTGTCAAGTAACCCTTTAGATCCATCTGAGGGAGATCAAAGAGACCAGCCTTGACTCTCTGAGAACGAGAACTTTAAAGCTCTCTTCTGACCTTAGCTGTCAAAAGGTGAATGTTAACCTTGTGTTGCAACTACGAGACGCAAGGCTCAGAAAAACGGAGTTCACATTCTGTAGAATAGACACGGCTCTCACATTTTGGCTTAGAGACTCGGGTCTCGTACCTATGCTGATAAGAGATGCAGATCTCACGTTGCTGATTGTCGCGTTTATCTGGCGACACTTGAGAAACGCAGACTCTATGAGTTTCGCGTTCGTGTCTTTGAGAAGAGATGCGAGCCTCGTGTCTCTGAGAAGAGATGCAGACCTCGCGTTGCTAATCATCACACCTGTGATGTGGAGTCTCAGAAGCACGAGCTTCTCCATCTCTGTGTTTTGGTATCCAGACGCAGACTTTACACGTCTGACGCAGTTTAAAAGGGACGCGAGCTTGAGCTTCGCGTCCTATATCTGTCGGATAGATGGCTTTTCCAGCTTCTTCCATATGCTGTCGATGTGCGCGATGCCTTTATCGACGTTCAACATTCTGGTTACACTTCACGGGCTGTTGGGGACGCCCGGTAACCTGGGGCTGAGAAAGAAAAGGGGCATGACAAGATTTGCCTTCAACGACGTTGGCTTCGCGGATCTCGTGAGAGATGTTGACGCGGACCACGCGACCAAAAATGGCGTTGTTTGCGCAGGCCATCTTTGAAGAAGTCTCTGAAGGGACTTGAGAGCGGATCTTCGAGGAAACCCTACGGTACTGTTGTAACACCCCGTTCCCGGAATACGTACGTAGATACGTATTCTGATTTTTCTAACATATTTCTTTGATTTATCTTGTATTTGTTTTTGTTTTATGATTATTAGTGTGATCGTTTTGTGTTGGATTTGGATTCGTGGACTCGGAGTCAGCCCTAGTCTGAGCCGGGGACCCGAACCTAGTGCTTCGCTCGATTTGGCCTTTCTACTAAACCGATTTGACCGATTTTAGTTTTAAACATCATTTTCCAATATTTTAGATTTTTCATGATTTTCTGGAATTTTCTGAAATTTTTCTGCAAAATCTCCAAAATCGGTGTCGGTCGGCATCGTTGACTGATTCCCGGATTTTTAATTTTCAAATGGAATTGAATTTTCAAAAATGACTTTCACAGTATATCTTAGAATATCATTTTCTATCTAAAAAATTTTTTTGGGATTTTTCGAAATTTATCAAAATTTCACCGATTCTGGTGTCGGCCGGTATCGCCGGAAGATTCCAGGATTTTTATTTTGAAAACTACATTGTATTTTTCAAATCCGATTTCACCGAGCATCTTAGAATAATATTTTCTACTTTTGAGAATTTTTCGGAATGATTCTGGAACAGTCAAATTTTTACCTTATTTAAATAATATTATTTCCCCTCTCTCCCTATTTTCTTTCTTCATTTCTTTTTCCTTTCCCTTAACAAAAGTCAACCTAACACATCCCACTTCCCCCCCAATCATATCATCTACCAACCCATATCCAATCACATCAAAAACCCCTTTTTTAAATATACTAAACCTTCCCTTTTTCCTTTCTTTTCTTTCTTTTTCTTTTTTCTTTTCTTCTCCTCCACTCTAACTCTTCTCCCACGCCAACGCAGGCAGCAGTAGCGCTGCAAATTCAGCAGCAGCAAGAGGGGCCATGCCTCATCATTTCTCCCTTTCTTTCTCCCTTCTTTACACTACCTTCCTTCCTCCCTTCTCTTTCTCTATTTCAACCTCCAACTCCATCACACACACATCCAACTCACACACCCAACTCACGCACCCGCACACACCGCCGCCTCCACCATCACCACCGCCACCTCCGGCGCCGCCCTAGCCGCCGCGCCGCACCCCCCATCACCCCACCACCCTCCCACAATTCCATCAACCCCAAATTCCATCTCCTTCCCTCCAATTTCAACCAAACCCATCACATTACAAACTTCATCTTCTCCAAAATTCCCCCTCACCACCACCAAATTCCCCACTCCAACAAACTCATCACCACCTCCTCCACCTCCTCCAACTCCCCACACCACCAAACACCACCAACCACCACCACCATCACCACCTCCACAAAACAACCACAACAACAACCCAACAACCACCTCCCTCTCGCTCCCACAGCGCGCGCGGCCCCCCAGATCTGCCGCCGCCGCTGCCGCCGCCAGGCCGCCGGCGGTGGCCGGCCGCCGGCCGACCACCCCACTCCCCTCCTTCTTCTCTTCCTTTCTTTCTTCTTTCTTTCTTTCTTTCTTTCTTTTCATTTCCCTCTCTTTATTTCCCTAAAACTTAAAAATTTCCCTCATTCCAAAAATACCCCCCACCATTCCCTAAAACTACTTTCCTATATTTACACCCACTACCCCTCTCCTTTAAATCCTAATTAATTCCAATATACACCATATTTTCTCTCTCTTTTTCTTTCTCTCTCTCTTTCCTACAACTTTCTCTCTCCTCTCTCATTCCCTTCCTAATAATTTATATAAATATTTATAATTATATATTTTAATATATGTATTGTGGGCTTGAGGTTACTTGAACGGTTCGCTGATTTCCCAGATTTTAACCGGTATTTTACCCGGTTTCAGGCGAGTACAGTTCTTTTTAACATGCATCTATTTTATCATTATGATATTCCATGTTCCATGTCTAACAACTGTTATCCTGCTTTTATACATGATGTGGGAGATGATACGTGTATCACCGACACTGACATGTTACACCGATGTTTGCTATGCTATATTTGTACATGATACCGGACCACTAGTACCTGCCATGTTATAGTTGATACACGATATATGACTCTAGTACTTACCATGCTATATGTGATAGGTGATACCCGATACCTGTACTTGCCATGCTATACCTGACCCCGATATATGACACCAGTACTTATCATGCTACATTTGACATATGGTGCCTGACACCGGTATTTGCCTTGCTATATTTGACCCATGATATATGACACGGTACTAGCCATGCTATATTTGATATATGATACTTGAGACCAGTACTTGCCATGTTATATTTGACATATGACACCGGATATTGGTACTTGCCATGCTATATTTGACACATGATATGTTACACCGTTATTTGACATGCTATACTTGCCACCTGATATATAACACCGGTACTTGTCATGATATACATGACACCTGGCACCTGTATTACCTGGAATATTCATGATTATTATGTGACCAGACATCTGGCACTCCTGTATCTCCTGTACTCCTGTATCTCCTGAGCTCCTGTACTCCTGAACCCCTGAAATAGGGAGGCTCCTGACATTACTCCTGATATTATACTCCTGTTAACTCCTGTAGTTGGATAATCATGATTAAACTGTATACACTTGTGGACATTATCTTTGGGCAACATATCTAATAAAATACTCAACTTTCACTGGGTGGGGGAAACTGATGGTTGATGTCATATTTATAATGGTATCTGAAGTGTCGTGTGGGGCGCGTAATGATAAGTCCCCGGAAGCAGTAGCCTGAATCTGAAGTGTCGTGTGGGGCGCGTAATGATAAGTCCCCGGAAGCAGTAGCCTGTACTCTTGAGCATAGTCCCTAGCTGAGATGGGACCCACTATAAATATGAGCCATCAGATTTATCAGTTTCCAAATAATAACTCGTCTTATTCATAAGTGGATGTATGTGTGCCGGTTAGCACATACAAAAGCATATGAATCGGATGAATAACATAAAACAACCAAACAGTAGTAATGTTAGGAACGTGTGATATTTGGTCTCTCCTTTGTTCGGGTCCTGATACTCACATATCAGACTCGGGTAAGTTCTACAGAGTGCGAACTCTAGTATGGACTATCAGTGATGTGAGATACTGGTAGGGAGGCGATTAAAATATCAGATGGTACTGACTATTATTGCTAGATTAATTAAAATGCTATACTTTTATATTCTCCAGTTTCAGTATTATGTTCTGAGTCGACACCCTGCTTTATGACATATGATTTATGTGGTACAATGATTACTATTGACACCTTACTTTATGATTGCTCTTGACACATTATAGAACTGTTACTCTTAGGACAACTAGTTTTATCCATACTTGTATCATTTGCATGTTTAACTTACTTACCGCATGTACCTATGTTCTCTATACCGTTTTCATGCATATTTTTCGATTCAGATTTACTGATATACATGTATTTACTTGATCTCGGATTTACTGTCATTTTCCTTATATTACTTGTCATTTCCTGTACCTGCATACTTGGATCACGTCACTTGATCATGTACACGTGTACCTGTTATGCACGCTATCTGGCTTCATCATATGTACTCGCTGGGGTTGCTAACAACCCTGGATTCTCATGTCCAGATCATGGAGTCTGGACCATAGCCTTGCTGTACCTAATCAGAGTGGCGCAGCGGGAGCGTGGATTAGCGGTTGCCTGTCCAGACCCTCTTCCTTCCCGCCTTTTCTTGATCGGCTCGCGAGATTTTCATCTTGCTACTCGTGAGTACTTTCCAGTATTTCATATTGTGCATCCTGCTTTGTGCTTCTCAGTGATCATATATTCTTCAGATATTATATCTTGCCTTGTGATAACTGTACTGGTGTTATTATTGCTGGATTGTTTATTACCACTGTGCTTCCGTACTCTGATTCCTGCCTGTACTGATGCTTAGCGTATATACGTGAGGGTATTTCCGACCTGCGTATATACGTCGTAGTAACGTCTCCGTACCCTCCGGATCGGGGCGTTACAGGGTGGTATCAGAGCCTAGGCTCTCACATCCTCGGTACAATGCATGAGTCGTGGTTATACAATCCAACTGCAAGTACAAAGTTATCCATTCCCTCTTGATCGTCCTTTCCTTGATTCTTGAAATCTCTTCCATCCTTTTTCATTTCCAGTTCCTATCATTCTTATACCAACTCAAGATATGGATAGACTGGTAGGGTAGCAGCAAGACAGATGTGGTTCGCTATCATTATGTTCTGGTATTCTTAACTCTGGTGCATCACCTGGTCTTATATTGGATGGTTCTTCGGCCTCGCATCCTATTCTAGTGTATGTGGATACATCATGGGAAATCAGCACAGCAAGTGGAGTAGTCATCACTTATATAATCAGACAGACCGTATCATTACCAGAGGAGTGTCGATATGGGACATTATTTCAGATTTATGGCTTCTGCCAGACTGAGTTATGGAGACAACATTCGGGACTCATTTCGGTTATTGTGATTCTTGATCGTGTTCTCAGAGCCACCAACTTCTGGCAGTTTTTATGGATTTGATGGACTACGGACCCCGCTAGCCTCGCCAAGCGAGGGTTGTGTTCTAATCACCCGTAGACCTAACCGGGTGTGGGCTTCGCTGCACCCTGGTGCTTAGCATTTAGCGTTGTGTTACGCGCTGGCTTCGTCGCGTGAGCTCCGCCAAGTGCGAGCCTCGCAGAGCGTTAGCTCCGCCGCACCCTAATGCTTAACACCTGAGATGTGTTACGCGATGGCCTTACCTAGGCTTGGTTCCGTCCGTGGCTAGTCCCTCCAGTGCTTTGCACTCTAGCCGTTCCTCGGACTTCTTCTGCCTTGTATGTTTTCATGGATCCGATGTACAGGGTTTTCTCGCTATATCCGAGCTATTGCCATGATCCGTTTGAATGATCCATTCGGCCAACCTTGCAGAGATTGAGTATTCTTTAATGTTTCATGTGCAGTCGGGTTATCATTCAGAAGTCAGTCTTCAGAATTCTCCATGGTTATTCTATATTCTTGGCTATGTCTTTCAGAGATTGCAATGCCCAGTATTCAGGAATTCTTAATTATTGGTCTTCTTGATTCATGCTCAGTATTATCGGGGTTTTCTTTATCTTCGGTATTCTGGAGAAATAGTATCTATGCAGTATCGGTAATTCTACTATGGATTCTTTGTCAAGGACAGCTTCATGCCATGCGGGACTTTATATTATATTATGGATTTCTATGGATTTTCAGAGATTTTATATTATGGATTTCAGCACTATGGATTTCTAGGGATTCTATCAGCTTTGCTTCGCAGTCCGAAAGAGCAGACATCAGGTCGGTATTATTATGGCACCGTCAGAAGATATATACGGCAGTAGTGCAGAGATGTCTCAGTCTTGGGTTTATCATTCAGCCAATTTGTGGGAATTATCCTCAGTTACTCATATCTTGATTGGTATAAATCCTCATTCCTATTCCTTCCGTGTTCATCTTCCCCTTATCGAAATTTTGAGGACGAAATTTTTGTAAGGTGGATAGTATGTAACACCCCGTTCCCGGAATACGTACGTAGATACGTATTCTGATTTTTCTAACATATTTCTTTGATTTATCTTGTATTTGTTTTTGTTTTATGATTATTAGTGTGATCGTTTTGTGTTGGATTTGGATTCGTGGACTCGGAGTCAGCCCTAGTCTGAGCGGGGACCCGAACCTAGTGCTTCGCTCGATTTGGCCTTTCTACTAATCGATTTGACCGATTTAGTTTTAAACATCATTTTCCAATATTTTAGATTTTTCATGATTTTCTGAAATTTTCTGAAATTTTCTGCAAAATCTCCAAAATCGGTGTCGGTCGGCATCGTTGACTGATTCCCGGATTTTTAATTTTCAAATGGAATAGAATTTTCAAAAATGACTTTCACAGTATATCTTAGAATATCATTTTCTATCTAAAATATTTTTTGGGATTTTTTGAAATTTATCAAAATTTCATCGATTCTGGTGTCGGCTGGTATCGCCGGAAGATTCCAAGATTTTTATTTTGAAAACTACATTGTATTTTTCAAATCCGATTTCACCGAGCATCTTAGAATAATATTTGCTACTTTTGAGAATTTTTCGGATGATTCTGAAACAGTCAAATTTTTACCCTATTTAAATAATATTATTTCCCCTCTCTCCCAATTTCTTTCTTCATTTCTTTTTCCTTTCCTTAACAAAAGTCAACCTAACACATCCACTTCCCCCCCCCCCAATCATATCATCTACCAAACCATATCCAATCACATCAAAACCCCTTTTTTAAATATACTAAACCTTCCCTTTTTCCTTTCTTTTCTTTCTTTTTCTTTTTTCTTTTCTTCTCCTCCACTCTAACTCTTCTCCCACGCCAACGCAGGCAGCAGTAGTGCTGCAAATTCAAAAGCAAGCAAGAGGGGCCATGCCTCATCATTTCTCCCTTTCTTTCTCCCTTCTTTACACTACCTTCCTTCCTCCCTTCTCTTTCTCTATTTCAACCTCCAACTCCATCACACACACATCCAACTCACACACCCAACTCACGCACCCGCACACACCGCCGCCTCCACCATCACCACCGCCACCTCCGGCGCCGCCCTAGCCGCCGCGCCGCACCCCCCATCACCCCACCACCCTCCCACAATTCCATCAACCCCAAATTCCATCTCCTTCCCTCCAATTTCAACCAAACCCATCACATTACAAACTTCATCTTCTCCAAAATTCCCCCTCACCACCACCAAATTCCCCACTCCAACAAACTCATCACCACCTCCTCCAACTCCCCATACCACCAAACACCACCAACCACCACCACAACCACCACCACCATCACCACCTCCACAAAACAACCACAACAACAACCCAAAAACCACCTCCCTCTCGCTCCCACAGCGCGCGCGGCCCCCCCAGATCCGCCGCCGCCGCTGCCGCCGCCAGGCCGCCGGCGGTGGCCGGCCGCCGGCCGACCACCCCCTCCCCTCCTTCTTCTCTTCCTTTCTTTCTTCTTTCTTTCTTTCTTTCTTTCTTTTCATTTCCCTCTCTTTATTTCCCTAAAACTTAAAAATTCCCTCATTCCAAAAATACCCCCACCATTCCCTAAAACTACTTTCCTATATTTACACCCACTACCCCTCTCCTTTAATCCTAATTAATTCCAATATACACCATATTTTCTCTCTCTTTTTCTTTCTCTCTCTCTTTCCTACAACTTTCTCTCTCCTCTCTCTCTCCTCTCTCATTCCCTTCCTAATATTTATATATAAATTTATAATTATATATTTTAATATATGTATTGTGGGCTTGAGGTTACTTGAACGGTTCGCTGATTTCCCAGATTTTAACCGGTATTTTACCCGGTTTCAGGCGAGTACAGTTCTTTTTAACATGCATCTATTTATCATTATGATATTCATGTTCCATGTCTAACAACTGTTATCCTGCTTTTATACATGATGTGGGAGATGATACGTGTATCACCGACACTGACATGTTACACCGATGTTTGCCATGCTATATTTGTACATGATACCGGACCACTAGTACCTGCCATGTTATAGTTGATACACGATATATGACTCTAGTACTTACCATGCTATATGTGATAGGTGATACCCGATACCTGTACTTGCCATGCTATACCTGACCCCGATATATGACACCAGTACTTATCATGCTACATTTGACATATGGTGCCTGACACCGGTATTTGCCTTGCTATATTTGACCCATGATATATGACACCGGTACTAGCCATGCTATATTTGATATATGATACTTGAGACCAGTACTTGCCATGTTATATTTGACATATGACACCGGATATTGGTACTTGCCATGCTATATTTGACACATGATATGTTACACCGTTATTTGACATGCTATACTTGCCACCTGATATATAACACCGGTACTTGTCATGATATACATGACACCTGGCACCTGTATTACCTGGCATATTCATGATTATTATGTGACCAGACATCTGGCACTCCTGTATCTCCTGTACTCCTGTATCTCCTGAGCTCCTGTACTCCTGAACCCCTGAAATAGGGAGGCTCCTGACATTACTCCTGATATTATACTCCTGATATTATACTCCTGTTAACTCCTGTAGTTGGATAATCATGATTATACTGTATACACTTGTGGACATTATCTTTGGGCGACATATCTAATAAAATACTCAACTTTCACTGGGTGGGGGAAACTGATGGACACGGTTGATGTCATATTTATAATGGTATCTGAAGTGTCGTGTGGGGCGCGTAATGATAAGTCCCCGGAAGCAGTAGCCTGAATCTGAAGTGTCGTGTGGGGCGCGTAATGATAAGTCCCCGGAAGCAGTAGCCTGTACTCCTGAGCATAGTCCCTAGCTAAGATGGGACCCACTATAAATATGAGCCATCAGATTTATCAGTTTCCAAATAATAACTCGTCTTATTCATAAGTGGATGTATGTGTGCCGGTTAGCACATACAAAAGCATATGAATCGGATGAATAACATAAAACAACCAAACAGTAGTAATGTTAGGAACGTGTGATATTTGGTCTCTCCTTTGTTCGGGTCCTGATACTCACATATCAGACTCGGTAAGTTCTACAGAGTGCGAACTCTAGTATGGACTATCAGTGATGTGAGATACTGGTAGGGAGGCGATTAAAATATCAGATGGTACTGACTATTATTGCTGGATTAATTAAAATGCTATACTTTTATATTCTCCAGTTTCAGTATTATGTTCTGAGTCGACACCCTGCTTTATGACATATGATTTATGTGGTACAATGATTACTATTGACACCTTACTTTATGATTGCTCTTGACACATTATAGAACTGTTACTCTTAGGACAACTAGTTTTATCCATACTTGTATCATTTGCATGTTTAACTTACTTACCGCATGTACCTATGTTCTCTATACCGTTTTCATGCATATTTTCCGATTCAGATTTACTGATATACATGTATTTACTTGATCTCGGATTTACTGTCATTTTCCTTATATTACTTGTCATTTCCTGTACCTGCATACTTGGATCACGTCACTTGATCATGTACACGTGTACCTGTTATGCACGCCATCTGGCTTCATCATATGTACTCGCTGGGGTTGCTAACAACCCTGGATTCTCATGTCCAGATCATGGAGTCTGGACCATAGCCTTGCTGTACCTGATCAGAGTGGCGCAGCGGGAGCGTGGATTAGCGGTTGCCTGTCCAGACCCTCTTCCTTCCCGCCTTTTCTTGATCGGCTCGCGAGATTTTCATCTTGCTACTCGTGAGTACTTTCCAGTATTTCATATTGTGCATCCTGCTTTTGTGCTTCTCAGTGATCATATATTCTTCAGATATTATATCTTGCCTTGTGATAACTGTACTGGTGTTATTATTGCTGGATTGTTTATTACCACTGTGCTTCCGTACTCTGATTCCTGCCTGTACTGATGCTTAGCGTATATACGTGAGGGTATTCCGACCTGCGTATATACGTCGCAGTAACGTCTCCGTACCCTCCGGATCGGGGCGTTACAGGGTGGTATCAGAGCCTAGGCTCTCACATCCTCGGTACAATGCATGAGTCGTGGTTATACAATCCAACTGCAAGTACAAAGTTATCCATTCCCTCTTGATCGTCCTTTCCTTGATTCTTGAAATCTCTTCCATCCTTTTTCATTTCCAGTTCCTATCATTCTTATACCAACTCAAGATATGGATAGACTGGTAGGGTAGCAGCAAGACAGATGTGGTTCGCTATCATTATGTTCTGGTATTCTTAACTCTGGTGCATCACCTGGTCTTATATTGGATGGTTCTTCGGCCTCGCATCCTATTCTAGTGTATGTGGATACATCATGGGGAAATCAGCACAGCAAGTGGAGTAGTCATCACTTATATAATCAGACAGACCGTATCATTACCAGAGGAGTGTCGGTATGGGACATTATTTCAGATTTATGGCTTCTGCCAGACTGAGTTATGGAGACAACATTCGGGACTCATTTCGGTTATTGTGATTCTTGATCGTGTTCTCAGAGCCACCAACTTCTTGCAGTTTTTATGGATTTGATGGACTACGGACCCGCTAGCCTCGCCAAGCGAGGGTTGTGTTCTAGTCACCCGTAGACCTAACCGGGTGTGGGCTTCGCTGCACCTGGTGCTTAGCATTAGCGTTGTGTTACGCGCTGGCTTCGCCGCGTGAGCTCCGCCAAGTGCGAGCCTCGCAGAGCGTTAGCTCCGCCGCACCCTAATGCTTAACACCTGAGATGTGTTACGCGATGGCCTTACCTAGGCTTGGTTCCGTCCGTGGCTAGTCCCTCCAGTGCTTTGCACTCTAGCCGTTCCTCGGACTTCTTCTGCCTTGTATGTTTTCATGGATCCGATGTACAGGGTTTTCTCGCTATATCCGAGCTATTGCCATGATCCGTTTGAATGATCCATTCGGCCAACCTTGCAGAGATTGAGTATTCTTTAATGTTTCATGTGCAGTCGGGTTATCATTCAGAAGTCAGTCTTCAGAATTCTCCATGGTTATTCTATATTCTTGGCTATGTCTTTCAGAGATTGCAATGCCCAGTATTCAGGAATTCTTAATTATTGGTCTTCTTGATTCATGCTCAGTATTATCGTGGTTTTCTTTATCTTCGGTATTCTGGAGAAATAGTATCTATGCAGTATCGGTAATTCTACTATGGATTCTTTGTCAAGGACAGCTTCATGCCATGCGGGACTTTATATTATATTATGGATTTCTATGGATTTTCAGAGATTTTATATTATGGATTTCAGCACTATGGATTTCTAGGGATTCTATCAGCTTTGCTTCGCAGTCCGAAAGAGCAGACATCAGGTCGGTATTATTATGGCACCGTCAGAAGATATATACGGCAGTAGTGCAGAGATGTCTCAGTCTTGGGTTTATCATTCAGCCAATTTGTGGGAATTATCCTCAGTTACTCATATCTTGATTGGTATAAATCCTCATTCCTATTCCTTCCGTGTTCATCTTCCCTTATCGAAATTTTGAGGACGAAATTTTTGTAAGTTGGATAGTATGTAACACCCCGTTCCCGGAATACGTATGTAGATACGTATTCTGATTTTTCTAACATATTTCTTTGATTTATCTTGTATTTGTTTTGTTTTATGATTATTAGTGTGATCGTTTTGTGTTGGATTGGATTCGTGGACTCGGAGTCAGCCCTAGTCTAAGCCGGGGACCCGAACCTAGTGCTTCGCTCGATTTGGCCTTCTACTAATCCGATTTGACCGATTTTAGTTTTAAACATCATTTTTCAATATTTTAGATTTTTCATGATTTTCTGAAATTTTCTGAAATTTTTCTGCAAAATCTCCAAAATCGGTGTTGGTCGGCATCGTTGACTGATTCCGGATTTTTAATTTTCAAATGGAATAGAATTTTCAAAAATGACTTTCACAGTATATCTTAGAATATCATTTTGTATCTAAAAACATTTTTTGGGATTTTTCGAAATTTATCAAAATTTCATCGATTCTGGTGTCGGCCGGTATCGCCGGAAGATTCCAGGATTTTTATTTTGAAAACTACATTGTATTTTTCAAATCCGATTTCACCGAGCAACTTAGAATAATATTTGCTACTTTTGAGAATTTTTCGGAATGATTCTGGAACAGTCAAATTTTTACCCTATTTAAATATATATATTTCCCCTCTCTCCTATTTTCTTTCTTCATTTCTTTTTCCTTTCCCTTAACAAAAGTCAACCTAACACATCCCACTTCCCCCCAATCATATCATCTACCAACCCATATCCAATCACATCAAAACCCCCTTTTTTAAATATACTAAACCTTCCCTTTTTCCTTTCTTTTCTTTCTTTTTCTTTTTTTCTTTTCTTCTCCTCCACTCTAACTCTTCTCCCACGCCAACGCAGGCAGCAGTAGCGCTGCAAATTCAGCAGCAGCAAGAGGGGCCATGCCTCATCATTCTCCCTTTCTTTCTCCCTTCTTTAAACTACCTTCCTTCCTCCCTTCTCTTTCTCTATTTCAACCTCCAACTCCATCACACACACATCAACTCACACACCCAACTCACGCACCCGCACACACCGTCGCCTCCCACCATCACCACCGCCACCTCCGGCGCCGCCCTAGCCGCCGCGCCGCACCCCCCATCACCCCACCACCCTCCCACAATTCCATCAACCCCAAATTCCATCTCCTTCCCTCCAATTTCAACCAAACCCATCACATTACAAACTTCATCTTCTCCAAAATTCCCCCTCACCACCACCAAATTCCCCACTCCAACAAACTCATCACCACCTCCTCCACCTCCTCCAACTCCCACACCCACCAAACACCACAACCACCACCACAACCACCACCACCATCACCACTCCACAAAACAACCACAACAACAACCCAACAACCACCTCCCTCTCGCTCCCACAGCGCGCGCGGCCCCCCAGATCCGCCGCCGCCGCTGCCGCCGCCAGGCCGCGGCGGTGGCCGGCCGCCGGCCGACCACCCCACTCCCCTCCTTCTTCTCTTCCTTTCTTTCTTCTTTCTTTCTTTCTTTCTTTCTTTTCATTTCCCTCTCTTTATTTCCTAAAACTTAAAAATTTCCCTCATTCCAAAAATACCCCCCACCATTCCCTAAAACTACTTTCCTATATTTACACCCACTACCCCTCTCCTTTAAATCCTAATTAATTCCAATATACACCATATTTTCTCTCTCTTTTCTTTCTCTCTCTCTTTCCTACAACTTTCTCTCTCCTCTCTCTCTCCTCTCTCATTCCCTCCCTAATATTTATATAAATATTTATAATTATATATTTTAATATATGTATTGTGGGCTTGAGGTTACTTGAACGGTTCGCTGATTTCCCAGATTTTAACCGGTATTTTACCCGGTTTCAGGCGAGTACAGTTCTTTTTAACATGCATCTATTTATCATTATGATATTCCATGTTCCATGTCTAACAACTGTTATCCTGCTTTTATACATGATGTGGGAGATGATACGTGTATCACCGACACTGACATGTTACACCGATGTTTGCCATGCTATATTTGTACATGATACCGGACCACTAGTACCTGCCATGTTATAGTTGATACACGATATATGACTCTAGTACTTACCATGCTATATGTGATAGGTGATACCCGATACCTGTACTTGCCATGCTATACCTGACCCCGATATATGACACCAGTACTTATCATGCTACATTTGACATATGGTGCCTGACACCGGTATTTGCCTTGCTATATTTGACCCATGATATATGACACCGGTACTAGCCATGCTATATTTGATATATGATACTTGAGACCAGTACTTGCCATGTTATATTTGACATATGACACCGGATATTGGTACTTGCCATGCTATATTTGACACATGATATGTTACACCGTTATTTGACATGCTATACTTGCCACCTGATATATAACACCGGTACTTGTCATGATATACATGACACCTGGCACCTGTATTACCTGGCATATTCATGATTATTATGTGATCAGACATCTGGCACTCCTGTATCTCCTGTACTCCCGTATCTCCTGAGCTCCTGTACTCCTGAACCCCTGAAATAGGAGGCTCCTGACATTACTCCTGATATTATACTCCTGATATTATACTCCTGTTAACTCTGTAGTTGGATAATCATGATTATACTGTATACACTTGTGGACATTATCTTTGGGCAACATATCTAATAAAATACTCAACTTTCACTGGGTGGGGGAAACTGATGGACACCGGTTGATGTCATATTTATAATGGTATCTGAAGTGTCGTGTGGGGCGCGTAATGATAAGTCCCCGGAAGCAGTAGCCTGAATCTGAAGTGTCGTGTGGGGCGCGTAATGATAAGTCCCCGGAAGCAGTAGCCTGTACTCCTGAGCATAGTCCCTAGCTGAGATGGGACCCACTATAAATATGAGCCATCAGATTTATCAGTTTCCAAATAATAACTCGTCTTATTCATAAGTGGATGTATGTGTGCCGGTTAGCACATACAAAAGCATATGAATCGGATGAATAACATAAAACAACCAAACAGTAGTAATGTTAGGAACGTGTGATATTTGGTCTCTCCTTTGTTCGGGTCCTGATACTCACATATCAGACTCGGGTAAGTTCTACAGAGTGCGAACTCTAGTATGGACTATCAGTGATGTGAGATACTGGTAGGGAGGCGATTAAAATATCAGATGGTACTGACTATTATTGCTGGATTAATTAAAATGCTATACTTTTATATTCTCCAGTTTCAGTATTATGTTCTGAGTCGACACCCTGCTTTATGACATATGATTTATGTGGTACAATGATTACTATTGACACCTTACTTTATGATTGCTCTTGACACATTATAGAACTGTTACTCTTAGGACAACTAGTTTTATCCATACTTGTATCATTTGCATGTTTAACTTACTTACCGCATGTACCTATGTTCTCTATACCGTTTTCATGCATATTTTCCGATTCAGATTTACTGATATACATGTATTTACTTGATCTCGGATTTACTGTCATTTTCCTTATTTTACTTGTCATTTCCTGTACCTGCATACTTGGATCACGTCACTTGATCATGTACACGTTTACCTGTTATGCACGCCATCTGGCTTCATCATATGTACTCGCTGGGGTTGCTAACAACCCTGGATTCTCATGTCCAGATCATGGAGTCTGGACCATAGCCTTGCTGTACCTGATCAGAGTGGCGCAGCGGGAGCGTGGATTAGCGGTTGCCTGTCCAGACCCTCTTCCTTCCCGCTTTTTCTTGATCGGCTCGCGAGATTTTCATCTTGCTACTCGTGAGTACTTTCCAGTATTTCATATTGTGCATCCTGCTTTGTGCTTCTCAGTGATCATATATTCTTCAGATATTATATCTTGCCTTGTGATAACTGTACTGGTGTTATTATTGCTGGATTGTTTATTACCACTGTGCTTCCGTACTCTGATTCCTGCCTGTACTGATGCTTAGCGTATGAGGGTATTTCCGACCTGCGTATATACGTCGCAGTAACGTCTCCGTACCCTCCGGATCGGGGCGTTACAGGGTGGTATCAGAGCCTAGGCTCTCACATCCTCGGTACAATGCATGAGTCGTGGTTATACAATCCAACTGCAAGTACAAAGTTATCCATTCCCTCTTGATCGTCCTTTCCTTGATTCTTGAAATCTCTTCCATCCTTTTTCATTTCCAGTTCCTATCATTCTTATACCAACTCAAGATTTGGATAGACTGGTAGGGTAGCAGCAAGACTGATGTGGTTCGCTATCATTATGTTCTGGTATTCTTAACTCTGGTGCATCACCTGGTCTTATATTGGATGGTTCTTCAGCCTCGCATCCTATTCTAGTGTATGTGGATACATCATGGGAAATCAGCACAGCAAGTGGAGTAGTCATCACTTATATAATCAGACAGACCGTATCATTACCAGAGGAGTGTCGGTATGGGACATTATTTCAGATTTATGGCTTCTGCCAGACTGAGTTATGGAGACAACATTCGGGACTCATTTCGGTTATTGTGATTCTTGATCGTGTTCTCAGAGCTACCAACTTCTGGCAGTTTTTATGGATTTGATGGACTACGGACCCCGCTAGTCTCGCCAAGCGAGGGTTGTGTTCTAGTCACCCGTAGACCTAACCGGGTGTGGGCTTCGCTGCACCCTGGTGCTTAGCATTTAGCGTTGTGTTACGCGCTGGCTTCGTCGCGTGAGCTCCGCCAAGTGCGAGCCTCGCAGAGCGTTAGCTCCGCCGCACCCTAATGCTTAACACCTGAGATGTGTTACGCGATGGCCTTACCTAGGCTTGGTTCCGTCCGTGGCTAGTCCCTCCAGTGCTTTGCACTCTAGCCGTTCCTCGGACTTCTTCTGCCTTGTATGTTTTCATGGATCCGATGTACAGGGTTTTCTCGCTATATCCGAGCTATTGCCATGATCCGTTTGAATGATCCATTCGGCCAACCTTGCAGAGATTGAGTATTCTTTAATGTTTCATGTGCAGTCGGGTTATCATTCAGAAGTCAGTCTTCAGAATTCTCCATGGTTATTCTATATTCTTGGCTATGTCTTTCAGAGATTGCAATGCCCAGTATTCAGGAATTCTTAATTATTGGTCTTCTTGATTCATGCTCAGTATTATCGGGGTTTTCTTTATCTTCGGTATTCTGGAGAAATAGTATCTATGCAGTATCGGTAATTCAACTATGGATTCTTTGTCAAGGACAGCTTCATGCCATGCGGGACTTTATATTATATTATGGATTTCTATGGATTTTCAGAGATTTTATATTATGGATTTCAGCACTATGGATTTCTAGGGATTCTATCAGCTTTGCTTCGCAGTCCGAAAGAGCAGACATCAGGTCGGTATTATTATGGCACCGTCAGAAGATATATACGGCAGTAGTGCAGAGATGTCTCAGTCTTGGGTTTATCATTCAGCCAATTTGTGGGAATTATCCTCAGTTACTCATATCTTGATTGGTATAAATCCTCATTCCTATTCCTTCCGTGTTCATCTTCCCCTTATCGAAATTTCGAGGATGAAATTTTTGTAAGGTGGATAGTATGTAACACCCCGTTCCCGGAATACGTACGTAGATACGTATTCTGATTTTTCTAACATATTTCTTTGATTTATCTTGTATTTGTTTTTGTTTTATGATTATTAGTGTGATCGTTTTGTGTTGGATTTGGATTCGTGGACTCGGAGTCAGCCCTAGTCTGAGCCGGGGACCCGAACCTAGTGCTTCGCTCGATTTGGCCTTTCTACTAATCCGATTTGACCGATTTTAGTTTTAAACATCATTTTCCATTATTTTAGATTTTTCATGATTTTCTGGAATTTTCTGAAATTTTTCTGCAAAATCTCCAAAATCGGTGTCAGTCGGCATCGTTGACTGATTCACGGATTTTTAATTTTCAAATGGAATTGAATTTTCAAAAATGACTTTCACAGTATATCTTAGAATATCATTTTCTATCTAAAAACATTTTTTGGGATTTTTCGAAATTTATCAAAATTTCACCGATTCTGGTGTCGGCCGGTATCGCCGGAAGATTCCAGGATTTTTATTTTGAAAACTACATTGTATTTTTCAAATCCGATTTCACCGAGCATCTTAGAATAATATTTTCTACTTTTGAGAATTTTTCGGAATGATTCTGGAACAGTCAAATTTTACCCTATTTAAATAATATTATTTCCCCTCTAGAGCCCTATTTTCTTTCTTCATTTCTTTTTCCTTTCCCTAACAAAAGTCAACCTAACACATCCCACTTCCCCCCCAATCATATCATCTACCAACCATATCCAATCACATCAAAACCCCCTTTTTTAAATATACTAAACCTTCCCTTTTTCCTTTCTTTTCTTTCTTTTTCTTTTTTCTTTTCTTCTCCTCCACTCTAACTCTTCTCCCACGCCAACGCAGGTAGCAGTAGCGCTGCAAATTCAGCAGCAGCAAGAGGGGCCATGCCTCATCATTTCTCCCTTTCTTTCTCCCTTCTTTACACTACCTTCCTTCCTCCCTTCTCTTTCTCTATTTCAACCTCCAACTCCATCACACACACATCCAACTCACACACCCAACTCACGCACCCGCACACACCGCCGCCTCCACCATCACCACCGCCACCTCCGGCGCCGCCCTAGCCGCCGCGCCGCACCCCCCATCACCCCACCACCCTCCCACATTCCATCAACCCCAAATTCCATCTCCTTCCCTCCAATTTCAACCAAACCCATCACATTACAAACTTCATCTTCTCCAAAATTCCCCCTCACCACCACCAAATTCCCCACTCCAACAAACTCATCACCACCTCCTCCACCTCCTCCAACTCCCCCACACCACCAAACACCACCAACCACCACCACAACCACCACCACCATCACCACCTCCACAAAACAACCACAACAACAACCCAACAACCACCTCCCTCTCGCTCCCACAGCGCGCGCGGCCCCCCAGATCCGCCGCCGCCGCCAGGCCGCCGGCGGTGGCCGGCCGCCGGCCGACCACCCCACTCCCCTCCTTCTTCTTTCCTTTCTTTCTTCTTTCTTTCTTTCTTTCTTTTCATTTCCTCTCTTTATTTCCCTAAAACTTAAAAATTTCCCTCATTCCAAAAATACCCCACACCATTCCCTAAAACTACTTTCCTATATTTACACCCACTACCCCTCTCCTTTAAATCCTAATTAATTCCAATATACACCATATTTCTCTCTCTTTTTCTTTCTCTCTCTCTTTCCTACAACTTTCTCTCTCCTCTCTCTCTCCTCTCTCATTCCCTCCCTAATATTTATATAAATATTTATAATTATATATTTTAATATATGTATTGTGGGCTTGAGGTTACTTGAACGGTTCGCTGATTTCCCAGATTTTAACCGGTATTTTACCCGGTTTCAGGCGAGTACAGTTCTTTTTAACATGCATCTATTTTATCATTATGATATTCCATGTTCCATGTCTAACAACTGTTATCCTGCTTTTATACATGATGTGGGAGATGATACGTGTATCACCGACACTGACATGTTACACCGATGTTTGCCATGCTATATTTGTACATGATACCGGACCACTAGTACCTGCCATGTTATAGTTGATACACGATATATGACTCTAGTACTTACCATGCTATATGTGATAGGTGATACCCGATACCTGTACTTGCCATGCTATACCTGACCCCGATATATGACACCAGTACTTATCATGCTACATTTGACATATGGTGCCTGACACCGGTATTTGCCTTGCTATATTTGACCCATGATATATGACACCGGTACTAGCCATGCTATATTTGATATATGATACTTGAGACCAGTACTTGCCATGTTATATTTGACATATGACACCGGATATTGGTACTTGCCATGCTATATTTGACACATGATATGTTACACCGTTATTTGACATGCTATACTTGCCACCTGATATATAACACCGGTACTTGTCATGATATACATGACACCTGGCACCTGTATTACCTGGCATATTCATGATTATTATGTGACCAGACATCTGGCACTCCTGTATCTCCTGTACTCCTGTATCTCCTGAGCTCCTGTACTCCTGAACCCCTGAAATAGGGAGGCTCCTGACATTACTCCTGATATTATACTCCTGATATTATACTCCTGTTAACTCCTGTAGTTGGATAATCATGATTATACTGTATACACTTGTGGACATTATCTTTGGGCAACATATCTAATAAAATACTCAACTTTCACTGGGTGGGGGAAACTGATGGACACCGGTTGATGTCATATTTATAATGGTATCTGAAGTGTCGTGTGGGGCGCGTAATGATAAGTCCCCGGAAGCAGTAGCCTGAATCTGAAGTGTCGTGTGGGGCGCGTAATGATAAGTCCCCGGAAGCAGTAGCCTGTACTCCTGAGCATAGTCCCTAGCTGAGATGGGACCCACTATAAATATGAGCCATCAGATTTATCAGTTTTCAAATAATAACTCGTCTTATTCATAAGTGGATGTATGTGTGCCGGTTAGCACATACAAAAGCATATGAATCGGATGAATAACATAAAACAACCAAACAGTAGTAATGTTAGGAACGTGTGATATTTGGTCTCTCCTTTGTTCGAGTCCCGATACTCACATATCAGACTCGGGTAAGTTCTACAGAGTGCGAACTCTAGTATGGACTATCAGTGATGTGAGATACTGGTAGGGAGGCGATTAAATATCAGATGGTACTGACTATTATTGCTGGATTAATTAAAATGCTATACTTTTATATTCTCCAGTTTCAGTATTATGTTCTGAGTCGACACCCTGCCTTATGACATATGATTTATGTGGTACAATGATTACTATTGACACCTTACTTTATGATTGCTCTTGACACATTATAGAACTGTTACTCTTAGGACAACTAGTTTTATCCATACTTGTATCATTTGCATGTTTAACTTACTTACCGCATGTACCTATGTTCTCTATACCGTTTTCATGCATATTTTCCGATTCAGATTTACTGATATACATGTATTTATTTGATCTCAGATTTACTGTCATTTTCCTTATATTACTTGTCATTTCCTGTACCTGCATACTTGGATCACGTCACTTGATCATGTACACGTGTACCTGTTATGCACGCCATCTGGCTTCATCATATGTACTCGCTGGGGTTGCTAACAACCCTGGATTCTCATGTCCAGATCATGGAGTCTGGACCATAGCCTTGCTGTACCTGATCAGAGTGGCGCAGCGGGAGCGTGGATTAGCGGTTGCCTGTCCAGACCCTCTTCCTTCCCGCCTTTTCTTGATCGGCTCGCGAGATTTTCATCTTGCTACTCGTGAGTACTTTCCAGTATTTCATATTGTGCATCCTGCTTTTGTGCTTCTCAGTGATCATATATTCTTCAGATATTATATCTTGCCTTGTGATAACTGTACTAGTGTTATTATTGCTGGATTGTTTATTACCACTGTGCTTCCGTACTCTGATTCCTGCCTGTACTGATGCTTAGCGTATATACGTGAGGGTATTTCCGACCTGCGTATATACGTCGCAGTAACGTCTCCGTACCCTCCGGATCGGGGCGTTACAACTGTCGTGTCACCCTGGGGCTCTTAGAGCCAGAAAAGAGGAACTCTTCATACTTTGCCTGGTTGAATTCCACAACGTGTGACTCGACCGTTTTTCCCATGAAACTGATGTCACCATGCGCCACAACTTGATCATCAGTGGAGAAAGTAGTCCCTAACAGAGTCGCCGTCTCTTATTTCCTCAAAAAAATTGGAGGCTGAAGATTCTTTATTTGAATGTAAAGAAAATTACAACGGATCAATAATCCGATTACAAAAGAGGGAAGAATGGTTAGATCTCCCTTTTGTTTAAAGCTGGGTTCTTTGCGTAGCGGTGGAAAGTGAATCATAGTTTTCGTTGACCGAGTGAACTTCAAGTTCTTCTACAAATCTTCTCCTTGAATCATGGACGGAGTAGCACAGCTCTTATCCAATGAAATCTCAAAGAGACTTAGGTAAAAACTTGAACTCAGCAAGTTGGTAGAAGAGTTTAACTTTTTATTGGTATTCCTCAGCTGAAAAATTCTTACCCCTCTTCAATAGCAAATCGAGCTATTTATGGGGGTTTCTAAGGGTAAAATTTTCCCCTAAAACCCCTCCATAATGGGGGTTAACTCTCCTCATTACGTAGGCAGTAACTGACCCAGTAATGAGGGCAGTTACAACTGAGACGTGGAGCTCACTTGCAGTTGGAACATGGGCTTACGCTCTGTGTTTAGCCATTGTGGTAACACTAGACGCGGGTCTTGAGCTCCGCATTTGGGTGTCGTGGTGGTGTTGAAACGAGAGCTTCAAACTCTGTATCGAGCTTCTGTCTGAAACGCGGGTCTTGAGCTTCGCGTTTGGGCGCCGCGGTGGTGTTGAAACGCGAGCTTCAAGCTCTATATCGAGCTTCACGTGTGAGACACGGGCTTTAAGCTCTGCGTCTTGGCATTGAAGTGGTGCTGAGACACGGGCTTTGAGCCCTGCGTCTTAGCATTGCAGTGATACAGGGGTGCATGCTTTGAGCCCCGCGTCTTGGCGTTGCATGAATGGCTTTGATTAGTCTCGCGTCTGAAGTATGGACTCTGCATTTCACGACTCGTCTTCAGTGATTTTTAGACAGTCTACAATGATGAAAGTGATGCAATAAAGAATGTAATGCAAGCAATAAATAGAATGTGCAATAGAAGTAACAACACAAGTGCAAGCAAAGTAAAGAGATAGAGATCAAGAGACAAGCAATCGCAAACACAAAGAATTTATTCGAGGATTGGGCCACCGCTCTACATCCCTGCCTTCACCATCACGAAGGATTTCACTGTCCACAATAGGATCTTTCACAAAGGGGCCTTATAACAAGGAATTACAGTCTATATAAGACTGGAGTACACAATTCCAACACTCAATCCTCTACACAAGAGATAGTACAAAGCCAATGAGATTTTACAAAGCTCTTGGTGATCACTAGATCATAAACACTCTCTTCTTTACAAATTCCTATAGAATAGATATAAATTGAAGCTCAAAGAGTTTGTGAGAGTAAAAATTCAATTGAAAGAATTTAAGAGCTAAAAAACTAGTAGAAATAACATAGAAATGAAAGCACTTGAAAATTAGAAACTCGAAAACTTGAAAAACTTGTAAACTTGCTGTATGCTTGTATATTCTAGTGTATAAATCCTATTCCCATGACCCATATATATAGGCAACTCCTAAACACTACTAGTTTAGCTCCCCAGATCACTTAGGAAGAGATTTAACCAAGAGAAAGCAAAAATGCATGTTGGAAAAAGCAGAATAAAAGACAAATTCTGAAAACTAGCCGTTATGACTTTTATCAGAACTTCGGTCGACCGGCCGTTCATTTTCATGAACTAGCCATTGGGCTCGGTCGACCGCCCGGTCGACCAGAGTCAACCTGAGAGTAGGGTTGAGCCAGTCACCTATCGGTCGACCGCTAGGGTTAGCAGTTGATTGGTCAGTCAATCGACTTACTTGCATAACCCCAGACCAGAGGATCGGTTGACCACCGGTCGACCGTTCTGGCCTGTAATAGGCTACGGTCGACCAACCTGGGCCAAAACAATTTTTTTGAGTATTTTTGAATAGCAAACTACTTTGAAAATATTTGGTATTATTTTTAAAGAGATATAACAATGTATAGGCAATGAAATATATGTTCTAAATAGGATATAGAATTTTGAAAAAATTGAAAATATGTATCAAGTACCTAACATGCAAAACACCACTACGATAAAAACTTGTTTTTTCAAAAACATGTATTTTTATTTGTGTGTAACTTCTTGAGCATCAAATATATATTCTACATCTTTACATACTATTTTCTTATAAGGTTCTTAGTGATTACAAGTGTCTTCAAGTGGGCTTCTCCAATAGCGACGACAAGCGTGTTTGAGCTCCAATTTCATGCTTGAATACCCTTGAGTCTTTAATACCTTCCTTTATAGAAAGAAAACTTCTTGAATCCACTTGTACCCTGAAACACACTTAAACTTGATTAGTACTAAATAACCACATATGCTTAGTTATCATCAAAACAAGAAACCGGTGATTATAACCTTGGGCCAACATCATCTTGGGCTTTCCAATCTACTTCATGTACCACTCGATCTACAAATACTCATTGGTTACCTTCTTTTAGCTGCCACCACTTAATCTTAGGATCTAACTTATGTTTAATCTTTCTAAATATCCTTCTAATCCGAACATCTAAAACTAAGAGTTTATGTTGGGCTACTACTCTCTCACCCGGTACTACCTTACAATCGATGCAACTAACTCTATTTTCTCTCCTAACTAAAAAAAAAATCTATTTGACTTGCACTTGATCCACTTAAAGTGATCAAGTGAGACTCTCTCATCCTAAACTAAGTATTCGCTAAGATCAAATCATAGGACAAAATAAAATCTAGAATCGAGTTGCATGGTTCATTTCTTTCCTCAAAATCAAATCCTCCATGTACACTATCAAATCCATAACGACTAGTTCCTACATGCCTATTGAGGTCACCGCCTATGACAAGCTTTTTTCTAATGAGTATCTCTTACACTATCTCATCTAAATCCTCCCAAAATTGATGCTTACTAAACTCATCAAGTCCTACTTACGGTGCTAGACACTAATAATATTAAAAATCTCCCTACCTAAAATAAGTTTAACTAGTAAAATCCTATCACCCTTCTTCTTAACCTCTACTATATCCTCAAGCAATTGTTTATCTATGATTACATCCACCCCATTATGATTTCTATCTCTACTAGTATACAAAGTTTATAACCCTAAGGCTCTATAATTTCAGCTTTTTCATCTACCCACTTAGTATTCTGTATACACAAAATACTAATATTCCTTCTAACAATAGTATCAACTAACTCTGCTAATCTTCATGTAAGAGAACCTATGTTCCACGATACTAACCTAATCCTATATTCATGAGCTAACTTCTTTCCCCTCACCCGCTCATAAAAGTGTGAGAACCCTTATTTATTTGACACCACATCCGACGCCGATGTGGCGCGTCACTTCTGGACGATGACCTAACAACTTTTGCCCACTTTTCACTACTCCCGGGCTCCGATGTAGCGGGTCGCTTAGTAAAGAACGCCCCAACGAAAATTAGGTCTCGGTTCATGTTCATAATATATGATAATGTTTTACGTTGGTTGTCACAGGCCTACCACAATCCTTCTCCTTTATCCTAGCTTGGGATAGACAGTGAATGATGCACTGGCGGAGTTGTGTTTCCTAAACTATATGCAATGCAAACGTACCTTGTTTTAGCACTCTTGAACAGTAAAAAAAATATAACGAAATAGACAAATGCCCTAGAATGCAATGTCTAAACTTTTTTTAAGAATTTACAAGCAATCAAGTTACTGTTGAGGTTAGAACAGTGTGCATATCAAGTTAAATAGGAATTATAAATGCTGCAGAAGACTGAGAATTATAATTCAAGCAACCTGCACTAGAATAGATTAGTACTTCTTCCTACTATGCCGTGTAAACGCGGCTTGGGCCACGTTTTCACGGCAACAGTGAGGACCCCTGCGCTCTGATTTCTAGAGCAGAGACTTAGGTTAGCTATATGTTCACTACAGCGGTTTCATTCTAGAAATTAGGACCCGCACACCAAAATAGAGAAAAAAAATAGTTAACCATTAAGAAACCACATAAAAACTTACTGTTCCTCCCCGGCAACGGCGCCAAAATTTAATTGAGTTCAACCTGTGCATAGAAAAATAGAAGTTTACGAACAGTGATAGGTCCTCAATACTACCGTGTAGCCTAGGGCTAACAGTTTGTGATCCACAAGAAGGGACAACGATGCAAGCATTTGTGTAAGTTTCTTGTTTTAATTTACAAAAACAAGTTAATCCTTCTTTTCTCAATTTTGAAAGAAAATAAAAATAGTTAAAGCTAAGTTAAGTTAAAAGAAAATCCAAGGGAAAGAAGAAGATGTCTTTGTTAATAAAAGAAAAGAGAAGACAAAGTTAACGAAAAAAATGAAAAGACGAAAAGAATTAAAGAAAGAGTATTTACCTTTGTATAAATTAACATACCTTAAATCTGTGTGAAGTTTACCTTGAAATAAAGCGAAGCAGTAGAAATGAAGAACATGAAAGCATTGCTTGGCTAGATTGAGCACGATGAAGAAAATGTTGAAATTATATTGGTTGTCACTTCAATACAACTCGCTCTTGAAGAAGGATTACATCTAGTGTCACTCTACTTATAACTCTTCCTCTCCTTCTCTCATGTAACTCTCTCTAACTTAAGTTGTAAATAAACTGAAAATTATATTATAAAAATAAAAAACTAAACTAAACTAAGCATAAACTAGCGTAAAATCTCTCTCTGCAGAGTGATGCCCTTTTGCCTTCAAAAATTGCAGCATTTATAAAATAAAAGCAGTGTTAAAAGGTGGTGAGAAGATGAGCTCAAATCATTGACCCAGTAACCAATATTCTAATCCATGTTATCCCTTTGTATGCTAATAAATTCACCTCTGGACTTTTAGATTTGGGATTATCTTTGTTGATTTCTCAAGTAAGGATAATAAATCCAAATAATTTAAATAAATCCGATTTAGTTGGAATAGATTTGGGAATATCCTTTGTCTGTTATCCCATATTTTCTGATAAGATTTGCCTTTGGATTGACAACATTCCCTTTTATCTTCAAGAAACTAAATAGATCCATATAAATCTGATTTAACTTATTTTTATTTGGTATTATCTTCAGTTAACCAAATAGATCCAATTAAATCAGAATTTAACTAGATTTTATTTGGTCTTATCTTTTCCCCTTCATTAAGACAAATCTACAAAATAAGATATTAAGACAAGAAATTAGTAAGATTTATTACAGGATAAATGTAAGAATATAATAATAGATATGTAATAAACTTGTACAATCAATTTATTGCAAAATATATTCTTAGGTTTTATGGTGTTGTGTTGAGATTGTCTATTTATTCTTGTTAATCACTTACTAATTTTTATTCCGCATTATTTGCCATTTACCTATACCCATCACCTATTCACCCTCATCTAGGTGATTTCATATCCTTCTCCTATAAATAGGAGTGATTAGAGATGATTTAATATCAAGTTTTGCAAAGTTTTCAAGCTCCTTATTCTAAATCTCTTGAGATATTAAATCCAATTTCTCTCTGTTTTCTCTCACACACTTCTTGAGCTTTCAATTATCTACTGTGAGTTATAAGAAAAGTGTAATTGAGAATGTTTGTGATCTTGTGAAGGTCATCAAGTATTGTAAACCTTTTTATTCTTTGAGAGTTCCTCTTGGAAGAGGGTTGTGAGTTTTAAGTTGCGGTTCTGGATCTTCCAGGATCAAGTTCAGTTGTAATCAAGTCGATTATAGTGGAGTTCTTTAATGCGTTGAAGGCGGGAACGTAGAGCAAGTGGCTCGAACCTCGATAACAACTCTTCGTGTTTGCGATTGGCTTGCGTTTGATCTCTCCAACCCTCTCTTTTATTAATTGCATTGTTATAATTATTGCTTATGCTTACTTGAGATTATTTATTTATTGTATACTCTTTTAATTATAAAAGCAATTGTGTACCTCAACTCTTATTATAAGAGAAATCTTGAGTAGAAGTTCAGAGCCTTCATGAGATATACGACTTCATTTCTTGATTATCATTTTGGTTAAAATTTAGTAGATTATAATTGTTTGTATTTCGGTATTAGATTAGCATATCATCTATTTACCCCCTCTAGGTGATTTCAGAGGAGTGATTCACCTACACATTTCCTGCGATGAGCTCCTTCTCCTTCTTCCTCGTACATGCCATCAGGAAAGAGACTCCAAGCCTCAAAGTCAAAGCTTGCCCACCCGAGACTGAGTGCACTGGGAACCAGGTTACACGATCAAGTTGAAGAAAGAATCTTACCTGTCGCCCTTGATGGCGGCACCCTTCATGACAATTAATGCGCTATGACAGCCCCTTCACGGCAACTAATGCACCTCTAGACTCCCAGAAAGCGAGAGCCTGCTCATCATTCTCCACCTGTCCTCTCTCCTTTTCATTTCTCCATCTGATGAAAATGAAGAGAGAAATCATGGCGGGCCGACCAAAAAAAAAGCCCCAGCAAGGTCAGGGTTCTTGGTGAAATTTTAAGAAGACTAAAGAGAATGAGGATGATCTCTTTCCCCCCATATCTTCCCTAATTTATAGGCGAATAAAGGAATTTGTCGCCATCAATGCGAGCCTTGGAAATACGGGCACCTAAAAAGCTGGCCCATGACCTGAGAAGATAGACAAATTGAAGAGACAGAAACCAACTGTTGCCACTAAGCCATTATGATAGAAAATAAACCGTCGGTCATAAAGACGCGAAAAGCATTACCTCCCATTAATTCTGAGGATCCGCAGTAATGCAAAAAGATACACCAGATGATCTCCTAAATTCAAGTATCGAAGATAGAGACAAATGAAGCTTTCTAATAGATTTCGCTCCCACACTTCTTCTCTACGGATTCTAACAAGCACGGAAGTGGAGGGGGCATTTGTGGTGGTCAAAATTTGACCCCTGTTAGGATTACAACACGTGACCTGAAGCAGGATCATAAACCAACTCTCCGGAACCCAATCCGAAGTCTGGGTCACTCCCCCTCCGAGACTTCCCACGTCTATGACTCAAAACCATACCGCTTCCCGAAGGCACTCCGGCTCCAATCCAAGAGTTTCATCACGTGGCAACAACTCCTTCCATCCAACGACAGATCGAGATGAATCCCGCAGAGCAAGAAGGCGGTTAAACGCCCTCATCTCCCTACTCAGTTAGGACTTTGTAGTGATCCTACAACTCATCAAACAGTTAGGCATAATGATAACTCTCAAGCGCGTCAATCCCAACTACCAAGATTCAACCCAGGCGGTCACGGAGATCAGCAGATTTAAACTGATAAGTTGAGATTTGGATCTATTCAAAGTCACTTCACAGCCTCGGTCAGGTACAAATACACTTCCTTCTCTAAGGAGAAGGAGGTCGCTTCTCTAATCCTCAGAGCACATACCACACAACGCTAGCAGTTTTCCTCTGGCAGTCCACCGCCACAACACACCGGTAGTTTTCTTCTGCCAGGTGCTCCATCTTTTTTCCACCTACTGATTCTCACGCACAAGGATGTTAGGCCGACCCACAACAGTGCTCATAATCTGAAAAGTCTCTTCTCTCTGTGTGCTCTGACAGATCCGAACGAGGACATCCAATTGCTTGTGAAAGAGTTTTATCCACCACACTAACAAATACTAAAAACTTCAACCCCTCAGAGGAGAATATATAAACCTCAATATTACAATAGACTATCAGTAATAATTTCTATTAGCAATAATAACTTAGACATAAATAAAGTACATTCAAGCCAAAAATATAAATAAATGTTATTTAATAAGATTTCTTTCATTTTTCTGTGCCATTACAAGAAGAGGCGCAGGAACTGGCAGAAAAAAGTGCAGGTAAATGGCAACAGACGGCGCCCCTCTCCCTACCGGCCACAACAAACTCAATCTCCTCAGGTTCGTCAACTCAAACCTACATTGTTCACATAGACAGCGCGAAGGTCTCGGCTCTGGATCGCTCTCTGGGCTCCGCAAAGCGATGGCACGAATCCATCATGGACTCCTTGCTCAAACTCTCTCCACACGAACCACAAGCACCACCTCCAAAGCTCCTCTACGTCTACGAGACTGCCCTCACCGGCTTCGTCGCAAAGCTCTCAGCAGACCAGTTGGAATCACTCGAAAACCTCGACGGATTTATCTCTGCGTACCCCGATGACACATCGATCACCCTCCACACGACCTACTCCCTACAATTCCTCGGCCTGGAGCCCGGCAAAGGCCTGTGGAGCCAGTCCAACTTGGCTTCCGACGTCATTATCGGCGTAATCGACACCGGAATTTGGCCCGAACACCTTAGCTTCGCCGACGCTAACGTCCCTCGAGTCCCCAAACGCTAGAAAGGCGCTTGCGAGAATGGCACAATGTTCTCGCCGGAGAATTGCAACAGGAAGCTTATCGGCGCGAGGGCCTTTTGGAAAGGGTATGAGGCGGCCGGGGGCAAGGTCAATGGCACAACGGAGTTTCAGTCGGCTAGAGATTCACAAGGGCACGGTACGCACACAGCCTCGACTGCCGGCGGCAATCTGGTCCCCGGCGCAAGTCTTTTCGGCAATGCCGTGGGCTCAGCAGTCGGAATGCGGCCCACTGCGAGAATTGCGGTCTACAAGGCCTGGTGGCCTTCTGGCTGCGTCAGCTCGGACATCCTCGCTGCCGTCGATAGAGCGGTAGCGGACGGAGTAGATGTATTATCGCTGTCCCTTGGAGGCGGGTCGCGGCCTTACTACATGGACGGCATCGCCATTGCGACCTTCGGAGCGGTGCAAAAGGGCGTGTTCGTGTCTTGCTCGGCCGGGAACTCTGGCCCTTCGGAATCCACGGTCAGCAACACCGCGCCGTGGATCACGACGGTCGCCGCTAGCTACACGGACAGAGGGTTCCCTACTGTGATCAAGCTCAGCGATGGCCAAACATTCAAAGGAGCATCTCTTTATTCGGGCAAGCCTACGGGTTTGTTGCCGCTTGTCTACGCTGACAATGCCGTGGACATCCCGAGTGCTCGGTACTACGCCGTAGGCTCCCTCTCGCGGAAGCTCGTCAAGGGAAAGATCGTTCTATGCGACCGGGGTTTCAACGGCCGGACGAAGAAAGGGGAGGTGGTTAAACTGGCCGGAGGCGCCGGAATGATTCTTGCCAGTACGGAAGAGCAAGGCGAGGAGCTGCTCCCCGATCCTCATGTGTTGCCCGCTTCAGCGATCGGCGCCTCCGCCACCACGGCCATCAAAGCCTACATTGCTTCTGCAAACAATCCAACAGCCATGATCACATTCCTTGGCACGGTGTACGGAACCAATCCCGCTCCGATGATCACCGCGTTCTCGTCGAGAGGGTCGAGCTCAGTCGGGCCGGAGATCATAAAGCCCGATGTGGCCGCACCGGGCATGAGCATACTAGCGGCGTGGCCGCCTTCTACGAGCCCCTCGCTTCTGGATAGTGATCGAAGAAGGACTCGCTTCAACATTATCTCGGGGACCTCGATGTCTTGCCCGCATGTTAGCGGGCTGGCTGCGCTGCTCAAGTCGGCACACCAAAATTGGTCACCCGCCGCAATCAAATCGGCCTTGATGACGAGCGCTCGCTCAATTGACAATCGAAACGGTTCGATCCTCGATGCCAGAGCTGCGTTACCTGCAACTCCGTTTGCGTTGGGATCCGGGCAGGTCGACCCGGAAAAGGCAGCCAATCCAGGCCTGGTCTATGATATTGCACCAAAGGACTACTTGAACTACCTCTGCGGCTTGAATTACACTCCCCAACAGTTAACGACAGTGGCCAGGGTAAATTACAGTTGCCCAAAGAAACTAGTTGATCAAGCTGGGGATCTGAACTACCCTTCTTTCTCTGTACTGTTCGATGGCCGGAGTCGGAACTCGAAGGTGACGCAGGCGAGGACCGTGACCAACGTCGGACCAGCGAGCTGCAAATACGAGGCGAGTGTGCGGGAGCTGAAGGGCGTTTCGGTGAGCGTTGATCCAAAGGCGTTGGCCTTCAGTGAGATTGGGCAGAGGCTGAGTTACAGAGTGAGCTTTGTTGGGGGAGGAGGGAGTACTGGGTACTCTTTTGGTGAGCTGGTTTGGGCGTGTGGAGAGTACAGAGTTAGGAGCCCGATTGCAGTTACCTGGCAGAAATCAAGGAGGCATGCATGAATGGGGGAGGAAACATGATACAATCTTACATTGTACGCACTTTTATCTGCCAGTTCCTGCGCCTCTTCTTGTAATGGCGCAGAAAAATGATTATCATGCTTTATAAATATAAGATTGTATCATGTTTCCTCCCCCATTCATGCATGCCTCCTTGATTTCTGCCAGGTAACTGCAATCGGGCTCCTAACTCTGTACTCTCCACACGCCCAAACCAGCTCACCAAAAGAGTACCCAGTACCCCCTCCTCCCCCAACAAAGCTCACTCTGTAACTCAGCCTCTGCCCAATCTCACTGAAGGCCAACGCCTTCGGATCAACGCTCACCGAAACGCCCTTCGGCTCCCGCACACTCGCCTCGTATTTGCAGCTCGCTGGTCCGACGTTGGTCACGGTCCTCACCTGCGTCACCTTCGAGTTCCGACTCCGGCCATCGAACAGTACAGAGAAAGAAGGGTAGTTCAGATCCCCAGCTTGATCAACTAGTTTCTTTGGGCAACTGTAATTTACCCTGGCCACTGTCGTTAACTGCTGGGGAGTGTAATTCAAGCCGCAGAGGTAGTTCAAGTAGTCCTTTGGTGCAATATCATAGACCAGGCCTGGATTGGCTGCCTTTTTGGGTCGACGTGCCCGGATCCCAACGCGAACGGAGTTGTAGGCAACGCAGCGCTGGCATCGAGGATCGAACCGTTTCGGTTGTCAATTGAGCGAGCGGTGGTCATCAAGGCCGATTTGATTGCGGCGGGTGACCAATTTTGGTGTGCCGACTTGAGCAGCGCAGCCAGCCCTCTAACATGCGGGCAAGACATCGAGGTCCCCGAGATAATGTTGAAGTGAGTCCTTCTTCGATCACTATCCAGAAGCGAGGGGCTCGTAGAAGGCGGCCACGCCGCTAGTATGCTCATGCCCGGTGCGGCCACATCGGGCTTTGTGATCTCTGGCCCGACTGAGCTCGGCCCTCTCGACGAGAACGCGGTGATCATCGGAGCGGGATTGGTTCCGTACACCGTGCCAAGGAATGTGATCATGGCTGTTGGATTGTTTGCAGAAGCAATGTAGGCTTTGATGGCCGTGGTGGCGGAGGCGCCGATCGCTGAAGCGGGCAACACATGAGGATCGGGGAGCAGCTCCTCGCCTTGCTCTTCTGTACTGGCAAGAATCATTCCGGCGCCTCCAGCCAGTTTAACCACCTCCCCTTTCTTCGTCGGGCCGTTGAAACCCCAGTCGCATAGAACGATCTTTCCCTTGACGAGCTTCGGCGAGAGGGAGCCTACGGCGCAGTACCGAGCACTCGGGATGTCCCCGGCATTGTCAGCGTAGACAAGCGGCAACAAACCCATAGGCTTGCCCGAATAAAGAGATGCTCCTTTGAATGTTTGGCCATCGCCGAGCTTGATCACAGTAGGGAACCCTCTGTTCATGTAGCTAGCGGCGACCGTCGTGATCCACGGCGCGGTGTTACTGACCGTTGATTCCGAAGGGCCAGAGTTCCTGGCCGAGCAAGACACAAACACGCCCTTTTGCACCGCTCCGAAGGTCGCAATGGCGATGCCGTCCATGTAGTAAGGCCGCGACCCGCCTCCAAGGGACAGCGATAATACATCTACGCCGTCCGCCACCGCTCTATCGACCGCAGCGAGGATGTCCGAGCTGACGCAGCCAGAAGGCCAGCAGGCCTTGTAGACCGCAATTCTCGCAGTGGGCCGCATTCCGACTGCTGAGCCCACGACATTGCCGAAAAGACTTGCGCCCGGGACCAGATTGCCGCCGGCAGTCGAGGCTGTGTGCGTGCCGTGCCCTTGTGAATCTCTAGCCGACTGAAACTCCGTTGTGCCATTGACCTTGCCCCCGGCCGCCTCGTATCCTTTCCAAAAGGCCCTCGCGCCGATAAGCTTCCTGTTGCAATTCTCCGGCGAGAACATTGTGCCATTCTCGCAAGCGCCTTTCCAGCGTTTGGGGACTCGGGGGACATTAGCGTCGGCGAAGCTACGGTGTTCGGGCCAAATTCCGGTGTCGATTACGCCGATGATGACGTCCGAAGCCAAGTTGGACTGGCTCCACAGGCCTTTGCCGGGCTCCAGGCCGAGGAATTGTGGGGAGTAGGTCGTGTGAAGGGTGATCGATGTGTCGTCGGGGTACGCGGAGAGAAATCCGTCGAGGTTTTTCAGTGATTCCAATTGGTCTGCAGAGAGCTTTGCGGCGAAGCCGGTGAGGGCAGTCTCGTAGACGTAGGGTCTGTTTGGGTTGTCGTAACTGGCCGTAATTCGTAGTTGTAATTGGTAATGTCTTTTACAATTGTAAATGAGTTACATGTATATAAATTTTACGGTGTTTGGTTGGTAATATAAAATTGTAAAGTGGGAAAGTGTATTGTACTTTACGGTGTTTGGTTGTCGTAATGTATAAGTCGTAAGTGAAAAAATTGACCACAAAATTAACTATTTTGTGATTTTAAAAGTTTTAATACTGCAAATAAATATTAAAAATGTTAAATATTAAAAAAATTTAATATTAATATAAAAAAATAATACAAATTTGTATGACCACAAAATTAACTGTAACTGGGCTGTAAGTGAGTGGTAACTGGGTTGCAAGTGAGTGTTAGTTGAGTTACGTAAGTCTTTTACGAATTACGGTCCAAACAAACGCCGTAGTTGTAACTGGGTAGTAAGTCATTTACGAATTACGGAGTTTTACGCGAAACAAACGACCCCGTAGAGGAGCTGCGGAGGTGGTGCTTGTGGTTCATGTGCAGAGAGTTCGAGCAAGGAGTCCATGATGGATTCGTGCCATCGCTTTGCGGAGCCCAGAGAGCGATCCAGAGCCGAGACCTTCGCGCTGTCAATGTGAACAATGTAGGTTTGAGTTGACGAACCTGAGGAGATTGAGTTTGTTGTGGCCGCGAAGCACAGCAAAGCTAACAGGCATATTGCAAAATCCTTGCCTGCGAAATTAAGTATAGTTAATGCCACAGAAAGGGGTGTGGGGGGGGGGGGGGGGGGGGGGCGGGGGGGGGTGTGGGTGTTGGAAATCTAAGAAGAAAAAAAGAACAACGTTTTGCATGAAAGCACTTCTATTTCGACAATTATTAGTAAATTGCATATACAGAGGTATGAACGTGAGCTGAATCTAGAGCGAAGAGAAAGAGTTAGCCTCAAACTTTGGACACACTCTCTTTCCCATTCTCTCTCTTTAAAATCGAAGTTAAATGAGAATATGTGGTTTGGTGAGTCAGATTAAAATTATGAGCTTCTTGTAATCTCTCCATTTAAAATAGTGGATTCTTCTCTTATGGATACAAGTAAAATTAACTAAATTACGTAAATCATAGTGTGCTATTTGCTTTTAGTTATGTTTCTTTATTTTGTTTTGTCAATTTGTACTTGTCATCTCTTTAGGAGTTTATTTCCAATAGAATTGGTGAAAAAGAAAAAAGAATTGCTAAATCTTTTTACAAATTATCGGTAAAAGCAAAAAATAATAGGGATCTATCGCTCACGAAGAAACGTCCCAAATGGGGTGAAAATCTACCAAAAAATTATCTTTTGAACAAGAAATTATGTTTCTTATTCTTGTCAGGTTGAGTAAAAAGACTAAAGAATCTTTCAAAAAAGTGGGCATCAGCTAAAAACATAATTCAAATAAACCTATAATTAAGGAAAATACTGGAGAAAAAGGGCATCAAGTATCTCCATTATCACCTCTCTAGTGAAACAGAATAACCATATTTCACATTTTTGGCCAAAAAAATGGAAATTAATGGAGGAAATATTCACATACCTGTAATATTGGAGAACAAGAGAGCCATCTTCAAGGTTTTCAGCCAAGGCAACCTATGGAGCAAACGTATGTGTAACTTAGAGCAAACGTATGTGTAACTTATATAAGTGGGAAACGGGTGTGAAATATAGACAACAGGAATCAAAGTCCCTTTGACATTCCACCAGAAAATATCTCTTTTCAGGCATCCCCACATGCATGCATTTGATGCTAAATCCTACTGGCGACATGAAAGGCGATGATGGGTGCTGGAAACTTTTTTCAAAGGACACCCATAACGCACAGCTGGCCTATGATCCGAAGTCCACCATGAGAAGATTGAGGACATCCGTGTGATGCTTCTAGTGCCCATCTCTTCTTGTTGGTTGGCGCTTAGCCTGTACGGTGACAATTATTGAGTTTGCATCTAACTTTTTTGTTGTCATTTTTGGCATTTTTTTCCAATCATTTTACTTCATTTCCACACAAAAAAGGAAAAAAAGATCATAAGCAGTGTCCGCCACATGCGAATGGAAGGGGATCGAGAGTGAATTTCTGGCCACCTAATACTTATAAATTATAAGATATTTCTATTTTTAAATCAATTACAAGTCGTTTTCACGATCTCCAATAATTTTATGGACAAAGCATGTGAGTGTGATAATTGAAGGGTCCATCACTAATATAAGCAGGAGGCAGTAGCCCTTATTGTTTAATGTTAATTATAAGTTTTGGTGAACATAATCACTTGCATTAATACTAATAAAGTAAGATTTGGTTGTGGAGTGAGTCTAGCTAATGGTCAGGATTTGAGGCTTTAATTGCAAGTCCAAATCAAGACCAAGACCCGGACTGGGTCAGGGAATTAAGCAGGTGAGATAGCGAGTTGAGACCCCATCTAGGCTCCTCGATTATTCAAGTTTGGCCAACTCTGTTCCATGAACAAACAAAGAAGAAAAAAAGTCGGACCAGCTCTCAATCAATGTAGAGTAAATGCGGGGAAATTATCATAGTTTGCTCGATTTACACTTTGGAGCTCTCAATCAATGTAGAGTAAATGCCGGGAAATTATCATAGTTTGCTCGATTTACACTTTGGAGCTCTCAATCAATGTAGAGTAAATGCGGGGAAATTATCATAGTTTGCTCGATTTACACTTTGAAGCTCTCAATCAATGTAGAGTAAATGCGGGGAAATTATCATAGTTTGCTCGATTTACACTTTGGAGCTCTCAATCAATGTAGAGTAAATGCGGGGAAATTATCATAGTTTGCTCCATTTACACTTTGGAGCTCTCAATCAATGTAGAGTAAATGCGGGGAAATGATCATAGTTTGCTCGATTTACACTTTGGAGCTCTCAATCAATGTAGAGTAAATGCGGGGAAATTATCATAGTTTGCTCCATTTACACTTTGGAGCTCTCAATCAATGTAGAGTAAATGCGGGGAAATTATCATAGTTTGCTCCATTTACACTTTGGAGCTCTCAATCAATGTAGAGTAAATGCGGGGAAATTATCATAGTTTGCTCCATTTACACTTTGGAGCTCTCAATCAATGTAGAGTAAATGCGGGGAAATTATCATAGTTTGCTCGATTTACACTTTGGAGCTCTCAATCAATGTAGAGTAAATGCGGGGAAATTATCATAGTTTGCTCCATTTACACTTTGGAGCTCTCAATCAATGTAGAGTAAATGCGGGGAAATTATCATAGTTTGCTCCATTTACACTTTGGAGCTCTCAATCAATGTAGAGTAAATGCGGGGAAATTATCATAGTTTGCTCGATTTACACTTTGAAGCTCTCAATCAATGTAGAGTAAATGCGGGGAAATTATCATAGTTTGCACCATTTACACTTTGGAGCTCTCAATCAATGTAGAGTAAATGCGGGGAAATTATCATAGTTTGCTCGATTTACACTTTGGAGCTCTCAATCAATGTAGAGTAAATGCGGGGAAATTATCATAGTTTGCTCCATTTACACTTTGGAGCTCTCAATCAATGTAGAGTAAATGCGGGGAAATTATCATAGTTTGCTCCATTTACACTTTGGAGCTCTCAATCAATGTAGAGTAAATGCGGGGAAATTATTATAGTTTGCTCCATTTACACTTTGGAGCTCTCAATCAATGTAGAGTAAATGCGGGGAAATTATCATAGTTTGCTCCATTTACACTTTGGATGCGAAAAGTTATTTTTGCTCCTGTTTAGCCTTCCTTTTTCATTCAGGGTAATAAACGTTTTTTATTTCTTCTTTAAACCAAACAACACCACATCAACACCCCCTCACACACACACACACACACCTCTGTTTCCCTGACATCCTTCTCTCTCTTTAACATACACCATCTCTGTTAGTGGATGGATGGGGATATAGATACGCACCCGTCGGGGATATAGATCCGCACCCGACCCATGACGGTCGGGTGAGGCGCCCGCACCAAGACCCATGTGCATTGCACGAATACGAGCACGAGCCGAGAATGAATGTTGATGGCCTATAGGGCAAAGTGAATGGGTAAAGTCAATTCAAATAAGATTTGGATTTGATTCTCTCGTGATGAGGTTTCCAAAACTAATTGAATATTTAGAAACACTATCTATATAATATCTTATGTGAAAGTCCTCATAAGAGATCCAACTTATATCTAGAGAGAAAATTATGTGAAAGTCACATAGAGGAGGGGTGGGGTGAATAGGTGAATTGTTAATCTAATGCGAAAATTATAACCCCCTGATCCCCGGTGTACGTACTACTGTATCGGTACGCGATACGACGTACAAAATTTGATTTGACTTTCGTGGTAGTCCGATTGAGTTGCTTTTAGTTTCAAAAATTATTTTCTAATATTCTAGATTTTCAGGATTTTCTGAAAATTTTCTGGATTATTTTGGAAAATCTCCGTTGTCGGTGCGACCGATACCGATAACCGACTTTACGATTTTTATTTTACAAACGGAGTTGGATTTTGAGAATCCGCTTTCACTGGATGTTTTAGAATCACATGAGTTACGTTTGGGTATTTTTGGGGATTTTTCTGAATTTATCAAAATCCGGCCAAACCGGTGTCGCCCGTACCGGCGACATCTTCCAGGATTTTTAATTTGTAAACCGAATAGAATTTCTTCAAACCGTCTTCATATTACGTCTCAGCGTAATATTCTCTATTTTTTGTAATTTTTGGGCATCGTTCGGAGCTGGTCGAATTGTGGGCCAATTTAATAATAATAAAATATTATTTTTTTTACTTTTTCTTTTCCTTTTCTTTTCCTTCTTCTTCTCCAATTCGCTCGAAACATCCCCCCACCGCCTTACTGTTTATCCACCGCCTCTCTCTCTCCCCTTAAATCTCTCCCTCTCTCTTTCAATTACAAACTTCTCTCTCTCTCCTCCCTCTCTTTCTCTCTCTACATTCCCTCTCTCTCTCTCTAACTCTCTCACTACTTCTCTTTCTCTTTTTCTCTCTATTTCCCCTCTCTGTCGTGGCCCAGCACGCCGCCGGCGGCCTAGCACCACCGGCTGGCAGTCCCCTGCGGCCACGGCCGGCCGCAGCCGGCTGCCATGGCCGCGCAGCCGCGCGGCCAGGCACAAGGCAGCAACCGCTGCCCTGTTTTCTCCCTCCCCTTTTCATTTCACTCTCTCTCTCTCTCTCTGACGGTGGGGACCCCGGCGGCCTGGGGCGCCGGAGCGGCGCCGGCGCCGGCGAGATGGCCGCGCCGGCCAGGCGGCCGGGCGGCGGGCGCGCGCAGGCAGCGGCAGCAGCAGCCCATGGCTGCTGCTGCTGTTGCTCTATTGGGTGAAAACCCAATTGGATTCGGGTTTGGGTTAAACCCAAACCCGACCCGTTTGCACTTCAACCCGACCCAATAAGGTATATTTCCTTTTAACCCCTGTAAAATGATAATTTACTTTTAGGCCCCTGCAAAATTACATATAACCCCCTGAATATTTGCAGTTATTACATAATTAACCCCTTTGTATTATTTTTAGTATTCGGGCGATATCGGGAGCATCCGGACTCCAATTCGGGCGATTCTGGATCCGTTGCGATCGTGAGAAAGAGAACTACAGTCCTATGACCAGTTGGTGAGTGTTTTTATTTTATAAATTATCTTTTTAGTCTATTAGTTGAACTTGGTTGCTTTATTAATTACCGGTAAATCCTAATTGGTACACCATATTAAAACATTGTAATAAATACTGTACTTAAATATGCCGGATACCTAATAGACGTAGAGTGTGACACTGGATACCTATTAGGTCATGTTCATGGACCACTGACATCCGGCCCACTATGTCACCATATGTTTGGACACTATCATGTCATGTATCGTATCACAGTAACGTTACTTGCATACGGTTCCACATATACGCTATGACACGACACTGTCACTAGACATGCATGCTAGATACTGTTACTATAATTCACAGGACATGATATTATATGATACACGGACTACCATTATTACATATACTGTTACATGAATTATGGCCACACATTTATATTCCACTAGTACAAGGATACGTACCGCATGTCATATTATTGTTATCATCCTTACACTGATACGATAGTTCACTGTACATGATATTAGACACTGCCCATTGGTATTACTTGTACATATTGCACAGATCCTATGACACGTCTTACGTTCGTATTCATGTACACCACTTCCCGGCATACCGTCATATCCTATACCGTTATCATCATTACATGGATTCTCAGCATATCACTGTTACACGTGCATACATGATTTAATTATTCTTGTCATATGGATCACCGTGTTTATTACATGTATTATTGTTTCATGTTACCATATTCATGTTGTATGATTGTTTCCTGTTACTGATATGGATATTCCTGTTACTGGACATGAGAGCTGTTGATATGCGATTGTGGGAATCCCACATCTATTGTTCCCGTTTCCCGGTATATTGTTCATGTTATCTTGTTCATGTTATATTGTTCCTGATTCCTGTTATATTGTTCTACGCTATCAACAGAGCTCAAGTCCGATTATCATGTTACCCGTATCATGTACAGTAGTTGTTCTTGTTACATTATATACTTGATATAACAGATCATAAAGCTAACTGGGGTATGGGGGAGACTTGACGGTTGATTAGATCTTATCGGGTGATGTACTGGATCCATATTGTTTTCCCACTGCAGGGGACGGTAGTGCTACCTACCAATTGCTCCATGAGCTCTTGTTACTTGATTCATGCTCCCCTCTTAGCGGAGGGCCCTGGTCTTAGCAGCCAGGGGCTTGTTTAAGGCCGTGATCTCGGGTATGCACGGGATACACCTACCCGATAAGAACTCCTCGACCATGGGTTTCCAATTAACATAATAAAACAGTATACACAATAGTGACGTCGGGAACACTTGCTATTTGGTTACTCTCTCGTTTGGATAATGGTACCCGTAGGCCATGTCCGAATGGGTTCGACTGGAGTGCGGGCTCCAGTATGAACTGCCAGTGGTATGGGACACTGGAAGAGAGTAATTAAAATAACAGGCGGTACTGATTGCTACTATTGTCTAAAGAACATGACTTGCCTGATGCATGCTTACTACTTGTTACTGTTCCTTGCCTGATACATGTTTCCTATTGTATAGTTATACTTCTTGTACCTGATCATTTATCTGATATCATGTTACATGTCTATCTGTTACTTTGCCCGACACACGTTACACTTTCTGTAGTAGTTTACTATTCATGCATATGTGCATATATTTTATTTTTTGTATACCTTGCATACATCATTACTGTCTATGCACCACACCGTATGCTAGTTAGGTAGCATATGCGCATCTACATGTTCACTGCTATCACATCACCACTCGCATGTACACTCGTCACCACTAGATAACATATATATTATATAAACTGGGTACGATTAGGGACATGACCTGATGATAACCGGTTAGGTAGTGATGGTATTAAACGATGACAGATCTGTATATCACTACTGCTTACATGTATATATATTTCTACTGCTTATGATATGCTTATTATATGGTATACACCATCATATATCTATAGTAGTATCATGCTTGTAGTACTATAGTATATATTACTGCCTCCTTCATTTTACCACTCACTAGGTCGCTTTCTGACGACCCTGAGTTTGCGTGCCCAGATTGGAGATCCGCGTACCTTAGTATCTGAGAGTGCCTTGGAGTCACATAGGAGATTCCTCATCGAGACACTTCATAGGTATCTTTATGATTTATTGTTGTTATCTTATTTGTCCCTATTTTTCCTATCTGTTATGATCACTCACCTTTTTCTGCAGGTATTCTTGTACTTATTTCATGTTGGAACTCAGGTATATAGAGATTATTTACTGTACTGAGGCTTAGCGTACGTACGTGGGGTTTTCCGCCTTGCGTATGTACGTCGCCATAACGTCTCCGTATCTTTAGGATCGGGGCGTTACAAGAATACAACAATTTAAACAACAAATAGAACGGTCAACTTAAAAACAAGAAGTGAAACTAGATTCCCAATGAAGAGATCTAGAACTTCTCCTCTTAATTCTTCTAGATTAAGAGTTGAAGTGCACAAATGCCTTCTTGCTTGAATGAGGGAAATTGACAAGTTGAATAATGTTGGCCCAAAAGTCCATCACTCTATTTTTGATGATAACTAACTCATATAGGTATAGTACTAATGATCTTGTAGTGTTTAAGTTTCAAATATTAATCAAGATCTTAATTGGTGTTTAGTTTCTTTAAAGCTAACACATGGTGATTCAATAGCTCAAACTTATAAAACACATCTAGTATTCAAAATAGAGTCTAACTTGGAGAATCAAGTTTAAATCAAGTCTATTTGGAGAAGAAGATCTATAAGAAGACTTGTCCAGAGTTTGTGAGTTTAGCTCTCTTGTAAAGAATAAATTAGTTTTGATTACTCAAGCTTACACATACACAAAATTTTGATTTCAGTTTAACCGGTTTACGTTTCATATTTTGCTTTTCATCAAAAACAAGTTCATATCATTTTATTTGTGTATTCATACACTATTGAGTTTCAAATATGTTTGAACAACTTGTTTTTGTATTTATAGAGTTTTGAAAAAACTAGTTCACATGTTTATAATATGTGTTGATCTTTTATCAAACATAGTTGTGCTCTATTATTTTTACATGAACTTAGTTTTGTAGAATTTATAAAGATTTATTTGATTTAAAAAGATGTTCAAAATATTTCAAAATACTCTTTCTGGGTATTGTCGGGCGACCAAACGGTCAGCTGATAGCAATAACGGTCGACCTCACGGTCGACCAACGTGCACCAACATGCATAGCCCAAGAAAGTTAGGAGATCGATCGACCGACCGGTCAATTGACTGTCCTTGTAAAATTCTCGAGTTTCATCGGCCGACGGCTGGTCGACAGACAATCCCCAACGGTCAAAATATGACCGTTGATGGTCGACCGACAGGTCTCTCTGATCTGTGTTTTGAGCCTAATGGCTAATTTTTTTTTTTTGGCCAATATAAATGGGTTTTTGGCCAGATTTTTTAAAATTTTTTTGAGGAGCAATATTTCCTACATTCTACAGAGTTTTTAAGCAAAGTTTTTAAAGAGTTTTTGAGCTCTAAATCCATATCTCTATTTGATTTCAAAAGTTTTGGAAAATCAAAGAAAACAAGTTTTGGGAATTTCTAATTTCAAGTTTAAAATTTCTATATTGTTCAAGAAGTTTTCCCAAGTATTTTCTTTTGTACTTCATTTTTAAAATCTTTATTTTCTCACAAGCTTGTGTTATTCATTGTAAAATCTATCCTCTATGATCTCGTATTGTGAGAGGTGTTGTTCGTGATTTTTGTGATCAACAAGTGTTATAACTACTCTTTTTTATGTGCTTTGACTTTCTGCCTTCCCTATTGTGTAGAGGTGATTGCTTTGTGCATAGGCTTTGTGTATCTTCTTATGTAGAGTATTGGGTTTGTATCCTTTGTAAAATCCTTAGTGGAGATAGTAGAAATCCTTCAGTGGTGAAGGCGGGGACATAGAGCTTGGTGCTCGAATCTCGAAACATATCCTTATGTTTGCGTTTGGCTATCTCTCCAAACTCTATTCTTTTTATATCCGCATTGCTATTGTTATTCATCTATACATGCTTGATATTGTGCAAACACTTGTATCATTCCAAGAGAGCTCTTGAAGCACCTCAACTCTTAATTTAGAGAAATCTTGAGGAGAAGTTCTAGAGCCCTTTACCGAGAATTCGGCTTCTCTTTGGATATCACTTGTGATTAATTTTGTTAGAGTATAATTTTTAATTCCGTATTATTTGTTATTAGATTAGCACTATACCTATTCACCCCCTCTAGATGTACTTTCAATTGGCATTAGAGGTAGTGCTTCTGATATTCGGTTTAACAACCCAGGAGTGATCCTATATTTACTAATCATATTTGCTTCACACACTCATGAATTATCTTAATCCACATATGTTTGATGTTTCTAATATTGTTATGTGAAAATTAAAATGAGTTCATATCTTAAAACCTTAGGATTATATGTTTATCTTGCCACCACTAAGAAATCATATATTGAACATGGCAAATACTTGAGTCTAATGCACAAGTCATGATTGCACCAAAGAAAACACTTAGCAATACTCGTCTTTCTATGATTTCTCATTTTGTTTCCGCTTTTGTACTGTGGAACACGTTGATCTCTCTCGAAGGACAAGATCCAAATAATTTGGAGAGAAAATCTAGTGAAGATGATTCCAGCCAAGCTCGCTTCATGGTACAAGAGAATGACTCCCTAAGTAAATTCGGAAAGTAATCTTGACGATTGTGCTAGTACATCTAATAATAATATGTCTAGTGAGGTTGCACACATGTTAAATGAAAAATTTTTCATGTTTTGTGAAGATATATTGAGAAAATATAAATTGTTGAAAAATAAGAATTTGGATTTAAAGAAAGAAAATGAATTTTTGTCTTAAAAATTAGATTGTGTTTCATATGAAAAAGATTCCTTGAAGATTCAACTTGATTTTATTTTAAATGAAAATGAGATTTTGAAAGAAAAATGATTTGATTTCTAAAGAAAAGAATGTTACTTTAAAATAATATGATGCCTTATCTTCTATACTTGATTTTGTTTGAAAGAAAACGATTCTTTAAAGAACCAAATTGTTTTAATCTCAAAAGAGAAGGATTCTTTGAAAAATATTTTGTTGGAAAAGGAAAAAATTTCTATTCCTACTTTCAAAGAAAAGGATTTTATTTCTCATACTAGTTTTATTTCTTATTCCATTATTGAAAATGATATTTGTGCTTTAAAGAAGAATATTGATTGTTTGGGCTCCACTTTGAGCCAATGTGCTTTTGACCATACTAGATTGGAATCCATATTTCAAAAGAAACAAACTCCATATGTTTCATGCACACCCTCCATGGCATACACCACATGCACACCATGTTCACACACATGCCACCATGTATACTAGAGTGTACGCTTGTACATATTGTGACCACAAAGGTCACCTTGTAAATTTTATTATGATAGATTAAATTCTTCAAATTTTGCATGTAAAAGTGTTTGGATTCGCAATGGTACTAACCTTCAAGGACCCAAGAGAGTTTGGGTACCAAAATTCACACCGTTATCTTTGATGTAGGTGTGGGCTCTCACAAGAGGTGAGTGGCTTGGTGCATTGGTAATGGATGCAATCGGAGCTTAATGTATCATAACCATGGATGCATCTCTATCAAGGAGTTTAGAGGGGAGGAACACATACTTTTAAAGAAATAGAAACTAGCCCTACATGTGTTGGTAACTATCTCTATCCTCCATTTATATTATTTCTATATAATAATGATTTTTAACATATTATAATTTGCATGATTATGTTTATATGTTTAAATGCAATTGTTGGTAAAACCTACAATGCAGTTGTATAGCATTTGAGATACACCATTGATCTTAACATGATTCATATCCCTTGTGTATCATTTGTGGTTTAGCTATATATGTACATGCTAGTTTTGATGATTCTTGCATTTGCACATATTTTCGATTTATAATGATTTTTTTTTTGTTCTTATTGTTGGCCCAAAGGCCCATCACTCTAGTTTTGATGATGATCAACTCATATAGTTATGGTACTAATGATCTTGTGTTTAATTAGTGACAGATTTATGATCAAGATCTTAGTAGGTGTGGAGCTTCAACAGAGGATTTTAAGTCATGTTTTGAAGTTAGCACCGGTTGATTCACGAGCCTATGCATCAAGACCACATCATGAGTCAAGCTCGATGGATCGCGTTTGGACCAAGTCAAGAGGATGAGAAGACTTCAAGAGAAGACTTCAAGATCAAGACTTGTGTCTAGGTATAAGATTTTTGTTTTTAGATAAAATGTAAAGGATAGAATAGTTGGTGGATTGCTCAAGTTTATATCACACACACACTCTTGATTTATATGTCTTTTCATAAAAGAATTTTCAGTTTAGAAAAGACTTTCATTTTGAAAAATATCATTTTGGTTCTTGGTATTTCTATATATACATATCTTTAACCAAAACCAAGTTTTATGCTTAATGTCAAAAACATAGATATTTCATCTTAATTGTGTAGTGGATCATATCCATACACGCTATGCTTTAATGAGTTCAAAATATCTTGTTTTTGTATTTGATAAAGTTTTGAAAAAATAAGTTTTAGAAAAATACAAGATTATTTCTAACAGTTTTCTCCCAGGTGCTGACCGAGAACTGGCTGACAGGCCAGGTCGGTCGACCGCACGGTCGACCGACGTGCACAGAGCCGTGCACGTCTGGCAGTGCAGTGGGCCTGTTGACCGGACCAGAGAGCAATGCTCTCTGGTATCTGGGCGGTCGACCGGGCGGTCGACCGGACGGTCGACCGGTGGCTCCAACGGTCGGATTTTTGACCGTTGGCGGTCGACCAGCCGGTCGACCGACAGGCCTGACAGACCCCAACGGTTAGTTTTTCCTAGCCTATATATTTGGGGGTTTGGTCATTGTTTTTAGCTAAGATTTCTAATGGACTTTGAGCCAGTTTTTCCTACTTCATTAAAAGAGTTTTCTCCACTAAATAAAGAGCAAATACTTCCAATCAAAAGGAAGATTTTATCAAGAGTGTTTATAGTGATTCTTTGAGTTTCCTCCACCTTTCTCATCCTAGTTTTCTCACACAAACACTTGAGCATCCATTGATTATTCATTCCATAGGAGTGTTGTAGTGAGAGTGCTTTTAGGTGATCAAAGAGTTGTGATCACCAAAGATCTTTTCTTTGTACTTTGAGGAGGCGGGCAAGTGTGCTCGCGGTGGTTTAGAGTTCGGTTGTGAACTCTTGGTTTGAGGTGCGACCTCGGCAAGCTTGTGGGGCTTGCGTGTGTACGGGACTAGGGAGTCCGAGGGCTTGTAGGTGTTGCGGCACCGAGGAGTGATCCATTGGGATCAAGCATAGTGGAAATCCTTCGTGTGTCGAAGGCGGGGATGTAGAGCAAGTGTGCTCGAACCTCAAAATAAATTCCTTGTGTTTGCGATTGCTCTCTCTCTCTCTCTGTATCCATTGTTATATCTTGCATGCTTACTTTGTGCTTATCTTTACATGCTTGATATTCATATTGTGCTTAATTGATATACTTACTTGGGATTGTTGCTAACACTTGTATTCAACCAAGAGAGCCAACGCGGCACCTCAACCTATATCCAGGGGAATCTAGAGGAGTTAGTCCAGAGCCCTTCACGGGGAATTCGGCTACACTCTTGTGTTAGACATAGTGTTTAGTGTAAAAAATTTAATTTGGTCATATTTGGTTTTAGCTTCCGCATCATTTAGCATTAAGTGACCATTAGATTAGCCATCACCTATTCACCCCCTCTAGGTGATTTCTCAATTGGTATCAGAGCTAGTGCTCTTGATTTGGGTCTAACAACCTAGAGTTAAAGATCCTCATTTGTAGGCTAATCACATTATTTGTGCACACACCATGGACTTCATGTCACCACCCACTTTTGATATTATGCAATTAGGAGTCCTACTTTATCCTTCCTCCTACTTCCCTAGATTTTAAATTAATAATTTAAACTCTAAGTTTAGATTAGGTTAGATAAGATAGATGCTTCTAAATTACTAAAATAAATCATGCATGTGAGCTTGTGGGCTTTTTGGGCTTTTGGGCTTCAATTATTTATTCTTTAATTACTTAAGGCCTGCACAACACTAAACAATAAAACGTTACGTAGCAATACTTTATAAAAGAATAAGTAGGAAAATATGATGATAAATATGCACTTTTGACTACCTATCAAAATTCCAGGAAGCTCGGACCAAATTGGGAGGGCCCATACACAATAGTCGCCAGAGGAGGCAAAGGGTCATACACACTGGCTGATCAAGACGAGAAGACGCTTGACAAGCAATGAAATTCTTTTTTTGAAATGATATTATGTATGAAATTCAAATACATTCAATGAAAAAATTCACTATAGCTTTGCCTCTCTTAATAAGCATTTCAATAGTGTCCAAGTCCTTTCCTCGACAACACCTCTGATGGCCCATCTCAGGCTCTCACCCTGACATTCGGCCTACCCATGGCTATGACCATGATAATGCTCTCCTAAAAGATGGAGACGCTCCTAATGGTCAAACTCGACCCACAATGGACGCTCTCATCAAAGACGAAGAGCTTTTAGCAGTCAAACTCGATCCATAATGGACGATCTCCTGAAAGACAGAGATGCTCCTAATGGTCAAACTCGACCCACGATAGACGCTCTCTTGAAAGACAGAGATGCTCCTAATGGTCAAACTTGACCCATATAGATGCTCTCCTAGAAGACAGAGACGCTCCTAAAGATCAAACTCAACCCACGATGGACATCCTCCCAGAAGATGGAAATGCTCCTAGTCATCAAACTTTACCTACGGTCACTTAGATATCAGGTCCTCACTCTGTAAATTTAGGCTATATAGTGACTCCTGAAAATTAAAGTTTCTTTAATGGATCCAACAGTTCAGCCCACACGAAGGCACTCCTGAAAAATGGAAGTGTTCTAGGGCTAACTCCTACAACCGATGTCGGACTCATCCGCAATGATAACTAAAGGAACCACAGAGATATAGAAAAGAGTCACCTAGGAGGCAAACCCCCTTAGCTGCTAACTCTCACTCCCTCGGGTAGAACACAGTCAGACAATAATATAACATGAGTTCCAAGTATCTTCTGGTGGCATCATTTCCCTGAGGACTTCAACATCGGGGGCATCCCCAGGATCATCGTCACTCAAAGGACTTCATCTCAAAGGTCAAGTCACGGGACTACGGCTACCCCGTGCACTGGAAGAGGCTTTCTGCTTGGCTCTGTCTTCCTCTTCAGGATTGGAGCCTCCACCCACAGTTGCCATTATTGCCTCTAGCCCCGACAACCAAAGTCAAGCACTCATTCTGACGATGGTCCCGACGACTTTCTAAAACTAAGTCCTAGTGTAACACTTAGTGAAATCTCAAGAAGGATGCAACAATTAGAGAAAAACACTTCATAAACAACATCTTATTGATCAGTGGATAAAAGAATTGCAATACAGTGCTACGCAAAAGGCAACCCGGGCATCGAGCAGCAAAGACCTCTAACCACCCTCTCTCGTCGGGCACTTGATTGTACTCCAAAATTGTATTTTTATCATCACTTTTACGCATATCTTTGATCATTCCTTTATTAATTAATGCTTTTAACCCTCTTTTTACTTATGGTGTATAGAAATTCAATAAAAGGAGATAATGAGTAGAAAAAGCTTTTATCCTATCTAAAGTTAGATTTTAAATTAAATTGAATCCAAAGGAGGAAAGGATTAATCTTCATCTCTGAATTTTAAGTTTAATTTCAGAAGATAAAGTCCTAGAAGATGAATGGGATAAAGCTCTTTTTACAAGAATTGAGGAGGATAATTCAAATTAAATAGAGTTCAAAATTAATTCAGACTCGGATTCAGACTGTACACCTTTTAGTATTCAGATCATACCTTTCTCTACTGATTTTTAAATCTCATGATTCAAGATGCTACATAAATAAGACGTGAAGGACTACAATTCTTATGTTTATCACTCTGTCCAATTCAGCCGTCTAATGATCATATCCAGTGATCAACATGCCAACTTACTGCAGGATTGAATTTTCATATTGAATTAGAAAATTTTTTAATTTGTATCCTAATGTGATTAGCTTTCAAGTCTATTTAAAGATCTTAAGTCTCTCATAATCTCTCATCTTACATCAGATATCAAAATTAGAGTTTTTCTTTAAATCTATTTTCTTTTCGAATTTTTATTTTTGCACAAGGAGGAAGACAACTCTTATAATTGATCGTGACAATCAATAAACAGGTTTTATCTTTCTCATATCTTTGTTTAGTTTTTAATTTTGCTTTCTCTTTATTTTTTTTATTTCTTGCTTTCTTTTACTTCCTATGTTTACCATGAGTATCTCTCATGGCTTGCTAATATATCACCATCACATCTAATGTCTAGTAGATAACCGGATTAGATCATATGCATGCCTACACCAATGTTTATTTTTGAAGACTCATTAGGATAAGCAACTAGTTTAAACACTTCTTTATTGTTCTTCTTAATCTACACTTGATAAATATCTTGATATTTTAATTTTCAACTTTAAAAAGTATTAGGGTTAAAGATTTGCTTGTACTCTAATGATCTTTCTTACTTTATACTTGACCGACAATCTTAATATTGTAATGTTACATCTTGGTTAGTGCTATTTCAACCCGTATCCTAGTTTCTGTTCCCTGTATTACTTGATTTTGTGGTAGAATATCATGTTTAGGATTTGAAGTGATTAATTATCTATCTAGCATTAGCATGTATGGTGGTCGATTATTAGTAAGCTGTGAATCATTCTTTTCGTTTAATTCTTTTTCCACATATAATTCATCCTTCTTTTCTAAGTTCTTTAAATAGAGAAGATAATAAGAAGACAATATTGCCGAAAAGCTTCCATCATATCTCTCCCTATGGTTCGACCTGTTTAGCTCTTACTACAGCGGTTAAATTGCGAAGATTTAGAGTTGAAACTAATCACATACACTTATCATATTCTCTGCATTTTTTTTGGTATTCAGCGCTCAAGTAGAACAGTAGAGACACAGGGTCCTTCCTTAAGCCAAGATCGGATACTCCTTCATCTTCATCCCCAAAGTCACTTTAGGAGTCCTCCGAGTCGGAGCCATCTAGATAAAAGTCACCTCGAGAGGGGTGAATAGGTGAATGCTAATCTAATGCGAAAATGATAATTAAAACAATAATAAAAATGGTTAACTCAAAATTAAAAGTGAACTCAGATTCCTAATTAAAGGCTATAAAACTCCTCCTCTTAAATTCTCTTGAATAAGAGTTGAGGTGCACAATTGCCTTCTTTCTTTGATGAGGAAAATTGACAAGCATGAATAATGCAAGCAATATATAGCAAGTAGAATAAAGAACAATAAATTCAATAAAATAAGAATGAGCAATAGAGTATGAGAAAGAGTGAGAAATGGCAATCACAAAGTTAAATAATTTATTTTTAGGTTCGAGCAACTCACTCTACGTCCCCGCCTTCATCGCGTGAAGGATTTTCATTATCCACTTAGGATTTCCATAAAGGAACCATAACAATAATTGTTTACACAAAACCCGAAGCTACAACTCTAACCTTCAATCCTCTACACAAGTGGTACCACAAAGCTAATGAAGTTTATAAGCTCTTGGTGAACTCAAAGATCATAAACTCTCTCTTTATAGCTAAAAACCTGTAGAAAATTCAGTGAGAGAAAATTCAGTTGAGAAGAATGAACTTGATAGCTCAAAACTTGCAGAATTGATTTGGAATTTAGAGCTCTTGAAACCTAAAAACTTGAAAACAAAAACATGATTATTCTTGTAACATTTTTTTCTCTCGATAAAAACTTGTTTTAAAATCCTCTATAAATGACCCATATATAAGGCAATAGGTAAATATCATTAGAGGGAAAAACGGAGCTTAATACAAGTGATTGGATCCTAAAATAGCAAATATATTTGTTGGGAAAAAGTTAGAAAATAAACAGATTCAAAAACTAGCCATTATTGTAGCAGAGACAGGTCAACAGTTGATCGGCTGATCGGCCGACAGGTGAGTCCAAAAATAGTCGTTGCCTGTGTCAGTCGACTGATTGATCGACTGACCCACAAACAGCGAGTAGGGAAAGTTCGACACTGTAGTCAGTCGACCGGTCGGTTGACCACAAACCAAAAACAAAGAGCACCTTTAGGTTTGGCGGTTGACCAGTCAATCGCTCAACAAACATGCACAGACATGTTCATGTTTATATGCATAAAAGGTCGACCACTCGGTCAACATGAACTTGTATAGAGACTCTGCACCTAGAGCGGTCGACCTAGCCTAAAAACTAACTTAAATAAGATTTGATAATGCTAACTGATTTTAAATACACTATACATATATTAAATAGTTTTGGTTAGATTTAAACTATGAAATATATGTATATGTATCGACACAAAATTTGTAACAAGAAATATTGAACATGGATGAATAAACTATTTGAAAAGTAACTTTATTTAAAAGCTAAAAATTAGATAAAAATCTTTTGTGTGTATGATGTATTCTTACGCGTCAATTCAACACCCTAAACTTAAACATTCTATATTCTTATAAGGATTACTCAATCTCTAAGTCTTCTTCAAGTAGGCTTCTTAGAAAATTCACACTTTAGACGTCGGAGTTTGAATCCCATGCTTGAATCAACTTGAGTACTTCAACACCTTCCTTTTGAGGAAGAATGAAATTAAATCGTAACTCTTGAAGCCAGATAACTCAAACATTCCTGAACTTGATTGATGCCTTATAACTACATGAGTAATCATCAAAATAAAAATCAGTGATAAGACCCTTGGGCCAATAATCTCCCCTTTTTGATGATGACAAAACACATGAGTTATTTATCAAAATAATATGAAAAGCTTGAAAAACTCCCCTTAAAATTATGCTTATTTAAAATCAAGTTCAATATTACTAAAAAGAATATGTCAATATAATCAAATCACATGCATGCCTATATAAAAAACTTAATAATTAAGAACAATATGCAGAAATATCCATCCATCCATCCATTCCTCCATCCACCAAAAAAATATGCAATAAAGAATAAATTGAAAAGCTCAATATTGCAGAAAACAACAGAATGGATTTAAATAAATCTAAATAACTATACTACTTAACTACTTCTCCCCTATTTTGTCATGCATCAAAAGGGAATATATACCTAATTTAAATTAGGAGAAAATCAATTTTGAAAGCATGTAAACACCAATTGAAAAACCAAACATTAAATCAACTGAAAATTTTAAAATGATACCAATTGAAAATAAAGTCCAATGATGTAGATTCATGATAAAAACAAAAAAATTAGGCATAAAAAAAATCATGTAACCATCATACAAACATTTAGTTTACCACAAATAAAGAAAAATCTATTATAATCAAGTGGTTTGTAAAAATTTAGCCATTTGAAAATCGATAAAAATATAATCAATTTCAACATCAGTTTTCTCATAATGATCTCTAAGAAGGCGATATCGAATCTCTATATGCTGGGTTTTACCATGCTGATTTGCATTCTTAGTCATATGAATAGTACTAGTATTATTACAAAAATCTTAATATGATTATAATGCAAATCATAATCAAGAAGAGTATGCTTCATCCAAAGGACTTGTGCATAACAAGCCCGGTGGTTATATACTCCGCCTCTGTAGTTTGTTGAGTCTTCAGGAGATCAACGACAAACACAGCATTCTGCAAAGGATGAAATAAGATTGAGCCTAACATTTACAAGAAAAGCTAATCATTCTAAACCAGCATAACTTATCCGGAGGAAGTCATCCTTCTATGTCCTCAATTGGTCCTCCAACAGGAGCCCCCTGAATTGAAAGTAAACTTAGAGGGGGGTGAATAGGTGTAAGCTAATCTAATGACAAATGATGCGGAATAAAAACTTAATGTAACACACTTAGTGTAACCAAAGAGTGTAGCCGAATTTTCGGTGATGGGCTCTGGACTATCTCCTCTTGATTCCTCTGAATAAGAGTTGAGGTTCTATATGAAGCTCTCTTGGCTAAACCCAAGTAAGGCACACAAACAAACACAACCAAGCATATAAGTATGAATGAGCAATATGAATGATGCAAGACACAATATAAATGAGAGAGAGTTAAGAGAAAGTGGATCAAACGCAAACACAAGATATGTTTTTGAGGTTCGAGCACACGCTCTATGTCCCCGCCTTCGCATAGAAGGATTTTCACTAATTCGTCCACACATGACTTCCCACATAGGGAACCTCCACTGAGGATTTGGAAAAAACAAAATGAAAATATACAACTCCTCTCTCAACCTATACAACCGCTCACTAGAGGCAAGGCACAAAACAAATCACCTCTACACTTAGAGGGATAGGCATTTAGCCAAACAATGATCAACCTCACAAATGAGGGATAGGCACAAAGCCACACAATCACAATCACCTCACACTTGAGGGATTCCAACACAACCTCCACTATCACCTCTCACTAGAGGGATATCAACACAATCATCTCTCCCTAAAGGGATGTCACAAAGCAAGGAGGAATACAACACTTGGTGGTCTCTCTCAACCACAAACCAATTCTCTCACAAAATAATGATCCTATAGATAGGATAGATAGATAAGCTCAAGTGTGAGAAAATAAAGAGTTTGAAAATCAAAAACACAATGAAAAACACTAGGGAAAACTCTAGATAGAAATGTAACTGAAGATCAAAACAATTCCCAAAGACTTTTTTTTCTTTGATTAAAACAAATAAAGATAAAATCTTTAAACCCAAAACTCTTTTAAAACTTGCTGTTAAAACACTTAAGAAGATGAAAATTTTTGCTCTTAAAAATCATAATCAAAACACCCAAGGATATGGGGTATTTATAGCCTCAATCCAAATCTACCCGTTGGCAACAGGAAAGGGCAGATTTGCCCTTCCAGTCACTGCCCTGTCGACCGCCAACGGTCAAATTTCTGACCGTTGTGCCACCGGTCGACCGGGCGGTCGACCGGGCCTGGATTCAGAGAGTAACAGCTCTCTGGCTGGTCGACCGCCCAGTCGACCGGAGCTGGGTACAGAGAGCAGAACTCTCTGCCGTTGACTGGTCGGTCGACCGGGACCTTTTCCAGAGAGCAGAAGCTCTCGGCGGTCGACCGACCCGGTTGACCAGCCAACCAGCCTGGCTACGTGCATGTCTGTGCACGTTGATCGACCGGTCCGGTATACCGACTTCTGCCTCGGTCGACCGGCAGACAGCCAGGTCTAACATTAAGGGATTGAAAACTTGGGTTTTTTTATTATCAAATAAATCTCATAAATCACATAAATTCTACAAAAATTAGTTCTTATTAGATCTTTGTACAAATATGTGTGACAAAAATTTAACACATATTACAAACTATTTGAACCATTTTTGTGAGATAGAAAATTTGTCTTAAACCAAAATTCGTATTTTTCAAAAACTAGGATTTTGAAATGGAAAACTAATTTTTCCAAAACACAAGTAAATACAAAAATATGATATTTAAACAACTTTTAAGCATGTTGTATATGGATTGAATCCAATATACATGAAAGGTATTATATCTATGTTTTTGACATGAAATCCAATATTGGTTAAATTGAAAACAAAAAACCAAATAAACTTAAAACTTTAAACATGTGTGTGTATTGTGAACTTAAGCATATCAACACTAACTAATCTTTACACAAGATCTAAACAAACTAACTAAAACAAACCGATGTCTTCTTGTAGAACGTCATCTCCAAGCCAACTCGATCCAAACGCGATTCATCGAGCTTGACTCCAGCTGAATACTAGATGTGAACTTGACGCTCGAGCTCTTGAATCACCATGTGAAAGCTCCAGAAATACCTTTGTTGAAGCTAATCACCTACTAATATCTTGGTTAAATATTTGAAACTAAATATCACAAGATTATTAGTAAACTATAACTCCATGAGTTAATCATCATCAAAACTAGAGTGAAGGGCCTCTGGGCCAACAATCTCCCCATTTTTGATGATGATAAAACTCATAGAGTTATATATGCATGGATTAAAGTTAAGCTTTATAGAAGCTCCCCATTAACTCATGCATAGCAATAAACAATAAAGATATGTTATGAATGCTTAACATAGATATGTATAAACATGCATAAAATAAGGAAATGAAACAAACATGATCTTTTATACTAATGAAATAACATGCTTTTGATATCATTTTAAAATAAATATGTTCTTAAAAATAATGTTGCTCTTAATACCAACAAAAGCTCTTGATACAAATAAAACAACAAAAGATGCTCTTGATACCAATACAAACAAAAGATGTTTTTGATACCAATGGTAAAAGATAACAAATTTAAACACATATGCATATAAAACTCCAAAATATCTCTCCCCCTTTTTGTCAATTCTTCAACAAAGGGATACAAACAATAAAGGGCATAAATAATAGTTTTCTCCCTTTTTCCATAAATCAAAACATTAAAGGTATATTTGCTATATACATTCATGAAGAGGAGAGACGTGAAGTTAACCCCCCTGCATACATGCATTTATATGAAAAGAGATGACTAAATGATTAGTCTACAATTCTGCAGTATTATGTCGCATTCTCCCACTGATTTATGAATAAATTGTCGATCTAAACCGTGTTTTGGTCTTTATTGCATGTAGATCCAAGTTCAAAGGCAAAGATGGAATAAGAGCTTGATGAAACCCAATTAAGGGTAATTAAATCCGCATTACTTGGAGGCCAAGCAAGGGATTATCTAGAAGATACATTGAACCTAGCCTCTTGCGCACATCAGACGGATCTGCGGACTAAATTACCCGAAAAGGAATATACCAGGAAGCATCTTGAGGCCCGACGGAACCCCGGACCAAAACCAGGGAGTCCCTCCCTGGTTTTGCCGCGGATCTGCGGCAAGAGCTGCGGATCCGCGGCTTGTTAGTGGAGCCACGCGTCGATTTTCTACGCGTGGCCCCGTCTCGTCTTCTAGAAGCATCTTTCGCCGATAAAAGCCCCTGCAGTGGCCCAAAACGCAAGCAGTCTTCGTTTTTAGGAGTAGGCTCAGATTTTAGGAGAAATTTAGTGTAGTGTAGGTGCTTTTCATTTCTCTTCTCTTGTATTTTTATTTGTTTTTAGATCATTATAGTAGGGCTGAGTGATTCATAGAGAGAGATAGTGAGGGATTGATGTAATAGATAGTGATAGTCTATGTAAAGATGCCTCCTTTCTCTTCCAATGTAATCTCCTTCATCTTCTACATGATTTCTTGCTAATTTTTCTTCTCATGGCAATCTAACTACTAACCACTAACCATCTAACCACTTACTTGATAATCCACATGAATCGGGTAGCCTCCATAAGGCTTTGTTCTTGCAAGAGCCATTGATGGCTCATGATGATGGGTTCTAACATCTAACTTGCTAACTTGCTAACCAAGCTAACTTTCTTTTATTTTCATGCTTTCTTTTAATTGTTGATGAGTGATGCTTGTATTAGCTTGATCTTGATGCATGTTTTGATTGTGATAAACCATCTATGTGCCATGCTTTGTATCGTCTCTTGAAGCCAAGGATTAATGGTGGCCGAGGATCAAAATGTGAGGCAACTATCATGAAGAGGTTAGCATGGTTAGTAGAGTATTTAATAGTTAGTAGCCATGAGTTTTCTTTTTCCTTGTTTTAGAAATCAATTTCCAAAATTCTTTTCTTCCATTTTCATCGTTGTTTTCACCGCCTACTTAGTTTACCTTTGTTCCATCTTCTTCTCTAGTTGTTTTCCAACCACTTCTTATTTTGTTTTCACATCGCAGTTTTCATCGCTCTCCTCACCTACCACATTCTGGATTTATTTTCTTTTCTTTTCATTCTTTTTCATTCTTTCAACAAAGAAGAACTGTTAACAAAAGACGTGAATAGAAACTGTCAATGCTTCTATCGCCTCCCTTCCCTGTGGATTCGACCCGTTAAGCCAATGCTATAACGGAAGTATCGAGGGTAAATTAGCACATTCGAGCTTTTCATCGATTTTACATAAAACACACTTTTGAGTGCTAGTTCCGCCCCGATCAAATTTTTTGCGCCGTTGCCGGGAAGGGAATAGTTTTGATGTCACGTTTTTGTTAACATTGTCTTCTCTGTTTTGGTGTGCAGGACAATCTTTACAGGTGCTTCATATTGCAGAACATAAACTAGCTTTGCATCTCCCTGCTCTAGAAAGCAGAGCCCCAGCTTCTAAACAAAAGCCGCGCAATCGCGACATTTGTCGCGAAAACGCGGCCATTGTGTGAACATTGTATATGTTGTTGTGCTGGGATGTGTGAATTGTAATAGCTAGTAGATTTGTACTGCTATCTTTCTTGCTTTGATTGCCTACACACCATAATAAATAAAAGAACTAAATACGGTAATTGGACGCTTTTAAAACGGTTTAGACATTTGCATTTAGGCACGTGTCAATTCAATTCCAATATACTTTATTTTGTTCTATTGTTGTGATCTGGATGGAGATGTACATATGGCATTGCATATAGCATAGGCCAAAACACGTGGGTGATTTATCGCTTTGTGTTACATTCTTGTCTATATTGCACACTTGTACGATTGAACTTAAGGGCAAACTCCAAACAAGATAAGGTGGGATTTCATCTCCCTTCCTTAGCCTAAAAATCATCTCCCCACTCACACAACCCAAGCCCTAATAAAATTTGAATAGACGTTGGCCCCTAGGGACATCTAGGTCTAGGTCAACCCTACTATTGGCTTGGTTTTGATTTTTTCTTGATTGTTGTTTGATTTTTTCTTTTTGTTTGTGATTGTTTGTGAAATGGAATTCAATAACAACAATTCTTTCAATCCGAATATGAATCCATATTTCACACCAACCCCATTTGATTCGGATAATTCTAACCCGGCGTTTTACAATATGCATCAACCAAATACATCGGGTTGGCCTTATCCGAATCAATACAACCCTCCCCCACATTCTTATGACTATAATTTCAAAAATAATTTCAACTCGTCACAGAGTCAATGGGAATTCACTTCCCCTGAGTTTAATTATCAACCTCCTTGTCCACAATATCCACCTTGTCCACAATTTACACAATGTTCATTCCCCGATTTCGCTTCCTATACTCTTTTTTCTGGACCTCCCATTGAAGAAAAATCTGAGTTTCAAAAGAGAGTAGAAGCCAATTTACAAGAGGCCGAGCAACAACTTCAAGAAACATTAGCCTCTCTAAAACATCTTCAAGAGTCTTACTCAGTTCCACCTCCTTATAATGAACAACCATCTGTCCTGAAACGAGTAAAGAATTCTTGCGTGAGTCCAAGCTTCAATCTCAACACATTTTTGACTCACATTATTCACAAAATTTCCAAAACCAAGATTCTTATACTCCATCTAGAGCAACCACTTGGAGATACATCAAGTCTAGAAAAGAGTATAGAAATCTTGCAGGATTCTATGTTACAATATCAAAAATCACATGTCGAGTCTGTCATAGGGTGGAAGAACAATTGAGTCAATTGTTTAACATTTATAGGAATGAGGAAACTCTATCTTATCAACCTTTGACCAATTCAGCTATGTCAAACTCTATTGATATGACTCAAGACTCTTGTCATTTTGGAAATCAAGATTCAATTTCAGCATACCCACCTGAACTTGTCGAAACTTTAGATCCCATTGACATTTTTGCAAGTTATCCATTTCTTGAAATTGAACTTGAGCATGAATATGATCATGAACCTCAAATTAGTGATTCAATTCTACTTCCTGATTCAATTATGACTCCGGTATCTTCACCTGATTTCAATCCTTTTCCCGAGTCAGTATTGAATTCTGTACCAATCCATTGTGAAATTGAATCACCAATCTTTTATGATGATCATATTGAACTTGACCAATTCCATACTTTTGAAAGTCCCATTGATAAATTGGCAAGTTCTCATTTTTTTGGGATTGAACTCAATGAGGAATGTGACTTTGATCCTCAAATTTGTGATCCATTTCAAATCCTGAATCACTATTGACTTCTGTTTTGTTACCCAATCTGAGTAACATTTTAGAGTCAGTTTTGATTCCCATACCTGTCATTCCTGAACTTGAATCATCACTCTTAAAAAGTCACATTTCATCATGGGGAAATGATTGTGGACTTGAGCTTCATCTTCTTGATTTGGACACACTTCCTGAACTGATCTCGACTCCCGAACCTTTACTTGACTTGAGTTATTTCCTGAGTCGGTATTAGTTCCTGTACTTCCTGAGTCTAAATCAATCATTCCATTCTGGGACAAGAATGTTGATAAATTTGACTCCGAAATTATTTTGAAAATTTGGAAATTAGATGGGGTAAATTTTTTAATAAAAATCATAAATATATACATCTTTCTAGTGGGTTGTATCATGGAGGTTTCTGGTGGGTTCCTCCGGACTCCACGCAAGAATGATTGGGTCGCCTTTCGTGGACCAATCAGGCCGCCACCGGAACCACCACCTTGAGGTGATTTTTCCTTCCCTCTCTATTTGTTTCATGCATACACGATACATCACGATGCATTGAAGATAATGCATGAGATAAGTGTGGGGGAGGGTTTGAGTTTTTAGATTTTCTTTCTTTTACACTTCTTTTAGGATACTTTTAGAAATCTTTCCTTTTGTATAGGAATTTTCTCTTTCTTTAAAAACTTTTTGAAATAAGAGACAAAGTTTTGGTCTATTTTTAAGAAATTAAGATGATCTTAGAATTAAGAAAACCTTAATTATGACATCTTAAATCTAGTTGAAATAATGAATCTTGTTTAAAATTATAGGCTAAGTAAGATAAATTGGAGAGATAATTTTATCTTGAATTTTTGCCTTAGATAATATGCACTTCACACTTACACTTTTTGGGATGGAAACAAAGACCTAAAATGCCATAAAGCAAACAAAAAAAGAAAAATATATATATAAATAAACATCACTTATTAAGCTGGATAATTATGCCTCAAGAAGCATGATTATTCATGCCTAACGGTGGTAAAAAAAAAAGAAACAAATAACCCCCCTTAGTTTTGTTGCCTTGTTTACTTGAGTCCTTAAACCCGAGGGATGTTTTCTCATCTGGTGCCCTAGGACCGTCTGGTTTCGGTGTCATCGGTTATAGGCTCGTTACATGGGTAAACTAGAAAGCCTAAACTAAGGGAAGAAAAAAAAAGAAAAAAATATAAATTTATATAAATAAATGGCTTGATGGTTAGAGTTGAAATGCCAGAAATCTTCACTATCACAATGTGCATATTATCTAGGTATTATAAAAGATAAAATATTCAATCCAATTTGAATTCTTACCTTAATTGAAGACAAGATCTTGCATAGAGACTAAGTTTAAGGAAGAATGATTTGTGGTGGACTTATGACCTTAGATCACTTATTTTTTGTAAAATATACTTCGAAAACTTGTCTCTCTTTCAAAATGCATTTTTAAAATACTACTAACATTTGTCTTCTTTCTTTATGAATTTTGTGGGTGCAATCCGCTGAAACCCTCAGGAGACAACACTCCTCCTCTAGGGTAACCTAGAGGTTTAACGGCTTGTTGCACACGCTCAGTGCAATCGCGTCACCTGCGAAAGTGGTGTAATAACACTTGTAGTATAGTTTTTCTTTTCTTGTTTTGCTCGGGACGAGCAAAAGAATAAGTGTGGGGGTGTGATTAGTCTACAATTATGCATTATTATGTCGCATTCTCCCACTGATTTATGAATAAATTGTAGATCTAAACCGTATTTTGGTCTTTATTGCAGGTAGATCCAAAGTTCAAGGGCAAAGATGGAATAAGAGCTTAATGAAACCCAATTAAGGGTAATTAAATCCGCATTACTTGGAGGCCAAGCAAGGGATTATCTAGAAGATACATTGAACCTAGCCTCTTGCGCACATCAGACGGATCTGCGGACTAAATTACCCGAAAAGGAATATACCAGGAAGCATCTCGAAGCCCGACGGAGCCCCAGACCAAAACCAGGGAGTTCCCTCCCTGGTTTTGCCATGGATCTGCGGCAAGAGCCGCGGATCCGCGGCTTGTTAGTGGAGCCACGCGTCGATTTTCGACACGTGGCCCCGTCTCGTCTTCTGGAAGCATCTTTCGCCTATAAACGCCCCTGCAGTGGCCCAAAATGCAAGCAGTCTTTGTTTCTAGGAGTAGGTTCAGATTTTAGGAGAAATTTAGGGTAGTGTAGGTGCTTTTCATTTCTCTTCTCTTGTATTTTTATTTGTTTTTAGATCATTGTAGTAGGCTGAGTGATTCATAGAGAGAGAGATAGTGAGGGATTGATGTAATAGATAGTGACAGTTTATGTAAAGATGCCTCCTTTCTCTTCCAATGTAATCTCCTTTATCTTCTACATGATTTCTTGCTAACTTTTCTTCTCATGGCAATCTAACTACTAACCACTAACCATCTAACCACTTACTTGATAATCCACATGAATCAGGTAGCCTCCATAAGGCCTTGTTCTTGCAAGAGCCATTGATGGCTCATGATGATGGGTTCTAACATCTAACTTGCTAACTTGCTAACCAAGCTAACTCTCTTTTTTTTCATGCTTTCTTTTAATTGTTGATGAGTGATGCTTGTATTAGCTTGATCTTGATGCATGTTTTGATTGTGATGAACCATCTATGTGCCATGCTTTGTATTTTCTCTTGAAGCCAAGGATTAATGGTGGCCGTGGATCAAAATGTGAGGCAACTATCATGAAGAGGTTAGCATGGTTAGTGGAGTATTTAGTAGTTAGTAGCCATGAGTTTTCTTTTCTCTTGTTTTAGAAATCAATTTCCAAAATTCTTTTCTCCATTTTCATTGTTGTTTTCACCGCCTATTTAGTTTACCTTTGTTCCATCTTCTTCTCTAGTTGTTTTCCAAACCACTTCTTATTTTGTTTTCACATCGCTGTTTTCATCGCTCTCCTCACCTACCACATTCTGGATTTTATTTTATTTTCCTTTTCATTCTTTTTCATTCTTTTAACAAAGAAGAACTGTTAACAAAAGACGTGAATAGAAACTGTCAATGCTTCTATCGCCTCCCTTCCCTGTGGATTCGACCCGTTAAGCCAATGCTATAACGGAAGTATCGAGGGTAAATTAGCACATTCGAGCTTTTCATCGATTTTACATAAAACACACTTTTGAGTGCTAGTTCCGCCCCGATCACTAAACCCTAACCACATAAAGCATAATATGTAATGTATAAAAGGAGATGTGAAGCTCCTACTACATACGTGTATTACATACCAAAGAAAGGTCAATGACTTTAATATGACATACAATCAACATGAATATATATAAGGAGAAGATGTTAAGCTTCCCTTGCATATAAGCAATACAAATCAAAACATTATGATACCAATTGAAAAATAAATTCATTTAGCATGAAGGTATACATCGAAACATCATGATACCAATTGAAAGTAAACAAAACATTTTGAAGAAACTAACAAAAATTTTAATACCAATTGAAAGATATAAACATATAGGAAATCATGATAACAATTGTAAAAATTTGTACCAATTGAAAATAATTTTTCATTAGGAGCATAGGAAAGCAAATGAAAACTAAGATATCATTTTTCAACATAAAGAGTGGGAGTAAAATACTAATTGTAAACAAAACCGATTGAAAGGTAAAACATGAATATTTTCTCCCTTTATGAAATACTAAAGAAAATGATGCATAAGCTTGTATAAGATCCAATTGAAAATTAATTATCATTAAGGACTAAATCAAGCTTAGTATAACTAAAATTTTTGCTTAAAGATATAGAGATATAGTAAGCACAATCAAAACACATATACATATATGAATAATTAAATACCAATCGAAATTGATACTATTTGAAGTTGAAGCATACATATATGAAACAAATATGAGTATACAAAATAAATATCAATTGTGATACCAATTGAAAACACAATGAGAATCAAGTGTATAACTCATAAAAGCCTCCCTATTCATGCACATGTTTAAATTGATTTTCAATATGAGCATACAAGGCATGGTCGCCCATCCAACCACCCTTGATGGGTAGGGGTTTTCAAAAATAAATTTGAAAATAAGTTTAGCATATTTGAAAACTCTACCAAAATGAAGAATACGAACTAGTTTTATGAAAAACTTAAAACTAGTACGAAATCCTTTAAGTAAGGAATAAAACAATAACATATCTATGAAAGCATGAAAATCACACAATCATCAATACTCAAATATCAATAAAGCTCATATAGTCTCATGAAAATAAATCATGAGTAAACATCAAATAATGTGAGTGTACAAGTTTATGTGAAAGACATAGTTATAGAAATAGGCAATTAAGGCTCAATATGAGATTCCTTAAAACTTGAAAATCATCAAAATTTAATTTTCATTAAAATAATACAACTTTAAGGTATATGTATATTTTGTACAAACTAGAATATACATACATATCCAAATATAGACAGTCCACAAAAATATATGCATGAAGGCAAGTGGCTCAAGGATGTATATGTATAACTATTAGTTTAGACAAAATGGACATATACATGAAGCTTAAACACAAACATGAAAATATGCATAAAAATAGGTAATACAAGTCAAAATGCATGAATCATCAAACTAGGCTATACTAGTACATCTAATGAGTACAAATGAGCAATCAAGCATAAATATTTAATAATCTATTTGTGGCTTACTAGTTATATAAGTATATACTCAAGTTTTAATGAAAACTAACATCTAAACATGTAATCAAAACATGAAGCATAAAATGAAAAACATAAATCAACATGATCATTAGGTAAATGCACATGTTATTAGAGCTATGATATACATAGTAGATAAACAAATGTGAGAACACAAAAGTATAGATCTATATAAATATGGGTATATCTCAATTACTATACATGTATGTCATTAATCTAATTATCATGGCATTTAACATAATAATCAAGAAACATCAAAACATGATAAAAATCAATGACATGAAAGCATACAAATATAAATGGGAGTTAGATATCGTTACTAAAACTAAGAGGTACATCTCTATGTTTCCAAACTAAGGTGGTCTTGCCACGAAACTCCTCTTAAAAGTGATGCATCCAAAATAATCACCATTAAGCTCGAAATACATCCACCTCAAGGCACCATCACTCTCACGTTAAGTGAGAGCCCATACCTACATCAAATAAAATAGGGGTGGATTTTAGTACTCATACATTTTTTTGGGTCCATGGGGGTTAGCTCCTTTCCTAACCCAAACACACTTATTTGCTAAATTTTCATTATGTACTCTATCATACTAAAACTTAGCAAGGTGGCCCTTACGTCCACAATGAAAAGTCACCTAGAGGGGAGGGTGAATAGGTGACAATGCTAATCAAGGGCAAATTAAAAAATTAAAGCTACAAAGATCACCAAGCAAGAGTCACAAGATGAATGCAAGCAAGTAAGTATGACAATGAATATGATGAGCAATTATAAGAGCAAGCAAAGTAGAATAATAATTGCAAGAATGTAAACCAATCGCAAACACAAAGATATGTTATCGAGGTTCGAGCACCCAGCTCTACTCCCCGCCTTCCCCAGAAGGATTCTAGCTACTTCCACTATCACAAAGATCAATTACAATGGAGTACCCAACTCCTACAATCTCAAGAACAAGTAATTTCCTTGGTAGTCAAAAGACCACAAACTCTCTCTTTCAAATATCTCTTCCTTACAAAGGTCCTTAGAGAATATTGAGTAGGAATGAAGCTCTTGTGTAAGGTGAAAGAAAATCAAATCAGAGAGTATCACAAAACCCAATTCAGAAAATGAGTGAGAATGTTAGCACAAAAACCAAGAAACTAGCTCTTTTGAATTTCTCAAACTTTTGAATTTTCTCTTGAAAATTGTTGTAATCAATCTCTCCCTAAGCACCCCTATTTATAGGAGAGGGCTAGGTTAAGAGATAAAACAAACTTAAGGCTAATAAAGTAATGTTAGGTCCAAACTAAATCTTTAAACGAATTTTTAACATAAAAGACAAAAATAAACAGCCCTTAAAAATATGCCCGTTACTGTTCAAACGGTCGGATCGGTCGACCGGGCCGGTCGACCGAAGTATAAAAATTTGACCGTTACAGGATATCGGTCGACCGACCCGGTCGACTGATACAAACTGTGAGCAAAAAAAAATAATCCGGTCGACCGCCTCGGTCGACCGACAGACATGCACACGGATACGTGCATTCTGCCAGGGCTTCGGTCGACTGGTCCGGTCGACCGGACCAGACTGTCATAGGCTCGGTCGACCGACCCGGTCGACCGGCTCAGGTCAAAAAGCCAAATTTAAAAAAGAATTAAAAGAGGATTTTGATTTTATCAAAAATACTTTTGAACAGGGATTAGTATAAAACACAAATATATATCTGTAGGCAAAATCTTGTATGCAAAATATTTTTGTATAATTTATAAGAAATTATTTTGGAAAGAGCATGTGCGCAAAAAAAAAAAAAAAACGTGTGTGATGGAGCTTCAAACCTATCCACTATTCTTTAACATACTATAAACTGAAAAACAAATTACATGAAGACTTCTAGTGCTATCTTCAAGTCTTTGAGCCATCCAATGCATTGCTAGAGCCTTCTCTTCTTCGATTTCCTTAATGTGCAATTTGCCTTCCTTGCTTTGTGGAACTTAGAAGTTCTTGCAATAGCTAAGCGAATGGACTCTAAACATGGTACAAAACCTGAAACTCATCTAGAACAAATGATTAGTACTTATGTAACGCCCCGATCCCGCTGATACGGGGACGTCACTGCGACGTATATACGCAGGTCAGAAAGTGCCCCCACGTATATACGCTAAGCATCAGTACAGACAAGAATCAGAGTACGGAAGCGATTGGTGCATTATACATTCCAACACAAATAGTACAATTACACAGTTATCATCAGAAGTGATCACAATATTACATGAATATCATATCACTAGTATGCGCAAATGCGAGAATACAAAAGATATACATATATGAACAGTATAAAAGGGTGTCCACATACATGTATACAAGGAATGTACAAGTATGAATCGAAAAAGGCACTCACGAGTTTGCTAAGAGGAAACTCGGGAGGCATACAGGGGGCCTGGAAGGATGGAGCTCTGAAAGGTCGGCTGGAGGTCCACGCCACCGCTGCGCCACTCTGATGCAGCAACAGGAAACCCATACGCTCCAAGCTCCGAAACCTGGACATGAGAATCCAGGGGAGTCAGTGAAACTCCCCAGGCGAGTAGTAATATGATGCCAGGTGGCGAGCCAGGATGAGCACAGGTGTCAAGTACAGAAGACAGGAGGGTTAGAACACAAATGAAGTATATATAAGAACGGGTATAACGTAACAATCGTAAAAACAGGAAATCCGAAGCAAAACTGATCACAAGCAAGATTGATTGTATACGCTTAGGTTACGGTCCCATGAGACTAGTACATCGAAGGAATAATCCAAACAAGGAAACCCTCATCTATATACCGTTATCTCATGCCACCGAATATCTAAGCGTATAGAATCAGAGTTGCAATGTAGTCATAACAAGAATACATAACAGATGTGACAAGAGTGCATAACAGGTGTCAAAACAGGAATCATAACAGTAATCATAACTGGGGTCACAGGAAACACCTATTATTATTATTACTCGTCTGACCCATATATCTCGGTATGTGACCTGGTGTACGGCCAACCCACATACATCCATATATAAGCAAGTCGAGGGTTGTTAACGGAAGTAGATGGAGAACTGATAGAACTTCTTATAGTGGTTTCCATACACCTGGAACCGGCTTTGGAGGCCCAAAGTCCCCCTATTCAGTAATTCAGATTCACTACCGCCAGTACATATATATATATATATACATACTTTTATACCCCACCACTATAAGCAAGATATCATTCCGGCATCCATCACTTCCTCCATACCCATACAAGTTGTCCTTTTTATGGTTTATTAACAGAATTATCAGGTTACGGGAATAACTGGACATAACAGTAATAATTGGATTCTAGAGGTGGCCCCCACGGATTCAAGAGGTGGCCCCCACCGAGTAAGGTGTGGCACTTTGTTCCGTGTGGCACTTAGTTCCATAAAACAAGACAGGATTCCCGTAAACATGACAATTACAAAGTCAGGTGTATCATGCTTGGTTTTAAAGGATAGCATGACAAGGTGGTGGTATATCACAAGCAATAAAACATAACAATAGATTGATAATAGGCCGGGTCAGTCATGACATAACAATAGGGTCTAGCAAAGTAGTGGCATGTCAGGTGATATACATGTGTTAAAAGGAAGCATACAACTAACAAGTCTGAAGCAATGACAAGTAGTAACATGGAAGTGACTCAAAGCCCAACGACCACGAAGGGTCGGTCACGCATGGTATACGATAAAGAAGCAAGCATATCATAAGCATGGTACAAGCACAAGATGAAGCTGCCATAATATAAGCAATTGTAGTGCAATACATGAATAGGGAAATAAGAAGAGAAATACTTTCGACCGATGAAACGGGAAACTCAAATAGAGGCGAGACTACTCGCATACAAGAAAGTAGCGAGTGAGAATACTCGCCTAAACCTCAAAGAGCCGAAAGATCCGAAATCCACGAAATCCGGGGCACGCCATAAACTATGATATATATATGTAGAGTGAAGAGGAGAGAGAAAGAGAGAAGTGAAGATGATGTTAGTCAAGATACAAGTCAAGAAGTATAATATACAACATATAAACCAAGTATAAGATCCAAGTTTGAGAAGGTAAATAACTGTAACAAACAGACAGAATTAGTCGACTAGGGTAGGATGAGTAGTCGACTAATAAAGGGGTTAGTCGACTAACAGTCTGGTATAGTCGACTAATACTGGGTTCCAGAGAGTTGATATTCTGATTCAGGAAAAGTTAGTCGACTAGGGTCATAGGGGTAGTCGACTAACAGACATGACAAGTCGACTGATAGTTAGGCTAAGTCGACTAATACTGTGATACAGAGAGTTAAGGTTTTGGTTCAGGAAAAGTTAGTCGACTAGGGTCAAGGGTGTAGTCGACTAAGGGTCTCTAGTCGACTGGTAATTTGGTCTAGTCGACTAAAACTGTGTTTCCAGAAAATGGTTAAGTTTCAAATGAAAGGGTTAGTCGACTAATGGCTAGGTCAAGTCGACTAATCGTGGGAAAACAGCAAACAGAACAGATTTCTAGGGTTTTGGTTTGATGACTAATTAATCATGGATTTGAAGACATATTTGTACAAGATATGAAAATACAAACATACTAAGAATAAATCAAGTCTAGATGAGGAAGATTACTCACCAAATTGATGATGGAGAGGAAGAGGAAAGGTAGAGTTGGTGATGATCCTTGAGAAGGAGATGGAGGAGTTGTTGTTGTTGGTGATGGAGGAGGTGGAGCTTGGCCGGAGTTGGAGGAGTCCTCGCCGGCGACGTGGCCGGAGGTGGCTGGCCGGAGGTTGGGTCGGCCGGTTCTCTTGGAGAAGAAGAAGAAGAAGAAAGAAATGAGAGGAGAAAAGAAAGAAAAGGAAAAAATAGAAATGTAAAGGGAAAGTTTATATAGGTTTGAGATTTTATAAAGGAGTTGCAATTAAACAAAAGAGAGGGACTTAATTGCAAATAAGGGAGGATGAGTTGTCTCCTCTAGCCACACTTGGCAAGCCATGGAAGAGAGAGAAAAAGAGATGCATTTAATGGAGGAAGTAGGTGGAAGTGTGTGGTGTTGGAATTTTGGAGGAAGTGGGATTTTTGGAAAATAGAAAAGCTTGTGGTTGTGGAGGAAGGAAAAAGAAAAGGAAAAAGAAAAGAAATTACAATGAGAAGATATTTCTCTTTGACTTGAAAGATGAAAATATTGAAAAGGCTGATTCCCGGGTTTAAATCATGGATGCGGAAAACATTTCGGAAAATGCCGGAATCGTCCGAAATTCAAGTATCTCGGAACGACCCGAAATAATTATCAAAAATCAAGAATATTATACTAAGTATCATAGTGAAATCCGTTCGAAGAAATACTTTATAGTTTTAAAACTAAAAATCCTGGAATCAATAATTTACCGACTCCGTTGGAATTTTCATAAATCCAAAAATCCTCAGAAAAAGAATGTAGGTAGAAAATATGATTCTAAGGAATAATGTCTAAAGAATCATTTAGAAATTCCAAACCGTTTAAGAATTAAAAATCCAGGAATCAGTCAGCGGCACTGGCCGACACCGGTTTTGAAGACTTTCATTTTAATTCCAGAAAAATCTAGAAAATCATAGAAAATATATAATATTGGAAAATGATATTTAAAACTAAAATCGGTCAATTTTAATTATCAGAATGTCTAAATCGAGTAATACTCTAGGATCGGGCCTTCGGTTCAGACTAGGGCTGACTCCGAATCCACGAATCCAAACCCAAGACAAAACAGTCATAAAAGGAATTCATAATACAGAATAAATACAGGAAACAAATCGAAAAAATACGACCGAAAATCTGAATACGCAACTAAGTACGTATTCCGGGAACGGGGTATTACAACTTAATAGCACATATTTGGTTTGTCATCATCAAAACACAAAACAATTGAGAGTGTAACCTCTTGGGCCAACAATCTCCCCCTTTTGATGATGACAAAACAAATAGGCTATTAACAAAATATAGGGAGGAGAAAACTCCCCCTCAAATTATGCTATACATACACAAGAATATGTTCTAGATACCACTAATTGAAACCAATCAAAACAAATACAAAACAAATATATAAAACACAAAAATTACTCTTGATACCAATTTAAACTAAAACACAAGAATTCATTTAAAGACACAAGAATTCATAAAAACAAAACATATAAATTCATATGGAACCAAGACCAAATGAACTTATTTTTGTCCATGTAAACTTATTCTCCCCTTTTTGTCATACATCAAAAAGGGTTATGAAAAACATGTCTATTCAATAATACAAACATTAAGTTCTCCACAAATAAACGAAAATCTAGCAAAATCAAGAGGTTTAGTGAAAATATCGGCTAGTTGTGAATCCGTGGAAACATAATCAATATCTATATCACCTTTCTCAAAATGATCTCTAAGAAAGTGATATCTAATCTCAATGTGCTTGGTCTTACTATGTTGATTTGCATTTTTGGTCATGTGTATAGTACTAGTATTATCACAAAATATTTTTATATGATCAAAATGCAAATCAAAATCAAGGAGAGTATGTTTCATCCAAAGGACTTGTGCACAACAAGCCCCCGCGGCAACATACTCCGCCTCGGCGGTTGAGAGAGCTACGGAATTTTGTTTCCTAGAGGACCATGAAACAAGACAATTACCAAGAAATTGACATGTCCCACTAGTACTCTTTCTATCTACTCTACAACCCGCATAGTCGGCATCCGAATAGCTAGTCATTGAAAAATCTCTAGTTTTCGGATACCAAAGACCCATTTCAAAAGTGCCCTTAATATAACGAATAATGCGTTTTACCGCAATAAGATGAGACTCTTTAGGACACGATTGAAATCTAGCACAAAGACACACACTAAACATGATATCCGGCCTACTTGCCGTCAATATAAAAGACTTCCTATCATGCTTCTATATAATTTAATATCAACATTTTTACCTTGTTCGTCCTTATCAAGCTTGGTTGTAGTTGCCATTGGAGTGTTGCAAGCCTTTGATCCTTCAAGCCCAAACTTCTTTACTAGCTCCTTTGCGTACTTGGCTTGGTTAATGAAGGTTCCGTCTTGCAATTGCTTGATTTGGAGTCCAAGGAAGAAATTGAGCTCACCCATGGAAGACATTTCAAATTCTAATTGCATTACCTTTTCAAAATCCTTGCATAAAAGCTCATTATTGGAACCAAAATTATGTCATCAACATAAATTTGCACAATTAAAATGTCATTCTCAACATGCTTAGTAAAGAGAGTTGTGTCTACTTTGCCTTTAAAAATCATTTGAAATGAGAAAACTAGAAAGCCTTTCATACCAAGCTCTTGGAGCTTGTTTCAATCCATACAAAGCTTTATCAAGTTTAAAAACAAAATCGGGATGAACATGATCAATAAAACGGGAGGTTGAGAAACATAAACTTCTTCATTAATAAAACCATTTAAAAATGCACTTTTTACATCCATTTGAAAAAGTTTAAAATTTTAAAACATGCAAAAGTTAGTGTCATCCGTATGGCTTCAAGCCGTGCTACGGGTGCAAAGGATTCCTCAAAGTCAATTCCCTCAACTTGAGTGTAACCTTGGGCCACTAACCTAGCTTTATTCCTAATGACATTACCGGACTCATCCATCTTGTTTCTAAAGATCCACTAGTACCAATTATTGGTCTATCGTGGGGCTTAGGAACAAGGTGCCAAACTTGGTTGCGCTCAAATTGATTGAGTTCCTCTTGCATGGCAAGCAACAATATGGGTCCGTCTCGGCTTCGAGAATGCCTTTGGGTTCAAAATGAGAGATGAAAGCAAAGTTACCACATAGGTCATGGAGTTTGGAGCGCGTTGTGACTCCTTAGATGCATCACCCAAGATGAGCTCCTTAGGATGATTTGTAGCGTATCTCCAAGCTTTAGGAAGCGGTTGAGTGCTTTCCTCCTTATCCTCTTGAACTTCACCAATAGGATCTAGCTTTTCTTCTTGAGTGGGTGAGTCCTTCGAGGATAGTCTTTCCATGTCTTCACCTAGTGTTCAATCTCTACAACATTCTCAACAACCACATTAGATTCTTCAAATTTAACATGCATGGATTCTTTAATGGTTAGTGTAGATCTATTGAAAACTCTATATGCTTTGCTAGTAGAGGAATATCCAACAAAGATAGCCTCAAAGCCTTAGCATCAAATTTACCCAAATTATCCTTAGTATTTAAAACAAAACACTTGCATCCAAAACTTTAAAATATGCAACATTTGGTTTTCTAGAATGATACATTTCAAATGATGTTTTTGAAGAATTTTTGCACAAATAAATACGATTCGATATATAGCATGCGGTGTTTACGGCCTCGGCCCATAAATATTGAGGGAGGTCATATTCACTTATCATTGTCCTAGCCATCTCTTGAAGTGTTCTATTTTTCCTTTCTACAACTCCATTTTGTTGTGGAGTTCTAGGACAAGACGTTTCATGCTTATTCCTTTTCATCACAATAAGTCATGAAGAGTTGGTTAATAAACTCACCACCTCTATCACTTCTTATTCTCAAAATCGGAAAACCCTTTTCTTTTCAACTCTTTTTCGAAAAATTTTAAAATGAGAAAAGGTTTGATCTTTATTTTGTAAAAAGAAAACTCAAGTAAACGGGAGAAATCATCAACTAAAACAAATGCAAATCTACTTCCATTTAAGCTTTTAGTTTAGTTGGTCCAAATAAATCCATATGAGGCCTAGTTGACATGATATCCTTGATTGGTTTAAAGGAAGACTTGTTTGTTTCCCAAGTTGGCACGCACCACAAATGCGGTCTTTCTCAAACTCCAAGCAAGGTATACCCTTCACCAATTCCTTTGAATTAATCCTAGAAATATGGTCAAAAGATGCATGTCCTAATCTTCTATGCCAAAGCCAAGAATTTTCATCAAAAGCATTCAAGCATTTAGTAGAACAATCTAAATTAAGCATGTCAATGATATAAACATTATTATCACGAAAACCGGTAAGAATACAATCATTAGATTTAACATCAAAAATCTTGCAAGAAGTATCATCAAAAACAACTTTAAGTCCACGGTCACAAAGTTGACTAATGCTAAGCAAATATGTTTTAAACCATCTACTAAAACAACATTCTCAATAATAGGAGATGCACCAATTTGAATGTTACCTATACCGATGATAGTTCCTTTGGAGTCATCCCCGAAGGTGACGGAGCCACCTTCCATGTACCTTGATAGGGTTGTGAAGTTGTTGATGTCCCATGTCATGTGTCTTGAACAACCACTATCAAGGTACCACCGCTCCTACGTCTTGGAGCTTTGGTGTGTACCTACATCAAACAATTTAAGACTTGATTTTGGTACCCACATTTTCTTGGGTCCTCTAGGATTAGTGTCATTGACCCAAACAAGATTATTTGTTCTATTTAGTTGATCATAGCAAAACTTAGCTAAATGTCCATGTTTACCACAATATGTGCATCTATATACTCTACCATATTTAAAAGCATAATGAGTGTGTGATTTGTGAGCATGGGCATTGTGAGCATGAAAGGATTTAACAAGTGTGTGTTGTGTGGTGTGAGCATGAGAGTTCTTAGCTTGTGAAGTGTTAGCATGTGAAGTGTGCTTCTTAGAAAACATTTCTCAAGTTTCTTGGTATTAAAAGCACAATCATTTAACACTTTTTCAAAATCATTCATTTTGGATTTAAAAGAAGAAATTTTTTTTCATCAACAATAGGAGATTTTGCCTTACAAGAACTCTTGTAGGCACAAAATTCTTTTTGCATGGAAATGAAATTAGAAGAAATGTCATCTTTTTCTTTAGAAACAATGGCAAGTTGATTTTTAAGAAAAGCAACTTCTTTTTGTAATTTTAAGCATTCAATTTTCTTATTATCATAAGTTTCAGAAAGTTCTACAAAGGCATGTACTAGAACTTCTTACTTAGTTCATCATCTTCATCATCATGGGATTGAGGGGTTACCTTGGGTGTGTTTGCCATGAAACACATGTTAGCTTGATCCACCTCCTCTTCGGACTCGCTTTCCGAATCCCACGTGGCTTTGTATGCTTTCTTTTCCTCCGGCTTCTTTGGCTTGAAGGAGGAAGTCATCTTCTTCTTGAACTCCGGACAATCCGCCATGATATGTCCGGGTTTGCGGCAATTGTAGCATATGATCCTCCGCTCCTCTTTGCCTTCGAATTTTCTCCGGAAGTTGAACTTGTTCTTTCGGTACAATCTTTTGACATTCCGCACAAGTAGAGTTAGCTCCTCATCTTCTTCTTCGTCATCTTCATCGTCATCATTGGTGGAAGAAGTCTTGAAGGCTATGGATTTCTTCTTTGAAGTAGTGGCCTCATCTCTTGCTTTCTTCTCCATCTCATGGGTCTTTAGGTTCCCAATGAGACTAATGATATCTATCTCGTCCTTGTCGTTCAACTCCTTTAAGGTGGTGGCCTTGATCTCCAAGATGGTGAAGAGCCCGTATCACTTTGCGCACCTTTTGATCATTGGAGATGACGTCACCTAATGAAGAAAGACCATTTGTAATTTTAGTGAAACGAGTAATCATACAATCAATGGATTCATCTTCAAGCATTTTAAATGATTCATATTGGGACCTCAAGAGATCTATTTAGCTCTCTTGACTTGTGAAGTCCCTTCATGCGTGACCAATAAGTGTTGCCAATCTCATAGGCGGATTGGCAATGAATTACCCGTGTAAGGTCATCCTCATTCAAGGCGGTTAAAAGGGAGTTTTGGGCTTTTGAGTTAGCCTCATATTCTCTAAAGTTGAAGTCGGTCCAAGTGCTCTCATCACTATCGGGTGCTACATAGGTTTAGTCAAAGACTTGGCCACTAAGCTACCTAGTGATTGCAAAAATATAGTCATCCTAACCTTCCAAATTGGGAAATTAAGTCCATCAAATTTAGGTGGGGTTTTAATGTTGTCGGCCATGTTTACTAGTGTATGAATGGATGAATGAAAATGTTGATTAGCAATATTTTAAGGATCTCTCTATGGATGTTAAGCCAAACCTAGAGTCCAAGCTCTGATACCAATTGAAAAGTCACCTAGAGGGGGGGGTGAATAGGTGACAATGCTAATCAAGGGCAAATTAAAAAATTTAAAGCTACAAAGATCACCAGCAAGAGTCACAAGATGAATGCAAGCAAGTAAGTATGACAATGAATATGATGAGCAATTATAAGAGCAAGCAAAGTAGAATAATAATTGCAAGAATGTAAACCAATCGCAAACACAAAGATATGTTATCGAGGTTCGAGCACCCAGTTCTACTCCCCGCCTTCCCCAGAAGGATTCTAGCTACTTCCACTATCACAAAGATCAATTACAATGGAGTACCCAACTCCTACAATCTCAAGAACAAGTAATTTCCTTGGTAGTCAAAAGACCACAAACTCTCTCTTTCAAATATCTCTTCCCTTACAAAGGTCCTTAGAGAATATTGAGTAGGAATGAAGCTCTTGTGTAAGGTGAAAGAAAATCAAATCAGAGAGTATCACAAAACCCAATTCAGAAAATGAGTGAGAATGTTAGCACAAAAACCAAGAAACTAGCTCTTTTGAATTTCTCAAACTTTTGAATTTTTCTCTTGAAAATTGTTGTAATCAATCTCTCCCTAAGCACCCCTATTTATAGAGAGGGCTAGGTTAAGAGATAAAACAAACTTAAGGCTAATAAAGTAATGTTAGGTCCAAACTAAATCTTTAAAACGAATTTTTAAACATAAAAGACAAAAATAAACAGCCCTTAAAAATATGCCCGTTACTGTTCAAACGGTCGGATCGGTCGACCGGGCCGGTCGACCGGAAGTATAAAAATTTGACCGTTACAGGATATCGGTCGACCGACCCGGTCGACTGATACAAACTGTGAGCAAAAAAAAATCCCGGTCGACCGCCTCGATCGACCGACAGACATGCACACGGATACGTGCATTCTGCCAGGACTTCGGTCGACTGGTCCGGTCGACCGGACCAGACTGTCATAGGCTCTGTAATGCCCCGATTCCACTGATACGGGGACGTCACTGCAACGTATATACGTAGGTCAAAAGAAGCCCCCACGTATATACGCTAAGCATAAAAGTACAACAAGAAATCAGAGTACACACGAAGCGTGGTATTCTTAATATGCCAACATGAAAGGTACATATACAAAGCTATCACAGGATATGATAAACCATACATATTACACATATGTCTTTTATCACAACCAAGTCCAAAGTGAAATATACAAATATGTATACAAAAAGCTCACGAGTAGAAAGAAGATCCCGTGAGTCAAAGGAGTCTGGCACGAGGAACTGGAGCTAGGATGCCTGCTCGCTAAGGAAAGCTCGATCTACGGTGGACAACTCCACTTCGATCCAGCTTCGGAATCTGAATATGCAAATCCAAGGAATCAAGACATATAACAATAAGTGAACTACAGCCAGTGACTAAGAGACATGAATAGGGGTTAGAACACAAGTATGGTATATAAGGACGGGTATAACATAATCATAAAACAGGAAAACACTAGTAAAGCTGATTACAAGCAAAAGTGATTGTATACGCTTAAGTCACGGTCCCATGAGACTAGTACATCGAAGGAATAATCCAAACAAGGAAACCCTCATGTATATACCTTTGTCTCATGCCACAGTAATCCAAGCGTATAGAATCAGAGTTGCAAATCATATGATAGTCAAAACAGGAATACATAACAATAATAATCATAGGTCCATAACACGTGTAATATGAGTCATAACCAGAACTAAGACAGGAATTATAACAGTTATCCTAACATGAAACATAACTAAGACATAACCGGAATCATCACTGGAATCAGGATTGAAATATAACGGGCATCTAATTATTATTATTACTCGTCTGACCCATATATCTAGGTATGTGTCTCGGTATATATCCCGACTCACATACATCCATATATAAGAGAGTCGAGGGTCGTTACCGGAAGTAGATGGAGACTGATAACACTTCTTATAGTAGTTTCCATACACCTGGAACCAGTATTGGAGGCCCAAAGTCCCCCTAATCACATGTCTTCTGTGGAACTCATGGTTCCACTACCACAAGTCGTCAATATTTTATTCCATTACTATAAGCAAGGTATCATTCCGGCATCCATCACTTCCTCCCATTCCCCGTACAAGTTGTAGTTTAATAAGAATTATCAGATTACGGGAAAGAAATAAACATAACAGTAATAGCCCAACAGATTCAAGAGGTGGCCCCACCGTGTGGTGTGGCACTTTGCTCTGAGGGAATGGATTCTAGAGGTGCCCCCACCGAGTATGGTGTGGCACTTAGTTCCATAAAACAAGACAGGATTCCCGTAAGCGTGATAATTACAAAGTCAAATATATCATGCTGGGTTTTAAGTGATAGCATGACAAGAGATTGATAGTGTTAATTAACAAGTCATATCAAGTGATTGATAATAGTCAGGTGATATAATCAGATATGAAACAATAGCATGAAATTGACATGCATGAAGTAATGGCATGGCAAGGAGTGATATATATCAGGTAACAAGTCAAGGGTAAGAATATATCATAACATGTCATGTGGTATCAGTCATGAAGCATGAGCAATGATTATATATAACACATGTATCAACGATAAGATCTAAATTCAGAAAAGAGAAGAATCAGCAATTTTGGCCCAGAATTAGCCTATCGGTCGACTGGGTTAAATGGCCGGTCGACCGATACGGGACAGTCACCTAACTAACGGTCGACGTCCGGTCGACCGATACAAGCCGTGACCTCCAGGTTTGGTCGGTCGACTTCCGGTCGACTGCCGATCGACCGGAGACATAACTAACGGTCGCCTGTCGGTCGACTGCCGGTCGACCGATACAGGGCCGTGAGCTCCAGGTTTTCTACCGGTCGACTGGTTGGTGAACCGGTCGACCGCCTACTCAAAACTGTGCACGTTTGTGCACATCGGTCGACTGCCCCCCTTGGGCCGGTCGACCGAAGTTCTGAAATCTGCTGCTGTTAGGTTAAAAAACAGATTTTTTGTGGTGGTTATTTTTGATAGCTAAAAATATGATTTTGATGACTTAAGGGGACATGATTTGGCAACACAAGTATACAAGGAATTTTACGAGTCTTGGTGAGTAAATATACTCACTTTGAATGGTTATGTGAAGCTTTACGAACTCGAAATGGTTGTGGTCGACGGCTTGATCTACGGAGATGTAATCGACGAAGAGAGAGGATCCCCAATCCAAGGTAGAAGAGGTTGAAGTGATGACCTTGATGAAGTCTTGGAGTTGAAGGTTGAAGAGGAGATGAAAGAGGAATTTTGGTGAAGGTAATTCTCTTTGATGAAGAGAAGTGAAGAAAGAAAAAGGGTTAGAAATGAAAAGGAAAAGTATTTATAGGGTTTTGGATTTGTAAAGGGGATGCAATTAAATAAAAGGGGAGGGCTTAATTGTAAAGTGGGGGATGAGGTGTTCTCCTTGGCCAATCAAAGCTTGCCAAAGAGGGGGATGAGGTGGAGGTATTGTGGGTGGAGGATTAAAGGAAGTGTGTGGAAGAAATGAGGTGGAGATATTTTGTGGTGGAGAAATTGGAATTATTGGAAATTGGAAAAGTTAATAGCTTGTGGAGGAAGCTAAAGGAAATAAGGAAAAGGAAAAAGAAAAGAAATGATAAAGAGAAGATATTTTCTTGGTCTCCAAAATGAAAATATCGGAAACACAGTTTCCCGAGATAAAGTCGAGTATGCGGGAAAACAATTCGGAAAATACCGAAATCGTCCGAAATTTAAGTATCTCGGAACGACTCGCAATTTTCACCAAAAATCAATAATAATATATGAAGACTCGTAGTAAAATCCTTTTTAAGAAATACTTTATAGTTTTAAATCTAAAAATCCCGAATCAGTTACCTACCGACTCCGAAAGAATTTTCATAAAATCATAAAATCCTCAGAAAAAGTATTTAAGTAAGAAATGTGATTCTAAGAATTAAAGTCTAAAGGACCATCTAGAATTTCCTAGCTGTTTGTGAAATAAAAATACTGGAATCAGTCTTCTACCGACTCCGGCGGAAAATCCATAAATTCGTAAAAATCTTCAGAAAAAGTATTTAAGCAAGGAATATTATTCTAAGCAGAAATGTCTAAAGAATCTTCTAGAATTTCTAAACAGTTTGTAAGATAAAAATTCAGGAATCGATCAGCGGCACTGGTCGACACCGGTTTTGAAGAAATTCCTTTTAATTCCGGAAAATCCCAGAAAATCATATAAATATATTATATTGGCAAATGATATTTAAAATTGAAATCGGTCAAATACGGAAAGTAAATCGAAAAATACGATCGAAAAACTGAATACGAAATTAAGTACGTATTCCGGGAACGGGGTATTACAATCCACCCACCTTATAAAAATTGCGTCCTCGCAATTTCGTTAAGGGGTAAATTGAACGCAAAGGAGACATGGGTGAAATCAAAGGTCTCGAAAAATCCAAAACAGGGTTAAGGTAAACACAGAAAGAATCGAGATGGGCAATGATAGAATGATAAGGGAAATATCTAGAAAGATAACCAATTTAAACACAAGATCTAGGGTAGTGGTTACCATAATATCCTAAGGCTCCTGATCTGGATACTGGTCTGCCCACTCAGCTGCATCGTCCGATGCCTCTGCCGTCATGAGATGAACTTGGCCTCTACCCTGATCTGCTCTAGGCCTCATTCCTCTCTGATGATGAGCATATTGCTGAGGCGGAAATGGAACTCTTCGATCCACGGGTTCAGGGTTTCTCTTCAGTGGCGGAGCTGGAAGAGCTGGGGCTGGATGTGCTGGTCGGACTGGTGCCACATTTCCTACCCTTCTGAACGGGCAATCCCTTATGGCATGACTCCCTTTCCCACATGCCAAACATAGTCCCTGGCCCTTCGACAATCACTCTTATAATGTCCGGGTCTATGGCAGTAGTTGCATATTATCTGAGACATAAGAGGTTGGAATGGTCCTCTGATCATCGGGCCTTGGGTTGCCCTATCTGCATCCTCCTCATCCATCAATCGAAAAGGCCTCTTCTTGGCCTGGTTCCTCATCAAGTTCTCTTTCTTCTTCTCTAACCCACGCTCCACTTCTCGAGCTATGGTGAGAACTTCCGAATAAGTCTTCAGCTGTTGGGGCATCAGGAAGACCTGGATGTCCATCTGTAGGCCCTGCTGAAATCTGCTTGCTCGCTTCTCTTCATCCGTTACCATGTACGGCGCGAAGCGGCTAAGCCTGAGAAACTCTGCAGCATACTCGTCCACAGACTTGTTCCACTGCTGGAGTCTGATGAACTGCTCCTCCATATCCTTCTGAGCAGTAGCAGGGAAGAATCTGCTGTAGAAACTCTTGGAGAACGTGTCCCAAGTGACAGGTCTCTCCAATCTGGCCTCCTCTGCAAGCCACCAAGTTCTGGCTATGTCCTTCAACTGAATCTTGGCAACCTCAACTTGGTTCTCCTTTGGAACACGGGCGGCGTTCAGTAGATCTGTAGTGTCCGTCAACCATTGCTCAGCATCCAATGGTTTCTCGCTTCCCGTGAATATAGCAGGCTGTAGTCTTCTGAAGTCCGATATATTCCCCGGCCTCTGTTCCTTTGGAGCTGCCAACTCCTGCCGGAGAAGTTCCGTCTGCTGCTGCTGGTTCTCCATCATAGTTTGAATGACCCTTAGGATATCCACATTCTCTCCTGTGGGTCCATTCGATGCTGATCCAGAGTTGCTGCGACCCGATCTCCTCTCCATACGAGGATGGCTAAAGATAACTGGAAGGAGTTTAGAATATGAGGAACTAGACAAATCAAGAAGGACTAGATAACTTTGTACATTACAGTTGGCATTAGCAAATTACTAAAATTTGCTACTTGGTTGTACTTTAGGTTTGAGAGCCTAAGCTCTGATACCAACCTGTAACGCCCCGATTCCACTGATACGGGGACGTCACTGTAACGTATATACGTAGGTCAAAAGAAGCCCCCACGTATATACGCTAAGCATAAAAGTACAACAAGAAATCAGAGTACACACGAAGCGTGGTATTCTTAATATGCCAACATGAAAGGTACATATACAAAGCTATCACAGGATATGATAAACCATACATATTACACATATGTCTTTTATCACAACCAAGTCCAAAAGTGAAATATACAAATATGTATACAAAAAGCTCACGAGTAGAAAGAAGATCCCGTGAGTCAAAGGAGTCTGGCACGAGGAACTGGAGCTAGGATGCCTGCTCGCTAAGGAAAGCTCGATCTACGGTGGACAACTCCACTTCGATCCAGCTTCGGAATCTGAATATGCAAATCCAAGGAATCAAGACATATAACAATAAGTGAACTACAGCCAAGTGGCTAAGAGACATGAATAGGGGTTAGAACACAAGTATGGTATATAAGGACGGGTATAACATAATCATAAAACAGGAAAACACTAGTAAAGCTGATTACAAGCAAAAGTGATTGTATACGCTTAAGTCACGGTCCCATGAGACTAGTACATCGAAGGAATAATCCAAACAAGGAAACCCTCATGTATATACCTTTGTCTCATGCCACAGTAATCCAAGCGTATAGAATCAGAGTTGCAAATCATATGATAGTCAAAACAGGAATACATAACAATAATAATCATAGGTCCATAACACGTGTAATATGAGTCATAACCAGAACTAAGACAGGAATTATAACAGTTATCCTAACATGAAACATAACTAAGACATAACCGGAATCATCACTGGAATCAGGATTGAAATATAACGGGCATCTAATTATTATTATTACTCGTCTGACCCATATATCTAGGTATGTGTCTCGGTATATATCCTGACTCACATACATCCATATATAAGAGAGTCGAGGGTCGTTACCGGAAGTAGATGGAGAACTGATAACACTTCTTATAGTAGTTTCCATACACCTGGAACCAGTATTGGAGGCCCAAAGTCCCCCTAATCACATGTCTTCTGTGGAACTCATGGTTCCACTACCACAAGTCGTCAATATTTTATTCCATTACTATAAGCAAGGTATCATTCCGGCATCCATCACTTCTCCCATTCCCCGTACAAGTTGTAGTTTAATAAGAATTATCAGATTACGGGAAAGAATAAACATAACAGTAATAGCCCAACAGATTCAAGAGGTGGCCCCCACCGTGTGGTGTGGCACTTTGCTCTGAGGGAATGGATTCTAGAGGTGGCCCCCACCGAGTATGGTGTGGCACTTAGTTCCATAAAACAAGACAGGATTCCCGTAAGCGTGATAATTACAAAGTCAAATATATCATGCTGGGTTTTAAGTGATAGCATGACAAGAGATTGATAGTGTTAATTAACAAGTCATATCAAGTGATTGATAATAGTCAGGTGATATAATCAGATATGAAACAATAGCATGAAATTGACATGCATGAAGTAATGGCATGGCAAGGAGTGATATATATCAGGTAACAAGTCAAGGGGTAAGAATATATCATAACATGTCATGTGGTATCAGTCATGAAGCATGAGCAATGATTATATATAACACATGTATCAACGATAAGATCTAAATTCAGAAAAGAGAAGAATCAGCAATTTTGGCCCAGAATTAGCCTATCGGTCGACTGGGTTAAATGGCCGGTCGACCGATACGGGACAGTCACCTAACTAACGGTCGACCGTCCGGTCGACCGATACAAGGCCGTGACCTCCAGGTTTGGTCGGTCGACTTCCGGTCGACTGCCGATCGACCGGAGACATAACTAACGGTCGCCTGTCGGTCGACTGCCGGTCGACCGATACAGGGCCGTGAGCTCCAGGTTTTCTACCGGTCGACTGGTTGTGAACCGGTCGACCGCCTACTCAAAACTGTGCACGTTTGTGCACATCGGTCGACTGCCCCCCTTGGGCCGGTCGACCGAAGTTCTGAAATCTGCTGCTGTTAGGTTAAAAAACAGATTTTTTGTGGTGGTTATTTTTGATAGCTAAAAATATGATTTTGATGACTTAAGGGGACATGATTTGGCAACACAAGTATACAAGGAATTTTACGAGTCTTGGTGAGTAAATATACTCACTTTGAATGGTTATGTGAAGCTTTACGAACTCGAAATGGTTGTGGTCGACGGCTTGATCTACGGAGATGTAATCGACGAAGAGAGAGGATCCCCAATCCAAGGTAGAAGAGGTTGAAGTGATGACCTTGATGAAGTCTTGGAGTTGAAGGTTGAAGAGGAGATGAAAGAGGAATTTTGGTGAAGGTAATTCTCTTTGATGAAGAGAAGTGAAGAAAGAAAAGGGTTAGAAATGAAAAGGAAAAGTATTTATAGGGTTTTGGATTTGTAAAGGGGATGCAATTAAATAAAAGGGGAGGGCTTAATTGTAAAGTGGGGGATGAGGTGTTCTCCTTGGCCAATCAAAGCTTGCCAAAGAGGGGGATGAGGTGGAGGTATTGTGGGGTGGAGGATTAAAGGAAGTGTGTGGAAGAAATGAGGTGGAGATATTTTGTGTGGAGAAAATTGGAATTATTGGAAATTGGAAAAAATAATAGCTTGTGGAGGAAGCTAAAGGAAATAAGGAAAAGGAAAAAGAAAAAGAAATGATAAAGAGAAGATATTTTCTTGGTCTCCAAAAATGAAAATATCGGAAACACAGTTTCCCGAGATAAAGTCGAGTATGCGGGAAAACAATTCGGAAAATACCGAAATCGTCCGAAATTTAAGTATCTCGGAACGACTCGCAATTTTCACCAAAAAATCAATAATAATATATGAAGACTCGTAGTAAAATCCTTTTTAGAAATACTTTATAGTTTTAAATCTAAAAATCCCGGAATCAGTTACCTACCGACTCCGAAAGAATTTTCATAAAATCATAAAATCCTCAGAAAAAGTATTTAAGTAAGAAATGTGATTCTAAGAATTAAAGTCTAAAGGACCATCTAGAATTTCCTAGCTGTTTGTGAAATAAAAATACTGGAATCAGTCTTCTACCGACTCCGGCGGAAAATCCATAAATTCGTAAAAATCTTCAGAAAAAGTATTTAAGCAAGGAATATTATTCTAAGCAGAAATGTCTAAAGAATCTTCTAGAATTTCTAAACAGTTTGTAAGATAAAAATTCAGGAATCGATCAGCGGCACTGGTCGACACCGGTTTTGAAGAAATTCCTTTTATTCCGGAAAATCCCAGAAATCATATAAAATATATATATGGCAAATGATATTTAAAATTGAAATCGGTCAAATACGGAAAGTAAATCGAAAATACGATCGAAAAACTGAATA